>CM061062.1:210817751-211417751 GCA_030762895.1 Sophora flavescens
TTAAGTTTTACTTGAGTCGCGCTTTAATGCTCCGAACCATAAAAATTAACAACAAAGAGTTGATCAAATAGAGGTAAAAACAAATGGAATAAACTAGACATGTGTAATTTGTAAATTTATAGGACCGTATGTCAAATAATTTAAACATATAATCCTAAAACTGGACCTCAATGAACAAATGCTTATCAGAATCAGAATTCTGAAAACAGAAGACACATATGAAAAAGCACACTCAGTATGAGCATTTCACTTCCATCATTGAAAAAACACACTTACCTCGAGCAATTACTTTTGAGCATCCTGAAGCTCATCATTTTTCCTACGCTCGTCGATGATTAATGATTGAATCAAAGCTTCAGAAGCTTGAAGTTCCTCTTCCTTATCTCTTAAATTATTTAGCAAACAGTTTACTTTATACAGAACTTTTGCATCTGCATTATCTTCCACGTGCTTCAAAACATTTAATTTTCCTTGTAGTGAGCTTTCCTTTTGTCTTAGATTCACATGAAAATCACCCAACAACTTCAGAATTTCATCTTGCACGTGGCTCTTGGAATCTAATTTCTCTTTAAGTTTAAAAGTATTGAGTTCTTCAATTTTTCGCCTCTGGTTAAATAGATAATGAATTAATATCATTGATAACATGCTATTGTGATAATCAATCAAACTACAACAACAAAATGAATAGTCAAATACCATTAATACCACAGACCTTTCGACCTTCTTCAAATCTCAAAACCTTTCTATATCCAAGTTCTAGACCCTTGGCAGTTGTTTCAAGAGTGCTAATTTGCATTTTATTCTGAACACAAAGAGACACCAAACATTGTTAAACACGCATCCTAAGAATATTTATGAGTTAAATATGTATTTGATCCCGGTAAAATAGCAAAAATTCGTTTTTATTCACTCATTTTCAAAACGTAGGTTTTTGGTCCCTTTTAGTTTTCAAAATAATTCACTTTTGGTCCCCTAGCTTCATCTATATCTTATCTAAAAAAAAATGGAGTTTCATGTCCCTATTCCCAGGACCGGTCTTACCATAAAGCAAGTAAATCAAGGACTTTAGGCCCCAAATTTTTTTTTCCAGTTATTTAAGTTTTTAAATTTAGGTCTCTAATTTTTATTTTTTTAATTATTTAAGCTTAACAAGAAAAGTAAGTTAAAACCCTAAACCATAAACTATAGGAAATCTTACATGTAGTTGTATGTACACACAAAACAAAATTTACATCAACCATAATAATTACACTTTAAAAATAATAAAATTTATAGTAAAGACAAAATTTAAATAAAAATATAATATTTTTAATAAAATATTATTATTAGTTTTAAAAAGGCCTTGTCTGAAATTTCGTTGTAGGCCTAATATACGTTGGGCCGGCCTTGCCTATTCCTATGTGAAAACACATCTGGTATGAAACAGAGTTAACGTTAGGGACCAGAAGTGAGTTATCTCAGAAATTGAGGGACCAAAATCGTATGCTATAAAAATAAGGGACTAAAAACGAATTATCGCTATTTTATAGGGAAAAAAAACATATTTATCACAATATTTATTTATAGAAATCCACACAAGCATCCATATCTACTATGAGTTAGTCAGAGACATTTAATGACCTTTTTACTTTCATCATTGAAGTTCTTTTGCTGCAGTTCAGTTAAGGCCTTAAGCTCCTCCAATCTCTTGGTAATCTGCTGATAATGCTCGTTGTCTGAGTTCTAGACCTTCGTCTGTTGTAATTCGGAAAAGTGTTTAAGTGTAAGTTGAAGTATTGAACCAAAGAAACCATAGGAAGGAAACATATTATATACAGATAAATTCATGAGGAACACAGAAAGATCTCTGCATAACAAAAGTCACCTAGCAGACTTCGACTTTTGTTCATCTCGTTTTTGTTTGACTATCGCTAAGAAGTGAACGAACAGTACTAATTAAGAAACGAGCAATGATTTTTGAACACAAAAATTGGACAACAGTTTTCGACAACAATTTGGATAATTAACGCAGTTCAAATACTTGGTTAATTACGTTCAGTGGATGGTTAATAGATATAACAAGGTGTCGCAACTCATTAACCATCCACTGAACATAATTAACCACGATTTTCAGGTGTTCAAATATATATGAGATTCCTTGGAATGTAGTTTACTTGATAATAAAACATTCAATGAACCAAGATAACCTAAAAGAAGTAAGTTCTTGAATCATGTTGTTAGTTAACATATTATTACATAAGGATGTTCAAGGGTCGGAATTTGTTTCATTCCAATCAAACACACACTCCAATTGCTAAAGTCATTTCGAAGAAAATGATTTTGAATATTGAATCTGAATATTAAAAAAAACACCTTGAGTTTGAGTCTTGGAGGCCGCAAATGCAAGTAACAAGCGTCAATGAATGATTCCACAGTAGATCCTATTGAAATTGAAATCGTAATAACTAACAAAGCAAATTGAGAGCCTCCAATTCAAGTTATAAATAGAAAAGAATTTAAAGAACATGAAATTGAAGGAAATTGGGTCCAGATCTAAGGTTGTCAAGAATGGTGAAACATTTGGGAAAGAAACACATCAAAAACGAAGCTCACCATTTTTTCAGTTTGGAGAATGAATTAGCCTTGATCGAGATCATTCGTCGTAAATCAGAAACTGAATTCAAGAGCACAAGATATCAAGCTCAGTTAGAGAGAGATAGAGATAGAGGGGGAGGGGGAGGGGAAGGGGGGATCAGAGGAGATAAGCGACCTGAACTAAGGTTGAAGAACAACGACCAAATTTAGGGAAAATCGAAGAAGAGGATATTTGCAGCGAGTGAGGTGAGGTAGGTTGGGTTCAAAAACATGAAATATTGGTGAGGTAGGTTGCGGATCCGGATTTCATGCAATAGCTTTTTCACTCATTTGCCGCAGTTGTGAAATCTATTACCATTATATTTGTTTCTCTCATATTTCTAACCCTTGTTTTGTTTTGTCCAAAAAAAAAATAATAAAATACAAGTGGGGATAGATAGAAATATGCTACTACAGGGAATCTGCATCCATAGGTTGCAATAATTAGGTGTGTGATTTTGAACTTGGTTAGGTAGAAATCGTGAAACGAAGCGATGAAAGTTTGTGAGGGGAAAATATTTATGAAATTGTTGGTAGTATTTATTTTTTAGTGGCCATGGCCATAAATTTTTTAATTCAGATAATGAAATACTGGCAGTTAGTTTATTATCATTAATTAATTGACACTAAAAATTAAATTTGTTGTAGTATACATAACAAAATCTAAATGCAAATAGTTGAGCAAATTGGGTGCAAACCTTAAAAAATCATGATTTAATGAGATATATTTTTAAAGACCAAAAAAATATTCAAATCAAAACAAGAAAAAAGAAAATTGTTTTTACGAAAGAAAATAAATATAGAATGTCGATGAGCCATTTTTAAGTGAAGGAACAATCAAATTTGTCCACTGTAACGAAATAATTAAAAAAATTAATATCAAATAAAATGTAATGAAATTTTTTATTTTCATATAATTAAAAATATTATTACTTAATAGATATAGAAAAATAAAATATTAAAAGTTTCAAATAGAAATCAAATTTTATATGTATGATCTATATAATAAGAGTTCTCAATCAAATTAATTAAACATAAAAAAATAATCCGGTAAAAAGCTTCACATATATATAAAGAATCGTAAAGACTCATTTAAGTCCTTGACAATTTTAGAGGTATCATTTTTCATTGCTGAGAAAAAAAAAAACTCACCAAATAGTCCTTGGAACAAAAGAGGGACACTCTAGTCCTTATGTTTGTCTCCATCTAGAACACATTATTAGAGTGTTGATTGTGTTGTTAGTATGTTCAGGTGACAAGACAACAGTCCTTGCATGCAAAATAGATCATAAGAACAATTATGCATTAACTCAATAAAGTCCTCAACTATTATTTAAGTAAACTAATTTAGTCCCTACAATTTCTATCGTGGGACAAATTAGTCCCTACATGCTACAAGCAACACACTATATACACCAGACGCACCAACATAGGTGAGTGGTCACATGTATGAGTTTAATGGACACCTCCACATGATACGAAACTCGATATAATCACGGAGAGAGATGAGAGAGCTTTTCAGAGAGAGGGAGATAGGGCCAGAGAAATAATAATCGGGAGAGATATTCTTGGAGATTGATATAAGGAGATTATAATAGATGGCATCAGAGAGGGTGGAATCATTATGGTAGGCAAAATTACACAGATGGAAGGAACTGGAATCGTCACCAAATAGGTACAACCTTCTTCTTTTTTTTACATCTTTTCTAGATAACTTAGGAGTTGAAGATTTATGGAAGATATTCATTAAGTGGGGAAACGTAAGGGAAGTTTTCATTCCACCAAGAAGAGACAAGTATGGAAACCGGTTTGAATTTGTTAGATTAATGTCCTAAATATCAAAAACTTAGAAAGAGATCTGGATGCAATATGGATTGGAAACAAAAAAACAGAAGGTTAACGTACCTATGTTTGAAAGAGGACAAAATGAAGTCAAAAGGAGGAGGAATCATAGTGAAGGTGTTAATGCAAGACAAGGAAATAAAGATTACAAAAAGCCTGTTGTTATTAAAGGAGTTTCCTTAGGGCTGGACAAACCAAGTGGCCTGATCACAAACCGAGAAATCCGATTGGAGAATGAAGCACGCGGGCGGGTGAGCGGGTCATCAGGTCGTCAGTTCAGGGACTCAGTTTTACACGGGCTTGGGCTGGAGAGTTCGGTTTCAAAAAAAAATCGAAATCCGAACCTGATTGAGGATCAATGCACACCGTTGGATTAGAAATGACGAGGATCACGCTTTAATGAACGGTTGAGATTGGGCCATTTTGTGTTTCATTTTTTCTGACTCTCTATTCCCTCAATCTTTGTATTCTCCTAATCTCCTCCATCAGTTTTCGATAGAAGCCCTCCTCCCTTCTTTCCCTAGCTCTCTCTCTTCCCTTCCCTGTGTTGTGGCGCTCCATCTCTGTCTCTCAAACCCCCATATATTCTCTTTCATTTCTTGAGAAACCTTAGCGCCACTCCCTCTCTTGATCCCTCTCCTGCCTCTCGTTTCCCTGTCTCCTGTTAGAGCAGAATGTAACATCCTAAAATTCTAATATAATTAATTTGAAAAAAATAATAATAAAATAAGTAAATAATAATGTTATAATAAAAATAAAATATGATTACGAGGTTCAGTGGTGAGAATTTGTTAGTATAAAATTTATTAGAATTGGTTAGTGAATAGAAAAAAAAAATATTAAATTAAAATAAATATATGAAGAAAAAAAAAGAAAAAAAAAGGAGAGAGAATTAGTATATATATATATATAACTTGCGGCTCACAAGTTTTTTAAACAAAAAAATAAATAAATAATAATAATAATAATGAAATCAAAACCATGCGGACTATATATATATACATGTGTCTAAAGTAAAGAAAGCAAAGGTGAAAAACGCATCAGGACGTGAACGTTGCGCCGCACAGTGGAGCAGTTCCGGTTTTCCTTCCTTTGCTAGTATAGCCGTAACAACATAGATCCAAGAACGCCACCAAACGGGAGGGAAATTTTTAGGGAAGCGCAAATCCTTATCATGAATAATTTTTAGAGCACAGTGGAGGTCTTCGAGAGGTGAGTAACAATACTTTTTACAAACCCTTTCCATGATATATATATATATATATATATATATATATATATATATATATATATATATAATTGTTTGTGTTGACAATGAATTATCACATGAAATGGGGGGTTTTAATTGATTTGATGCATACTGCCAGTAACCTAATTTCTAAAATTGGGGGTTTTTGTTAAAAAGGGGAATGCGTTTTAAATGATGTTGTAAGATGCTTATTGTGATATATTGTGATATTCGTGATTGCTTGTTGTTGGGGGAAATTTATTTGTTTAATTCGTGAAAAATAGCTTGTTACATGTATGTGACATGACATATTTGAATTGTAATGTGTTGTATGATGTTTGCCGCAATACCACCTATGATAGGGGTATCGAAAAGTAATACCACCGTAATGGGGTATCGAATGTAACATCCCCATATAATTGGGATGTCGAAAATGAGTAATACTACCTAAAAAGGAGTATCGAAAGTAACACTGCCACAGGTTGGGGTGTCGAAAAAGGAGAAATACCACCATGTGCACATGGGAGGTATCGAAATGGAAATGTCCCCGACAGGAGGGTGACATCGAAACACTCCTCGTGAGTAGGGGTGGGCAATGGGACGCCATTGTCGTGTGATGTGTGAATATATGGCATGCCGACAAGAAGCCAATCTAATTAGGAGGTCTTCGGACCGTTTGGATTAAACTTGAATTTATCTGGTATATGAAATGTGACGTATTGAGATGAGTTCATTATTAATGTTAAAAGTATTTTCTTTATAAATATTATTTTGAAAAATTAGCGGGTACCATGGACAGTTTTTCCGAATTATCAAGACCTACCGAGAACAATGCTATTTTCGAAAATGTTTTTATAAAACTGTATTGTTGATCACTGGGATTTTATATCTCATTATTAAGCATTGTTTTCAGAGCACGAGGAGGACGTCGTTGAGGCTGAAGAGGCGTGAAGACTTAGTGGACACCATTAGATATCTTTCTAGTTTGGTTAGTCTGTCCTTAAATAAGGAGCCGTATGTGGCTAGACGCAATTATTTATCGTTGGGATTGTAGTTAGACGCCCGATTTTGAGGCTTTTGATTTATTTGTTTATTAACTTATTTATTTATATCTAAATTCATTACATGGATAATTTAATACTATATTATTTAATATGAGACATTTTCAGTTTATTATTAATGTTTTCTCTAATTTTTCGTTATGAGATATATGTTTTAATTAAATGTTTTAAAGGATATTTTATTGATTTTATCTTGGGATCACTAATGTAACGAAGGGCGTTACACAGAACACTGGGGTTAGGGTTTCTGATGAGCAAATGGTTGTTGGTTTCGAAGACCAGATGAGCAGATCGATGTCCCTCTGTCCCTCCACGAGCAGATCGTTGCAAATGGTGGTCGTATGCCAAATCTATAAGTTGGTATGTGCCTTATCTTTGCAAAGGGAAGGTGAGGGTTCTCAAGCGCCAGATCTGTTCTTCAAGCACCAGGCCTTCAAGGTTCAATCCCCAGATTTGTTATTTTTGGGTTGATTTTTGTTTACTTCACGGTTTATGATTGTTGCAACTACTTGTAATGTCAAAAGTTGATTTTTTTTTAATGTAAGTCTAGATTTGTTGTAACTTCAGTGTATGATTACATTCATCTTGTTCTTCTGGATGTGTTTCTGTTGCTGGATTTTTTTCTCCTTCTATGCTTTCTACACTTTTTTTTTGGTTAACACTATACCGAGACAACCCACCCACACACACCCGCCACCCGCCCACCCGCCACCTGCCTTATCTGAAGCTACAAATGGACGACAATGGGTGGCATATTCTGCTTGTCGGTTATTGTCAGATTTGGATTTTTTCACCTGAATCTGACCATAATTGACCAAGAGAGTGGTTCAGAGGATTGTTTCTGAGGTACCAGCCTTGGGTAATAAAGAATGCGTCAATAGAAGAGGGCGTGCACGTCATAGACTTTTTTGGGAACATCCTACACTACCAGAAAACACGTAGCATCTATTCAAGTATGTCGGTGTATTTCCAGATCACCAAGCCACAGAGGAGCAACCCACTAGGCCTATGTGAGTTTTCATAACCCCGACATCCCCAAGCATCAACCAGATCGGCCCTACGGAATTCACACTCGCATTAAAGTGTTAGCTCAATATCCTAGGCACAACGGCCTTACAGAACATAGTTTCACTATGTGTTTAGGCAAAATTGCCGGAAAATGCGTTCTTCCTGTCTTTCCATCGGATGACATCTTGATTCCATCGGAATTCTTTCCACGTGCTTTCTCATATGCTAGATGTTCTTAACATCAAGTGGAAGTTCTCAAGTAACTTTCCTCTTTGTGTAAAGATATCTTAAACACTTTGGTTAAAAGTCCTAACGCATTATGAGATTGGAACACAAGCCCAACTATTTATTTCTCTGTACTTTTCTAATTGAGCCTTTTTCTTTGGCTTCCAAGAAAACAAATCATTACGAGTCCATTAAATTTTATGGAATATGGATAATGAATTATTCATACTTTATGACATAAGGTCGTGTTCCACCCCACATCATAAATAATTACGTTCGTATTTTCACTAAGCCGTTCTCGACTTAGGTTTTTACATTTTAATGTAAAAGCTCGTCTTTGAAGACTAAAATCCTTTTGACATAATACCAAAACCTTTAGATAAAATCAAATCAATTTTCAAGAATAATTTCCATAAAAGATACATAAGTATCAATTTCTCAAAACATTTACTTGAAAATCCTTAAAAACATTTAACGATGGTTTCGTCGCTTTTTACTGAATTTAGGCCCAAAAGCCATATTTTTGAAAACATGGTTCTTCACCTCAAATGTGTTAGTCTCCTAGGTTATAATATTCATATGAAAATGTTGAAACACTGATTTTACATCTTACTCTCCATTTGTACAAAATTACTAAAAATTTGACCGAACGTCGCTAAGTTTGTAAATCGTATAAATCCTTTTTCAACGATTTTAAACTCTAATAATCCAAAACTGGTTTTAGAGTTTTAGAACAGTTAGATAGGTATGAAAAGAAGTTTCTAACTGTCCAGTTACATAAATTTTCAGAAATTGCAGTTTAGTCCCCAAATATTTTTGAATATTTGCAAAAAGGTCATTGTTTACAAAAAAAACTTATAACTTTTTATGTATTAATACAATTAACACCAAACCAATTTCTATGGTTTTGTCTCATCAAGAACTACAATCTTAACACACAAGAACAAGAATTTCAGTGCAGCCACTGAAATTCTCAGAAATTGCATTTTAGTCCCTAAGGACTCATATAATCATATCTTTCAATATACACATCCAAATCAATCCAAACCAATTTCTATATTCTTATATATTCATTAAATCCTCATAAAAATTATTCAAACAATTTAAATCATCATGCAACACATTTAAACAGTCAAGGCCGAATGGCCCAAGAATGATCATGTTAGGCAATTTTTCATGTTAAATCAAATAAACAACCATCAAGTATCCAATTAGAAATCATTGAATCAAAATCAACATATATCAACATAAAGCATCAACCAAATCCTCCAAGAGGATCACACACATATAAATCAATAAATTACACAACTTATAATTTACAAGACCATTTACATTATTAAATAACACTAAATAAACCATCAACATATCTACTTTAAGGTAGGATAGTGGTAATCTCCCCCCATACCTCTTGTAGATCACTTGAAGATCAAACAAACACAAGCTAAACCAAGCAAGGTAGGCCACAGTTTTGTCCACCAAAACCTAGCCATGAGCAATCAATCAAGAAAACAAGTTAAAGAAAGAAGAAAATCATCCTAACCCACTTGCACATAGGTTCCGCCAAGTTGGAAATAAATAGATAGGGATCTCTAAATTTTTCAATATCTTGGATGATGAATATAGAAGTCATATGAAGATCATAGAAATTGATCTCACATTAAAATGATTTTTCTATGATTTTCTAGGAATTTTCAAAGTTCTAGATCTAAGAATTTTAATTGATGATCATGGAATGAAAATCATGAAATGAATGAAAAAGAAGATATGATTGATCATGTAGAAGAGAGGTTAGCTCTTGATGAGGAGTAATGATCAAAACAAGCTTAGTTGAAAATTTGACAGCTTTGAGTATGTGGTGGTGTTATGAGCATATCTCACGATTTACTCATCTAAAAATTACAAACTTTGGCTTGTTAGAAAGCTAAGAAGGATTGGCACAACTTTTATGTTTAAGGTTTTGTTTTATTCGGATCAGAACAGGGGCGTAAAGAGCCTTCTTTCCACTGTTCTCCTGGGATGTTGAGAATTTTGAGCTGTTTTGGTAATTTGGGCATATCGCCCAATATACTTATCCGTTTTTGGTGATCTTTAGCTCGTTGGAAAGACGATATGAAGAGGAACAACTTTCTAGAAAGTTTTCCGAGTTTAAGAACAGAAAAGGGTCAGAATTTTGGTACAATTTCGGATGAGTATGAGCATCAATGAAGTCTTTATGTGTTCTTAGAGAAAATGATGAACAAAGAAGTGAAATGGTGTCTATGAATGGGAGATAGCTACGGCCAATAGGATGTTTAAGTGAGAAAATGAGTTGTTTAATCTTAAAAGATAACCATGGTTGAGTTAAATTGACCAAGGTTAAGTTAGAAAATAATATAATAACGTAACTATAGTTAATTAGTAACTTAACTAGGGTTAATTATTGACCATGATTAACAAACATGTAGCTCACATTTTAGGAAGGGTGTGGCTGATTCTTGGCCCCAAGAACTAACCTTGGTTCCTTAACCATGGTTAAAACTTAACTGAACGTCGGTTAGGTTAAGCTTAGGGGTATTTTAGTCTTTTCACGTTTACTTGTCATAAATGCACATTAATGGCTATGGTGAGTCATTTGGTGAGTCATTCCTCTTGAGTCATCATGGATGACTCGTCGTTCTGTCCCCCGGTATATCTCTGCATATTCGCGTATGATTCCGTTGTTTACCCTTTAGGGTTTTTGAGAGAAAGATGATGAAATGAAATCAAAATGAAATGAGTTTGGTTTAGTGGAGGGGCTGCACGAAATTAAGTAATTTTAGAGGGTATTTTGGTCAAAATTCACTTAGGGACACTCTTGGAATTTCACTTAAAGATCAAGGTTATTTTTGACATTTCATACATAACCATCATTACTTGCATTTAATGCAAGATGACTAACCCCTATGACTCACCACCATGATTCATCATAGATGACTCATTCTCCTCATCCGTCCGGTGTCGGGTTTTGTCTCTACACCTCCGTTCTCGATTCCGTCGATCCCCGATCGTCGAGTATGCTCGAATAACATATAATAACCTATTTATTTTGAAAATTTTCAAAATAACCACTATCATTGGCAACAAAATAAGAATCTTAACTGTTTCATTCTCGGGTCAAAATTAGGTTTTCTGATCAGTAAAAACATACTGTCAGCTAAAACGCAGATCGGGTTTCGTCTGAATTTTAAACCTAAATTTTTACCATAACTCTCTACGATAAAGTAGAGTATAAATATGATTTTTCTTTATTCAAATTTATTTTCTAGGTCTCGAATAAAAATATAAACAAATATATGTATATACTTACCGATATTAAAGAACAGTAAAAAATCGGGGTGTTACGTAAAGTGTATTAGATGAGGAGTTAAGTATAGGTATAATGTAGGGTATGTTTGATGCTCTATATTCGTATGTGTAATCTGCCTATGATGTATAAATATATGGATGAACATCTATGATAAATGTTTATCATGCTTATAATGATATAATGTCTATTTCTTCGGAATATTGATAATGGAATCATAGGAATGATGATATTGATGTTATGAGTTGTTGAAGAAAGTATTGAGTTTCATGGGATGGAATTGTTGTTGTTATAAATAATAAAATGGAATATGATGGATTTCTTATGTTAGTCAAGCGGCTGGGTGAATTGAAAGTGTCGATGTATGCATTCATGTGAACCAATGAGATATGGGGTTGATGCAAGTTGAATTATTCAGAATTGTGTAAGTAAAGTAGGGCATTGTGACGGGACCCACTATAAGGTCCTTGTTCATATACTAATTGAGTCATGTAATATTGTTCTATATTCACATTTTATGTTCCCTCATGTCACGCTTTAGTTCATACCCTCACTGATGTTAATGCACCTCACTCCCTTAGTGTCTCAGATGCAGGTACATGAGCTGTTGGACCATCTCGAGCCACCCCGACACCTTGAGTGGGGTTTCTAGTGTTATGCCTCGACTATGCAAAACATTTTAGAATTTCTTTTTGGACCATCTTAGTTTTGTATAACTCTTTTATTTACACTTAGACCTATTATTTTGTCATGGACTTAATCTCTAGGAGATTGTCTTTCAAATATTGTTGTAAACTTCTCTTTTTGTGTTTTGTGTTGAAGAACTTAGAAAGTGATGCGGACGGTTTTTTTTAATTGATTTTGGGAAGGTTTTGGTTGATTTGTTATGTGAGACTTTTAGGCTTTGGAGATGGGACCATGTCCCTCCCTCTGGACGGTCACAGCACTGGTTTTGGGTTGCGACACGTATTTGGGATCGGCAACCACTGGCAGCAGTGTTCTGCGTGAAAGGGAGGGGTGAAACTTGAATGGGAGGGGAGGATGAAGAAGAGGTCATGTGATTTTTTAAGGTCATGTTGTAATCTGATCCATCAAAATTTTTTTTTTTAATTGTGATCCAATGGCTCTGATTAGTAGTTCTCATTTATCACAATAAGGAGGAGTTCTATATATATTTAGTAATAGGTTGTAGGAACTGTTCAGTATATTTAGTGATGAGTAGCCTCTATATATATTCTTATATTATCATCTTATTGTCAATTCTCTTTTAAGTTGTGGGTCTCACAATTCTTTTGATTTATAAAATTACAGAAAAGTTTAATGTAGATTTGATTATACATTAAAAAGAAGATTGCTAAAATGTTTACTATAGATTCAATTATAAATGATTTTTACGACATGCAAGGGATGTGTTTTGTATTTTTGATATATTACTAATGTGATTTCCCAAAGGAGTTGGCTTAGTGGAAGCGTGCTAGGCACGTAAGGTGCAGAGTATGTACAGGGATACTCTCGATAAGTGAGAGGTTTCTATCTACTCTTTGGGGAGGGGCCATACCCTTGTCCTCAATTGCTACCATTTTAATTAATATTTTGAAACATATAATTATGAATATTTTGAATGAAATTTGATGCATATATATTTATTGGATGAACTTTGAATTTTATACTTGTTCCTCCTAATCATTTAGGTCTAGCTCCGTTCCTGATGGTGACGAGTACTATAGTACCCTACCCATAGGGTACCCATTGCCATCCTTATGTCCAATAAAATTAATTTTTAAATAAGACACCTCTCAAGAAATGTCACACACACGTTGTATGAGTGTAGCACAATTAATGTCGGTGTCTGAAACACTCCAAAAGCTAGGAGTGGTAATTGAAAGCCAAAACATAATGACCCATTCATACTACAATATTAAGGATAAGAACTTGGAAATTACAAGGCTAATAGACATCCACAATTGTCACATGTTTCATATATAGTTAAACCTCGTTAGAAGTTAATATAACCTACAATAAAATTTGATCACCACTCCAGAACTATCACAAATCAATATCAGAATCACTATCGGCATAAATCGTCGTAAGTTGTAAATAAATATTTTTTCTCACATTTTAAAATCTACTAGAAGCAATTGTGTGCCACAAGTTGCAAGGTTGATATCATAAAAAATTGTACCCTTAAAATTGTGAGAATGAAAAACTAAATACAAAAAAGATACCATGTTACAGAGAAATGAAAATTTTGAGTTTAATTTGATCAGGTTTAAATTTTTTTACTATGTTAATCAAATAGAAATCATCTTATCTTGCACCAAAAATATCATTCCTCAAAGAAATAAAACATACTAAAAATAAAAGGTAAATAATGTATCCCATGCTAGAGACAGCACAAAGGCTGGGTGGATTCTATGGTGAAGTTGGTAAGTATTATCTATACCGGTATAAATATTTCTTCTCATGTAAAAAACCTCATTTACCCTTTTCATCAACATTTCCTACAACCCTTCACCACCACCCACCACCCTCCCTATCACCACCTCAACAATGAAGAGGATTGTTCCCACCACCACAACCACCATCCCACCCTCACCTCCCTGCCCCTCTGCCACCACAGCACCGGAATCGCAGACCCACCACCTCACTGACCGCCCCACCACCCACCTCCAATGAGTACTGCACCCCCCACAATCAAATGGAAGACAACATAGGAAGGTGATACGAGAGAGAAAGAGGATTGAACGTCATCGGATGAATCAGTGGCAAGACCTGCCTGAACGAGCTTCCGTCGGAGCTCAAAGGTGGAGGGGGCGGAGGCCTCGATGTCATCGGAGTGTTGCTTTGAGGCCCATTCGCCGCCGAAGTTGCGGAGGACGAATTTGAAGACATCCATTGCTTCTATGTGGGCTCTGTGCTCAAACCAAAACCCTTATGTTCGAAGAGCAACATGCATCTCCAGAGTGCAAAAAGGAATGGGGCCTGGAATTGGGTTTGAGGTAGGGGGCGAGGTGGCCGGGGGGCTGAACGCGCTGTCGCCACGCACCAAAAAGAACGAGCGTTTACAAAATAATGTAGATAGGGAAGCAACAACTCGAGTATCGTCTCTCAAGGACTCTTAGGTGTTGTTATTATTAACAGAAAATCAAAAGTTAGTTTTTGGGGGGTTTTAGATTGAGATAAAATAAAGAAAACAAAGCAATAAAAATAGGCAGTTTAAGAGACTAACAAATAAGCTAAAGAACGATTAACCTACTATTCTCGGTTTCCCACTATCATCGGTTCATATAAATCCAAGCCCTAAGCAGATTCTAATCTCCTCCCGGTTGTAGCAACAATTTACAAGCGAAACCACTACTACAGATATATGTCCCTATTCCCGAATTAAGCAAACGGGGTGAAGCGCTCATGAACTAAGCGAACATGATTGACCACACGCGAATTAAGCAAACGTGATTATATATAGGAACATAACATCACCGAAACAAAACAACACAACACTATACATTCCTGAATTAAGCAAACAGAAACATACAGCATAGCATTGAAAAGAGAAAAGCAAGTGAAAACAGGAATTACAGAACCTCAAATGTAAATGGAAACCAATCCCAGTAGATTAATCTAGGAGACTAGTTCTCCATTACAAAAGTAAAACAACGAACTAAAGAGAAAACAAAAGACTAACTACTGATTAACTAGCTAAGAAACTAGCCAAAACTGACTAGCCTCACTCGCCCCCCTTCAGTTCTGTCTAAAACTGACTTATATAAAAGTTTCTGGAATAAGCTTTCTCGCGAAGCGAAGCCTCTCTCGCGACGCGAATCTTGTGAACAGTCTGCAACCTTTGGTATTCTCGCGAGGCGAGCATATCATTCGCGAGGCGAGGAACTGAAGAGTCTTCTTGTTACGCCCGTTATGAACATCAGGGGCCAACCGTGAAGCTTTCTGACTTCCAGGCTCGCGAGGCGAACGTATGATCGCGAGGCGAGACTCTTCAACTTCAAAACTGCCACAGCCGTGACCTTCAACACGGGCAAGCCGTGATCGTCTCTGACTTTTCAGGGTTGGGTGACTCGCGGGGCGAGAGCTTATTCGCGGGGCGAAAGACCAGAATTATTCCTTTTTATTACCTGAAAACAGAAAATAGAATAAGTGTTTTATTTAACTCTAAATCAACTAAATTAACCTAAAAATACTTGATAGACTCGAAATACTGCTTAAGGACAATCAAGTCTAATTTGGGTGAAAATGATATAAAATTAGCACAAAGCCAAGGTCTTTACTAGTTATAAAACCGGTCAACCAGAGGCTCATCAGGGGCAAAGTGATGTTTTTTCAATTTTTTTTTTGTTTTTGATTTTTATTGGGTCATTCAATCTCAACCGTCCATTGCATTCTACTATGAATCCGATGGTCGAAAACTTTTCACTCACAACTTTACAAAAGTCTATATCGGTATAGACAACACTTACTAGTTGCACCATGGAGTCGGCGTAAAATGAAGTTTGATTCTCGGGAAGAAGCTTATAGAAGCATGAAGCGTCAAATGGAAATTAAATAGATTAGCATTTAGCAACATCATAAGTCCTAATCCTGCAACAAACATCAACCACTCAATAATACAATGCACAATTAGAAGACAGATGGTTGTTCCTTATCGATAACTAAGCCATATATAAATCAGGCTTTAAAATCATACACTTTCTATGTTCTAGTTATTGTCATACAGTTCAAAAGAAAACTGCAGAAAACTAATCACATTGAATACATACCAATTTTCATATCAATCCCCACTTGCGTTTAAGTATCTTCAATGGTTCCAACAAAAATTGTAATCCTTCTTTCAAAGTAGCTCTCCTTCCCTGGCCATAGTTCCATATGGCGTTGATGTTTGGAAACCCAAGTGTAATTGTGACAACACCTGAAGCTTGCAAAAAATTTTTGATAGATGATGATAAATTCACACTTGGCTGGCCTCGCTCTACAGTAGAGCTTATGGGAGAGAAATCATTCATTTTAATGCCTTATGAAGAGCACAGACGCCTTAGGCGTTTGACATCTGCTTCAATCAATGGCTATGAAGCACTCTCTGTGTACCTGACTTTCATTGAAGAAAATGTGATAATTGCATTGGACAAATGGTCCAAGATGGGAGAAATTGAGTTCTTAGCTGAGATGAGGAGGCTCACTTTCAAAATCATTATGCATATTTTCCTTGGTGCAGCAAGTAACCCTATCATGGAGGCTTTGGAAAAAGAATACACAACCCTTAAGGTAGGTTGCGGGGAGAGAGATATGGGGATCAGAGGAGATCAGAGGAGATAAGATATGGGGATCAGAGGAGATGAGCGACCTGAATTAAGGTTGAAGAACAACGACCAAATTTAGGGGAATCGAAGAAGAGGAATGTGAAGAGGAAATTTACAGCAAGTGTCGAGTGAGGTGAGGTAGGTTGGGTTCGAAAACATGAAATATTGGTGAGGTAGGTTGCGGATCCGGATTTCCTGCAATAGATTTTTCACGTATTTGCCGCAGTTGTGAAATCTATTACCATTATATTTGTTTCCCTCATTTTTCTAACCCTTGTTTTGTTTTGTCCAAAAAAATAACAAAAAAAATACATGTGGGGACAGATAGAAATAGGCTACAACAAGAATCTGCATCCGTAGGTTGCAGTAGTTAGGTGAGTGATTTTGAATTTGGTCAGGAAGAAATCATGAAACGAAGAGATGAAAGTGTGTGAGGGCCAAATATTTAGGAAATTGCAACTAAGAATTAAATTTGTTGTAGTATACATAACAAAATCTAAATGCAAAATAGTTGAGCAAATTGGATGCAAACCTTAAAAACACATGATTTAATGCGATATATTTTTAAAGACCAAAAAAAATATTCAAACCAAAACAAGAAAAAAGAAAAATAATTTTTAAGAAAGAAAATAAATATAGAATGTTGACAAACCATTTTAAGTGAAGGAATAGCCAAATTTTTCCACTGTAACGAAATAATTAAAAATTTTGAATATCAAATAAAATGTAATGAAAAAACTTTATTTTCATATAATTAAAAAAAATTATTACTTAATAGATATAGAAAAATAAAATATTAAAAAGTTTTAAATAGAAATCAAATTTTATATGTATGATCTATATAATAAGAGTTCTCAATCAAATTAATTAAACATAAAAAATAATCCAGTAAAAAGCTTCACATATATATATAAAGAATCGTAAAGACTCATTTAAGTCATTGATAATTTTGAAGGTATCATTTTTCGTCCCTGAGGAAAAAAAACACTCACCAAATAGTCTCTGGGAATAACAAAAGAGGGACACTCTAGTCCTTCTATTTGTCTCTGTCTAGAACATATTATTAGAGTGTTGATTGTGTCATTAGTATGTTCAGGTGACAAGACAACAGTCCTTGCATGCAAAACGGATCATAAGAACAATTATACATTAACTCAATAAAGTCCCCAACTATTATTTAAGTAAACTAATTTAGTCCCTACAATTTCTATCATGGGACAAATTAGTCCCTACATGCTACAAGCAACACACTATATGCACCAGATGCACCAACGCAGGTTACTAGTCACTTGTATGAGTTTAATGGACACATGCACACGATACAAAACTCAGTATAATCACGGAGAGAGATGAGAGAGCTTTTTAGAGAGAGAGAGAGGGCCAGAGAAACAATAATCGAGAGAGATATTCTGAGAGAATGATAGAAGGAGATTATAATAGATGGCATTAGAGAGAGTGGAATCATTATGGTAGGCAAAATTAGAAAGAGAGCTGGATGCAATATGGATTGGAAACAAAAAACTGAAGGTTAATGTACCTATGGTTGAAAGAGGACAAAATGAAGTCAAAAGGAGGAGGAATCATAGTGAAGGTGTTAATGCAAGACAAGGAAATAAATATTACAAAAAGTCTGTTGTTATTGAAGGAGTTTCCTTAGGGCTGGACAAAACCAATTGGCACGATGTTGACGGATCTGGGCAAGTATACCCAGTCGTACAAGTAATACGGTGGTGAGACCAATATCGTTCCCATGAGGATTGGATGTTGATAGTGTGATTTTACATCATGTTTTCTATATACTTTTGCATGCATTTTGCATATAGATTAGGCATTATTTAGTTGATTTAGTTAGATTTTCCCTTGGAACGGGTGAAGCGGTTTCTTGGTGTTGTTTTGCAGGAATTCAATGTAAAAATGATCAAAAACAGCCATGGTGGAGCTTGGATGAAATAAAGCTTGAAAAGTGAAGAATATTAGCCAAACAGAGCCCATCACGGCCTGGCCGTGATGAGCATCACGGCCGTGATCAAGCAGAGCAGAAGGCAAAAGTCAGAGACTGTCACGGCCTGCCCGTGATATGCATCACGGCCGTGACCTACCAGAAATTCAGGATTCGCGTCGCGAACAAAGGTCTCGCCTCGCGAGAACCCATTTTGTGCAAATTCGCCCACTCCAGAAGCCGTCACGGCGCGCGACTGATCTATAAATAAAGCTGCGCTGAACAGAAAAGGGGACTGACTTCTAACCTAAAAAAGGGTCCAGAGGGAGGCATTTGGAGGCACTTGGAGGCTATGGCTGGGCTAGGGTTTCAACCCTAGAAGGGAGCCAAGAGAGGTTGCTCTGAAGAAGGAAAGCTCACATGGAGCCTCTTCTCTCCTCTTCTCCTATTTCTCTGGTTTGGTTTTCATTGTATATGAGTAGTTAAATCCCCCATTGTTGGGGTTAGATGTAGCTTCTCTAAACTTGTTTGTATTTGATTTGGTTTTAATGCAAGTCTCTATTTCTTTATGAGTATGTGATTCTGTGCTTAATGCTTTCCTTGGATTAGCTACCCATAGGAATGATATGTTGCTTTGATAGATGACTGGAAGGTTGGTGTTAAGGCATGCTCATGAATCATATACCAAGTAGTTCAAGAATCTAGGAATAGGTGTTGAATGCTTGCAATCTTATAAGTCTTGACTTAATGCAAAATCTCAGGTTAATCCACCTAAGGAATTAGGGTTTAATTTGGGGTTTTAGGCTCAATGCACCTAAGGAATTAGGCTTGAGTATTTTAGAAAAGGCTTGATTGTCATAATTGAATTAGGACTTGTGTTGATAACCATTTCATTGCAATTAAGGGAGGATTAGTGTAGTCTAACCCTAACAATCTTAGCCACATCTTTGTTTGCCTTCCAAGTGTTCGATAAAATTCCCAAAAGACCAAAAATATTGTTTTGCTTTCTTTATTTTCTGTTTTAATCTCTCATACTTTATTTTAGTCTAAATAGTTGTTAAGTTTGTGAATTGGTAATTGACAACCAATCCCTGTGGATACGATAACCGGTCTTACCACCGTATTACTTGATTGCGACGAGGTGCACTTGCCTTTATATCTTTAAAAAAATCACGCATCAAGTTTTTGGCGCCGTTGCCGGGGATTGGCTTTGCCAATATCAGTAGTAACAAATGAGACAACTAGTTTAGACAATTTTTTTATTTTATTTTTCTGTATATAATTGATCTCTTTCTTTTGTTAGTTTTGTACATATTTGATTTTTGTGTTTCTTTGATCTTGGGCTTAATTGTCTGTGAGGTGAAAAATTGATTAGGCAGGATCATGGACTACAATTGGTATCAACCATCTGATGCAGAAAGTGAGATATCTGAGCTGCAGCTGCGGGTAGATATGCTGCAATTAGCCGTAAACATCCAACAAGTGAGTGATGAGCTGTCAAGGGCACAAATATCTCCTCCACCAATGGTAGGCTATTCTGAATGGGGAAATCAACATCCCAACACTTACACTCCATGGTGGGGGAACCCTCCAAACAATACTTCGAAGGATGAAGAGGAACATTGGGAATCTTCCACACCTTCATATCAACCACAACCATCTCAATGGTGTGATGAGCCATCCCCATTGGAAGTTGCTTGGGAGAACTTCAAATCCGCATTCCCAGTCGAGGTTGAGCAACCTATCCCGGATAGTCGACCTCACTTAGAGGCTGTTTTGGAGAACTTCATGGCAACAACAATGGAAGAGTTAAAGAATCAAGAAGACACCATTCGAAGTTGCGGGGTACTTATTGAGAAAATCTCTAACCAACTATCCGGAATGTCAAAAGGGAACTTGATGGATGATGATGAAGGTGATGCAATAAAGGATGATGATGAAGATGGTGTCAAAATGGATGATGAGGAAGAAGAAGAAGTGGGAGCAACCGAGTCAAGAAGTGAAGACCCTGTTTTGGAGAACATAGTTGCACCATTCCCCATTGAACCCTTGACTGAAGAGATTGAGAGGAAAATGCATTTGGAGGACATCTATTTCACCATGCTTGGGAATGATGAAAAACTGTTGGAATTAGATGATGCTATTAGTTCCAATGCATGTGTGGAATGTGATGGGAGAAACACTTGTGTGGTTTGTAAGGAGATTTCTGCATATTTGGAAGGTGATGGATTTGACAATGTTGAGAGTGAAGATTGTACAGAAGCCAGAACAGCACCAATGGTCCTCTCGAATTGTTTGCCACCTCACATTTTAAAGCAGTCAACAATGGAGTTCATGCCTCTGCCTAAGAACCCAGATTTTGGATCTTTAAAAATGCAGGCACCATGGCCAGTCCAAGAGGTTGAACCCCATTTTTATTGGGAAGATTTTGTGGATGAAGGGGTCATCTTTGACCCGAGAGGAATTGAAAAGCGCTTCCCATTTGAAGAAGTCAACATGAATTTCGAGCGCTCACTTCCACCTTTTTGCTGCAAACCGTGGGATCCAGGAGAAGGATCTCACATGGTTAGCATCCCTTGGTCCTTATACCACAGGTTATGGGATCCAGGTGGATGCTTCTTAATAAGTCAAGCTAGTGACGTTAAAGAAGCGCTTATTGGGAGGCAACCCAACTTTTCTTAACCCTTCTCTTTAGTTAGTTTTTGTTTTTGATTTTCAACCTCTTGAATAATTTGAGAAGCTCAAGAGGAAAATAATAAATTGTCAATTACCAAGTGTTTGCAGGGTAATAAGGAAGGAAGGGAGAGCAAGAAGACAAGGAGAAGAGAAAAAGGGGCAAAGAAAAAGCAAAGTCAGCACCCGCTACCGCCTCGGTGAGCCGTTCCAAATTTTTGCTTTATTTTATTTTTCTTTCCCCTCTCCAACTTGATTGTTTACATTGGGGACAATGTAAATCTTTAAGCTTGGGGTAGGGGTAATCTTTTTGCTTGCATTGTAAATATTGCATTCATATAGGCTTAAGTTTGCATGATCGCATGATTCGGTTACCCCTGCTTAGATTGAGCATCTGATTGTGAGAACTAAGTGCCAATTTTTTTGTGTTAGTGAATTCTTGAACCCAATTCTGTTCATTCTTGTGATATGGCTTCATTAAATATGCTTGAGATGATCTTGGATAGTTGATGATTAGCATATGTTTCTTTAGACTTGTGTTTCTCACTGGTTCTTGAACTGATAAATGTGAGCTTTTGAGCCATTAGGGGGTACTCACTAAATCTGCCCCCGTTCTTTGTGTAGAGTGTTATTCCTCTTGGTTTGTTATTCTCTAGAACTTGACTTGAAACCATTTTGAAGCTTGAAAATTTTTGAAAACATTTTTGAAAATGATTGAGGCACTAGGTATTTTTCTGGCCTTCTGAGCTTTGATTGTTGAAATGCTACCCCTTAGTTGCCCAATTTTGAGCCTACATGGATGAAATACTTTTCTTGGCACCCTGGAATAATTTTGATAAATATGCTTGATAAGGGACCTTCTAAAGTATTACAAAAGGGTAAAAAGGTAGTCGAAAAAGTTTGGGAAAAGAATCAGAAAAAATTAATTCTCTTGAGTAAAAAAAAAAAAAATCTCCCCTTCTCCAAATAAAAGAAAAACAAAAGAAAAAGAAATAAAATAGAGAAGGGGATGACAAAAAAGAAAAGTGAGAAATAAAAAGAAAAAGAAAGCAAAGAAAGGTGGAAAAATAAATTGAAAACCCAAGAAGGTATTTTAGAAGGTCATGTGTTGAAATGTTGATATGTTGTGTAGCCTTTTGAAATGTCCTTTTCTTGTTATCCCCACCTAAAGATTAATCCCATGGCCACGTTACAACCAAATAAAAGACCTCTTGATTCTAAATTGTTTTCATTAATAAAGTAGAGATTTGGTTGATAGTCAAGCCTATGGTAGGATTCATTCCTTGAGGAAAATTGAGTGAAATGTCTTATTCCCTAAACACTTGAATGGTGAGGAAGAGAGCCAAGCAAATGAATAAGCTTGGGGTGAGCTTCAGGTGAGAAAGAGTGCCTAAATCAGTGAAAACATGATTCTAAGGAACCTAAGCCTCTAATTGGACTTGAATTGATCGTCTCTTGCTGAATTGTTTGAATTGCCTATTGCTTAGATTATTTACTCGGGTTCTTGATTCACTATCCATGCTTTGATTATTTTGATCTTCTGGCCTTAGTGATTGCTTGAGGACAAGCAATTGATTAAGCTTGGGGTGATTTGATAGTGTGATTTTACATCATGTTTTCTATATACTTTTGCATGCATTTTGCATATAGATTAGGCATTATTTAGTTGATTTAGTTAGATTTTCCCTTGGAACGGGTGAAGCGGTTTCTTGGTGTTGTTTTGCAGGAATTCAATGTAAAAATGATCAAAAACAGCCATGGTGGAGCTTGGATGAAATAAAGCTTGAAAAGTGAAGAATATTAGCCAAACAGAGCCCATCACGGCCTGGCCGTGATGAGCATCACGGCCGTGATCAAGCAGAGCAGAAGGCAAAAGTCAGAGACTGTCACGGCCTGCCCGTGATATGCATCACGGCCGTGACCTACCAGAAATTCAGGATTCGCGTCGCGAACAAAGGTCTCGCCTCGCGAGAACCCATTTTGTGCAAATTCGCCCACTCCAGAAGCCGTCACGGCCTGGCCGTGATGGCCATCACGGCCGTGACGCGCGACTGATCTATAAATAAAGCTGCGCTGAACAGAAAAGGGGACTGACTTCTAACCTAAAAAAGGGTCCAGAGGGAGGCACTTGGAGGCTATGGCTGGGCTAGGGTTTCAACCCTAGAAGGGAGCCAAGAGAGGTTGCTCTGAAGAAGAAGGAAAGCTCACATGGAGCCTCTTCTCTCCTCTTCTCCTATTTCTCTGGTTTGGTTTTCATTGTATATGAGTAGTTAAATCCCCCATTGTTGGGGTTAGATGTAGCTTCTCTAATCTTGTTTGTATTTGATTTGGTTTTAATGCAAGTCTCTATTTCTTTATGAGTATGTGATTCTGTGCTTAATGCTTTCCTTGGATTAGCTACCCATAGGAATGATGTGTTGCTTTGATAGATGACTGGAAGGTTGGTGTTAAGGCATGCTCATGAATCATATACCAAGTAGTTCAAGAATCTAGGAATAGGTGTTGAATGCTTGCAATCTTATAAGTCTTGACTTAATGTAAAATCTCAGGTTAATCCACCTAAGGAATTAGGGTTTAATTTGGGGTTTTAGGCTCAATGCACCTAAGGAATTAGGCTTGAGTATTTTAGAAAAGGCTTGATTGTCATAATTGAATTAGGACTTGTGTTGATAACCATTTCATTGCAATTAAGGGAGGATTAGTGTAGTCTAACCCTAACAATCTTAGCCACATCTCTGTTTGCCTTCCAAGTGTTCGATAAAATTCCCAAAAGACCAAAAATATTGTTTTGCTTTCTTTATTTTCTGTTTTAATCTCTCATACTTTATTTTAGTCTAAATAGTTGTTAAGTTTGTGAATTGGTAATTGACAACCAATCCCTGTGGATACGATAACCGGTCTTACCACCGTATTACTTGATTGCGACGAGGTGCACTTGCCTTTATATCTTTAAAAAAATCACGCATCAGATGTCAATTACCAATTCACAAGTTCAGCAAATATCTAGACTAAAGTATGTATGAAGAGAATTCAAAATAAAATAAATAAAACAAACAAAATCTTTTTCGGTTTTTGTCGAACACTTGGAATGCGAAAAGGGGATTCTTGTTGGGATCAGATTTCACCAAACCTTAGCCTCATGCAATGCTAAGACCACCAATCCAGTTTATGCTTCAAATATTAAAATCAACCCACGAGATTACTCAAGCCCTGATTCCTCAGATGACAAGAGCCTAAATCCACTAATAGACCCTAATTCCTTAGGTGGCCTAGATTAATGAATTTGCATTAAGAGTAGGGATTACGCGATTACTAATAAACCAAACCCCATTCCTAGATGCAAGGTTTACTAGGTGATTAATTCCATATCAAGAAATGATAAGAACGTCCCCATTGCAAATCAACTCTTAAAATCAGTTCATGGATGATCAAACCACAAAAAGCATTAAGCGTAGGAATTAAACACTAATATGAAGGCATACAACACAGATCGATAAATCAAAGCAATAACATTAGGTTCAGTTTGGCTACATCTAATCCCAACAAAAGGGGATTTAGCTACTCATAATGAAAGAGAAAACCAAAACCAGAGAAATAGAAGATGAGAGAAAGAACTCCATTGAAGCTCTCCACAGTCGTCACCGCAGCCCCTCTCGTTCAGAGTCCCTTTAGGGTTGGAATCCCCCTTTGCAACCTCTCTGGGTCGCAGCCCCCTTCAGCAGCTCCAAGTCTCCTTTTTTAGGTCTAAAAGTCTGGTCTGAAGGATTCAGAATTAGCTTTTCGTTCTGTCCTGGACCTTATTTATAGACTGGGCGCGCGTCACGGTCGTGATGGCCATCACAACCAGGCCGTGATGTGTTCTTCCAAAGGCGAGCTTTCAAATTTTGGTCTGTCACGGCCGTGATGGTCATTACGGCTAGGCCGTGACAGATTCTGCCTAGAAGGGGCCTGGCTCAATTAACGTGTCACGGCCGTGATGGGCATCACGGCTAGGCCGTGACAGCTTCTGACTTTTGGCTTCTTTTCTTTGCAGCTCTTCTTGATCACGGTCGTGATGGTCATCACGGCTAGGACGTGATGGGCTCTGCTTGGCTCATTTTCTTCACTTTTCAAGCTCTATTCCATCCAAGCTCCATCAAGGCTAATTCTGAGCATTTTCTCCTCATTTTCTGCAAAACAACCCCACAAGACCGCCTTACCCGTTCCAAGGTAAAAACTATCTAAAATCAAACTAATCATGCCTAAACTATACGAAGAATGCATGCAAAATGCTAATGAAATATGCGTTGGAATCACACTCATCAAATCACCCCAAGCTTAAGACTTTGCTTGTCCTCAAGCGAACACTAAGGCCAGAAGATATAAATAATCAGAGCATGGATAGTGAATCAAGAACCCGAGTAACTAATCCAAGTAACAGGCTTTTTCAATTAATTCAGCAAGAGACAGTCAATTTCAAGTCCAATTAGAAGCTTAGGTTTCCTAGACTCATATTCTCACTGATTCGGGCACTCTTTCTCACCTCACTCAAGTGATTAAGGATATATGACAGTTCGCTCAATTTCCTCAAGGAATGAATTCTACCATAAGTTTGACTATTAACCGAATCTCTACTTTATTAATGAAAAACACTTAAGAATCAAGAGGTCTTTTACTTGGGTTGTAACGGGGCCATGGGATTAATCGTTAGGTGGGGAAATCAAGAAAAGGAAATTTCAAAAGGCTGCACAAAATATCAAGCATTGCAAAGCATGACCTTCTAAAACACCTTTGTGGGTTTTGAAATATTTTTCCACCTTTCTTCCTTTCTTTTTGTTTTATTTCTCATTTCTTTTTGTCATCTTCTCTATTTATATTTCTTTTTTTTTTCTTTTTTTTTTTAGAGAAGGGGAGATTTCCAATTCAAGAGAAATATTTTTCTTACTTTCTCATCCCATACTTTTTCAACTACCTTTTTTACCCTTTTTGTACAATACTTTAGAAGGTCTCTCATCAAGCATCATTCATAAAAAAATTTCAAGTTACCAAGAAAAGTATTTTATTCTTGTAGGCTCAAAATTGGGCAACTAAGAGGTAGCATTCAATCAATCAAAGCTCAGAAGGCCGGAAAAATACCTAGTGCCTCAATCATTTTCAAAAATGTTTTCAAAAATTTTTAAGCTTCAAAACGGTTTCAAGTCAAGTTCTAGAGAATACCATTCAAGAGGAATAACACTCTATCACAAAGAATGGGGTGGATTTAATGAGTACCCCTTTTTGGCTCAAAATCTCACATTTTAGTAGTTCAAAAATCAATGAGAAACACAAATCAACGGAACCACATGCTAATTATCAACTATCAAAGATCATCTCAAGCATTTTTATTTGTAGCCTTATCACAAGAATGAAAAAATTGGGTTCAACAATTCACTATCTCCATTTATTTGGCACTAAGTTATCACAATCGTATGCATAATCTCAGCAAGGGGCAATCTAATCATGTGATCATGCAATACTATGCAAAACTATGCCTATATGAATGCAACAATGGAAAAATAAAAAATGAAGAATGCAAAGGTACCCCTACCCCAAGCTTAAAAACTTACATTGTCTCCAATGTAAATAATTAAGTCGGAGAGAGAAGAAAAATGGAACACTCACCGAGGTGGTAGCAGGTATTGGCTCACATGCCAGTCAGAAACTTTTTGGAAAATGCATCACGGCTGTGATGCTCATCACGGGCAGGTCGTGATCAATTCTGGTCCTCTGGAGCTGGCCTGTCACGGCCGTGACTTCCATCACGGCTAGGCCGTGATGATCTCTGATCTACAGGGTCTTCTCATCACGCCTGTGATGGGTATCACGGCTGGGCCGTGATCCTTTCTGATATTCACATTAGGCTTATCACGGACGTGACCAGTGTCACGTCCTGGGCGTGATGGTTGCTGACTATGCTTTTCCTTGTCTTCTTGCTCTTCCTTCCTTCTTTCCCTGAAAACACTTGGCAAATCTCAGTTTATTATTTTTCCTTTTGATCTTCTCAAATTATTCAAGAGCGAAATTTCAAAAACAAAAACTAAAAAAAAAAATGAAAATAACTAAAGAGAAGGGTTAAGAAAACTTGGGTTGCCTCCCAGTAAGCGCTTCTTTAACGTCACTAGCTTGACTGTCTAGGATCCTCCTCCCGGATCCCATGGTTTGTGGAGTGGCATTTGTAGAAGCAATATGACTCTATCCACAATTCCACCCAACAGGTATGTGAAAACTCCATTGACCTCTTTAACCACAATAATGAACTCACTTCCTCTCGGGTCAAATGGTGTTTTCACGAGGAAGTTTGACAGACAAGTGGAAGGGACTAATTTAGCAGTGTCCACACATGCTTGTAAGCCAACATATTTATCTAATGCAGCAAATTCAGATTTCTTAGCAAGCATGGTGGAGTCCACTACCACTTCATCTTCATTTTGAACTATCCCCAAAACCAGATTTTGCTCAAATTGTGCCTCTTGTACTAGCTGTCTGCAAATTTCCTCAACTTGCATTTTGAAGTTTTGCATCACAGTTTCGATACTGTCACAATTGGCTCTTGCTTTGGCCTTAGAGGTGGATAGCTTCTAAGAACATTGTTCTAGAGTAACTTTCAAGGGTGTTTGCTCATTCCATTCCCATTCCTCAATTTCCCAAGGATTTGTGAAAGGTAATTCCTCTTTTTGTGACTCGTCACCAACCGCCACCACTTCATCTTCATTTTTATCCATCCCCACAGCCATGTTTTGCTCAGATTTTGCTTCATGTGGCTCTATGGGAATCAAACATGGTGGTGGACGTGGTAAATACGAGCAAAAATTTTCCCAATCCTCCTTGGAGAAATTATATACAAGCCTATCCGTCATATGATCAACTTGTACTGGGAGATAATGATCTCCCAAATCTATGTCGTCTCCCAAACACCAGTTGTCCTCCAAAGTGAGACTTGAGGCTTCCTCATCAGGTGGATAATAATAGTTGTCCATGAATTTCGTCCACCTTCCACAAACAGAACTCAAAACAAAAGATCAAATATATACACAAAAATGAAAAAAAATAGAAAAATTAAAAAAAATGTCTAAATTAGTTGTCTCCTTTGTTACTAATGATATTGACAAAACCAATCCCCGGCAACGGTGCCAAAAACTTGTTGACGGATCTGGGCAAGCATACCCAGTCGTACAAGTAATACGGTGGTGATACTGATAAGCCTTTGGCTTATCTAGTTTTATAACTAGATGGACTGTGGTTTTTGTGCAAATTATTCGAGTTCAATCTCGTTTTCGCCCAAATTTGGCCTTGTTTTGTTCCTAAGTAGACTTTGACTCGTTCTAGGCAATTTTAGTAGTTTTTAGTCTATTTTGAATAGAATTACGCCTTTTGTTTCTTTTTTATTATTTCAGGTTAGAAGTGAAGCTCCAAGAGTCAAGGAAGCACTTCGAGTCAAGGAAACAATGGAACTTTCCATTCTAAGATACTCGCCCACGAGTAGATGCTCGCCTCGCGAGCCTCAAGATCAGAAAAAACAAAGAACAGTCATCAATTCTGGCTCGCCACGCGAGGGGCTTCTCGCCTCGCGAGAGTCTGAAGACCCTGGAAGACAGAGACCATCACGGCCTAGCCGTGATGAAGGTCACGGCTGTGACAGATTAAGGTTTGAAGACTCGCCCCGCGAACACATTCTCGCCTCGCGAGAATCAAAATTGGAAGCGCGCCAAAACTAATGTTCACCTCGCGAAATATTGTTCGCCTCGCGAGCGACCGAGAACCAGAATCCCTATTTATAGGCTGTTTCAGATCAGAATTGGGAGCTTTTGGAGCACCGCGAATCCTAGTAGTTTTTCCACTGTTTAGAGTAGCGTTTAAGGTAGTTTCTTGTCTTTTTGGAGCTGCGTCCCCCTTTTTATTTTCATATTTTGTTATGGAGGTTATGTCCGATTGTTTGTCTATGAGCATGAGGAACTAATCCCCTCGTCTGAGGGAACAATGAAGCCACCCATGGCGGTGTAGATCCGATATGATGTATGTCTTTCTCCCCTTATCTCAATTGATGTTTTCCAATTCTGATTTGATTGCGTTGATCATATGCTAGCGTGATTGACTAGTTAAACGTGTTGAGACTGAACGACGATTCGCGTTTTAGAACTTGAATTGGGATCACTAATTGAATATTGCACGACAGTGGGTAGGAGATTAGTGCAACCTTATAGGGAACACGAATTAACAGAATTTGATGATTAGGATTATGATACCTAGTAAGTAATTAATCCAATCTTCGAATACGTCCTATTGAGCACGACAGTGGATTTAGGAGAATTTGGGGGTCCCGGTTGACATTGTAATTGAAATTAGGGAGGAATACATCATCACTTGGGTACTATGCATGATTGGGTAGGTGGATTTGAGACCCTAGATATTTTAATTCCTGATTTTTAGTTAATTAGCTTTATTTGATTTGTTAATTTGAATTGCGATCTTAATCTCTCTCTCAACCACTTTCTTCACTTGACCAAACGTATCGGATTTCCTGCGAATTAGTTGAATTGGTAGCCCAATCCCTGAGTTCGACCTCGGTAATTACTTACCGTGTTTCTTTTATTACTTGCGACGACCCGGTACACTTGCCAGTGACTCAACAGATACCGATATCATTCCCACGAGGATTGGATGTCAATTACCAATTCACAAGTTCAGCAACTATCTAGACTAAAGTATGTATGAAGAGAATTCAAAATAAACTAAATAAAACAAACAAAATCTTTTTGGGTTTTTGTCGAACACTTGGAATGCGAAAAGGGGATTCTTGTTGGGATCAGATTTCACCAAACCTTAGCCTCATGCAATGCTAAGACCACCAATCCAGTTTATGCTTCAAATATTAAAATCAACCCACGAGATTACTCAAGCCCCGATTCCTCTGATGACAAGAGCCTAAATCCACTAATAGACCCTAATTCCTTAGGTGGCCTAGATTAATGAATTTGCATTAAGAGTAGGTATTACGCGATTACTAATAAACCAAACCCCATTCCTAGATGCAAGGTTTACTAGGTGATTAATTCCAGATCAAGAAATGATAAGAACGTCCCCATTGCAAATCAACTCTTAAAATCAGTTCATGGATGATCAAACCACAAAAAGCATTAAGCGTAGGAATTAAACACTAATATGAAGGCATACAACACAGATCGATAAATCAAAGCAATAACATTAGGTTCAGTTTGGCTACATCTAATCCCAACAAAAGGGGATTTAGCTACTCATAATGAAAGAGAAAACCAAAACCAGAGAAATAGAAGAAGATGATATAAAGAACTCCATTGAAGCTCTCCACAGTCGTCACCGTAGCCCCTCTCGTTCAGAGTCCCTTTAGGGTTGGAATCCCCCTTTGCAACCTCTCTGGGTCGCAGCCCCCTTCAGTAGCTCCAAGTCTCCTTTTTTAGGTCTAAAAGTCTGGTCTGAAGGATTCAGAATTATCTTTTCATTCTGTCCTGGGCCTTATTTATAAACTGGGCGCGCGTCACGGCCGTGATGGCCATCACGGCCAGGCTGTGATGTGTTCTACCAAAGGCGCGCTTTCAAATTTTGGTCTGTCACGGCCGTGATGGTCATCACGGCTAGGCCGTGACAGATTCTGGCTAGAAGGGGTCTGGCTCAATTAACTTGTCACGGCTGTGATGGGCATCACGGCTAGGACATGACAGCTTCTGACTTTTTGCTTCTTTTCTTTGCAGCTCTGCTTGATCACGACCGTGATGGTCATCACAGCTAGGCCGTGATGGACTCTGCTTGGCTCATTTTCTTCACTTTTCAAGCTCTATTCCATCCAAGCTCCATCAAGGCTAATTCTGAGCATTTTCTCCTCATTTTATGTAAAACAACACCACAAGACCGCTTTACCTGTTCCAAGGTAAAAACTATATAAAATCAAACTAATCATGCCTAAACTATACGAAGAATGCATGCAAAATGCTAATGAAATATGCGTTGGAATCACACTCATCACACGATCCCAAACTGAGAAATCCGATGGGAGAATGAAGCGCGCGGGCGGGTGAGCGCGGGTCATCACGTCCTCAGTTCAGGGACTCAGTTTTACAAGGGCTTGGACTGGCAGGTTCGGTTTAAAAAAAGCGTCGAAATCTAAACCTGACCGAGGATCAATGCACACCGTTGGATTAGAAATGAAGAGGATCATGCTTTAATGAATGGTTGAGATTGACCCATTTTGTGTTTCTTTTTTGTCTCTCCATTCCCTCAATCTTTGTATTCTCCTAATCTCCTCCATCAGTTTTCGATTGAAGCCCTGCTCCCTTCTTTCCCTAGCTCTCTCTCTTCCCTTCCCTGTGCTGTGCCGCTCCATCTATGTCTCTCAAACCCCAATATCTTCTCTTTCATTTCTTGAGAAACCTTAGCTCCTCTCCCTCTCTTGATCCCTTTCCTGCCTCTCATTTCCCTGTCTCTTGTTCGAGCAGAACGCTGGGCTTAGGGTTTCTGATGAGCAAATCGTTGTTGGTTTCGAAGACCGGATGAGCAGATCGATGTCCCTCTGTCCCTCCATGAGCAGATCGTTGCAAGTGGTGGTCGTATGTAAAATCTATAAGTTGATGTGTGCCTTATCTTTGCAAAGGGAAGGTGAGGGCTCTCAAGCGCCAGATCTGTTCTTCAAGGTTGATTTTTTTTTCCTTCACGGTTTATGATTGTTGTAACTTGTAATGTTAAAAGTTGATTTTTTTATGTAAGTCCGGATTTGTTGTAACTTCAGTGTATGATTACTTTCATCTTGTTCCTCTGGATGTCTTTCTGTTGCTGGATTTTTTTCTCCTTCTATGCTTTCTGCAATTTTTTTGGTTAACCCAATACCGAGACAAACCACCTGCACACACCCGCCTTATCCGAAGCTACAAACGGATGACAACGGGTGGCATATTCTGCTTGTCGATTATTGTCGTATTTGGATTTTTTCACCCGAATCTGACCATAGCTGACCGATGTCCACCCCTAAGTTTCCTATGCAAGGGTGTTGTCACATATAGGACAAACAATACTGCTTTACAACGCTGGATAGACCACCAACATTAATGATTCATCAAATGATTAGAATGGTGATGATAAATGTGTAGTAGGAGATTAATTGGGAGTAAGAGTTATGTTGGCTGTCTAAAATGGAGGATGCAATAGAAAACCTACACTTTTGGATTATTCTCTATCAGCGACACCATGGGGTGAAGGTTCTATAGGAGAGGAAGCGATATCCATTTGGTTAACAATTCAAGGATAATTTATAGTAATAAAACCTTCTTTTTTGGTCACAAAGATTTATATGGTTAAAGTCCGGGGTTCCTCTTCACTTAGGAGGAATGTTTAAACATTATAAGGTTGGAAAATTTATAAGTTGATGAAAATACAGTAGGAGAGAGGTTTGAGGGGGAGAGTCGCTCACAACAACTCGCATAAGGTTGAAGGTGAAGATTGTAACATGACTGACTGCTCTATGGATTGACGACTGGCCCCACAGACCAACACGGGTCTTTTCAGTGTGCTTTGTAATCACTCACACACTTCCTGGGAAAACTTCTCAGGAACCACCCATCCCATAATTGCTCTAAGTCAAGCACACTTAACTGTGGAGTTCTTAAGTGATGGGCTCCCGAAAAGAATATGCATCTTGTTGCTATAGGTAGTACCAATCAATTCATATAAGCCACCATCAACATTATAGTCCCATACCTACACAGTCTCATGATCTCTCTCATTCCAGTGTGTAATCGGTTCATTCATGTGTCCCTCCGCTTAGAAGCCTTCTTGCACCGGCGACCACTTCCCGCCCTCATCAGCCCCGAGTTTCACATGCCCACCAGCTTCCGCTTGGTTCGTCCCCGAACCACACCGTATTGGGAGAGGTGCGTCTCTGATACCATTTAAACATCCCTGACTGCTTTTTGGTTTGACGGCTGACCCCACAGACCAACACGGGTCTTTTTAGCGTGCTTTATCCTCGCTCACATGCTTCCTGGGAAAACTTCCCATGAAGTCACCCATCCCAGAATTGCTCGTAGTCAAGCACGCTCAACTGTGGAGTTCTTAAGAAACAGACTCCCGAAAAGAAGATGCGTCTTGTTGGTATAAGTAGTACCGATCAATTCATATAAGCCACCATAAACTGTATAGTCCTATACCTACACAGTATCGGGATCTCTCTTCTTCTGGTGTGTAATCGGTTCATTCATGTGTCCCTCCGCTTAGAAGCCTGCCAGGAACCGCTCCTTGTTCGTGCCTTCTTGTACTGGTGACCATTCCCCACCCTCGTCAGCCCCGGGTGTCACAAAGATAAAAAAAGAATTTTTTTCCCATTAGAATGATGGATGAAACATTTGGGGAATTTTTTCTTAGCTTTGATTCATGGAGGAAAAAAACAAATGGGGAAGGATCTTCAGAGGAGAGCGATTCCTCCTTTGATAGTGAAGAAATTCCGGACTCAGTCAACTACTATCAGTTCCGACGAGAGGAATTTGATGGCTTGGAGGTAGAAATTTCAAATTCAAAAGGGTTGTGTCAGGAAAAACAAGATGGAAGGGACGTACGTGGGTCTTCAAGGAAGACTAAGCAAGGCAACAACTCAAAGGAATGGTACATAAAAAATATTAATTCAATACATCCATCTGCATCTGGTACCAGCGAAAAAGGAGGAAAACAGGTACATCCATCTGCATCTGGTACCAGCGAAAAAGGAGGAAAACAGGGTAACAAAAGGAATTGTGTGGAAGTATCTAGCTGTCAACAGTTAGGCTTGAGAGGCTAAGTCAAACATGGGTCTGGGCTTTATGTGGACCCATTTAGCTTGTGAGAGGCGGGGTGGGGGGGGGGGGGGAGGGGATGGGCTATGTAGCTTAAGCTTTGTCCAAGATACATATAGCAAGGAGAAGGATGATGGGAGGCAGTGGGGTGGAGAATTGGGCTGTGTAGCTTAAGCTTTGTCCCAGATACATATAGCAAGGAGAAGGATGATGGACTTGAAAAACATGGGTCACTAACAGTGGGTGTTATTGGGCCTACCTTGTCACCAAAGAAGGGAAGAAGTGAACTTGGGAGTTGGCAGAAGGAACTTACATGGGTGGAGAGGTGGAAGATCTTTGTGGGGCTACACATTTCGGAGGGTGTGGAAGGTCATGCTTTACCGATCCATGGACTTTCCTTGCCAAATGGAAAGTCTCATGTTGTGGTGGGGAGAATTAGGGGGCGAGGATTGAGGAGGAAATAGGGAACAAAAAAGTCTTCCTTTAGTGAATTCAAATAAAGAACAAGAAGGGGATGGACAGAGGGATTGCATTGGAACTGATTAGAGACAACACTCAAGTAAGAAGGATGGTGCGCGTGAAAAAGGGAAACTGATTATGGGTTTGGAAGATCTATCTGAAAATGGAGATTTATGAGTCTGAGGGGGAGCTACTAAGGAGTATGTTACTGAAAGAGGTGCTTGGGTACCGGTACAAAAGGAAGCTACTTGGAGGGATCAGAGGACATCTAGAATTTGGGTCTTCCTTGGATTCTTCAGGTATGTTAGTCTCATACACTAGTATTCTTAATTGCAATAGGTTGTTAGAACAAAAGCTTAATTTGGAGTCAGCTAAGAGAATTTGGGAATTAGGAAAGGTAATAGGAGTTTCCCAAGGGGGAAATGAAAAGGAGAATATTGTCAAACTTGTTGAGTTGGAAGCCAGAGACAAAACTGGTTGTCCATCGGGTGGGGTTAATAGGGGTTATCAATGAAGATAGGTTCTCTTAACATTAGGGGTCTGGGGGCAGTTATTCAGAAAAATAAAATTCACTCTCTAGTAACATATGAAAAATTAGACTTTATGGCAATATAGGAGACCAAAATGGGTAGGATAGACGCGTGATTGTGTCATCAGTTGTGGGGGAATATAGATTGCAATTGGAGCTTCTCTCCGACCACAGGAAATTCATGGGGCTTACTAAATATTTGGAATACAATAACACTTACAAGTATTTTTGCTTTTGGAGGAGATGGTTCTTCTGGGGTTTGTTTAGAGAAAGGTGTTAATAAAGTGCAATGTTTCGTTGTTAATATCTATTCGCCTTGTACCATGGCTGGTAAGAGGAAGCTATGGGCGGATCTGTTAAAAGTAAAAAGTAGTCTTGGGAGTAGCGTATGGTGTCTAGTGGGAGATTTTAATGCGGTGTGTAGTCCTCGAGAAAGAAAGGGTATTGGCTCGGGTGGAGTTAGTCAGGTAGTAGGGAGTTCAGGAAATTTTTTAATGATATGGAATTGGTTGATCCTCCTCTACTCTGGAGGAAGTTCAAGTGGTATAAAGCTGATGGGTCAACAATGAGTAGGTTAGATAGGTTTCTTTTATCTGAACAATGGATTCAAGTATGGGAAGTTGAGGCACAGTGGGCCCTAAATAGAGATGTATCAGATCATTGTCTGATTATCTTAAAAAAGGGCTCACATGAGTGGGGTCCTAAACCATTTCGTTTTAACAATTGTTGGTTGACTCATCCAGAGTTAAAGGAATTGATGTAAAATTGCTGGAGGAGTAATAATATTCAAGGATGGAAAGCTTTTATCTTGAAGGGGAAACTAAAGAATTTGAAAAAAAGACCTAAAGAAATGGAATAAGGAGGTTTTTGGGAACATAGAAACAAAAATCCAAATGCTTGAAAGCGAGGTAAGTGTGCTGGACACTGTTGTCGAAGGAATAGGCCCAACGGAGGATGAGGTGGAATTGAGAAGGAAAAAGTTTGCTAAGCTGCGAAAGGCTATGAACGATAAAGAAAGTTTACTAAGGCAGGAGTCGTGGGTTAGTTGGTTGAAGGAGGGTGATGCTAATACATCCTTTTTTTTATGTGTGTTTGTCAATCCGAAGGCTAAATAACAGAATGGTGGCAATAAATGTGGAGGGAATATGGCTTGTGGAGCAAAACAAATAAAGGAGGAAGTTAAGAAGTATTTTACAAAGATTGTCAATGAGGAGCATTGGCAACGTCCTTTGTTAGATGGAGTGACTTTATCGCAAGTAACAGTGGAGGATGTGGGAAGGATAACTGTTCCTTTTACTAGGGAAGAATTGGAGGTGGTTATAAATAATCTTGAATGAGACAAAAGTCGGGGTCCAAATGGGTTTAACTTAATTTTTTTCAAAAAAATTTGGAGTTTAACAAAGGATGAAGTGTGGGGAATGGTCTCAGAGTTCTATATTCATGCTAGACTGCCAAAAGGACACTGGTGCAGGAAGCACTTTTAACAGCGGTTAAAAGTGACTTTTAACGTCGGATTTGGAATCGACGTTAATTCAACCGACGTTACAAGTTTAACTTGTAACGTCGGTTATACAACCATTGTTATAAGTAAATCTGTAACAACGGTTGTTGGGAAGACCGCCTTTACAAGTGTCATATTGAATATTAAAGCAATGGGTGAAGTAACTTATAACAACGGTTGTGTAGAGTAACCGCTGTTATATGTGACTTGTAACGTCAGTTGTTGTCTTAAATGCTATTACAAGTGTTTTTTTTTTAAAAAAATTTGGTTTGCTATCAGTTAACTTCACAATACTGGCAACCTCCAGCTTTCAGATATACACACAGAACAAACACCAAAAATTCATTCAAATGGCAGAATCTAGCCATATTGCTTTGTATATATAAATATCTTACATCATATATACACTTTACCAAAATTGGCTAAGCTAACTAATTAATCAAGTCATTATCATATACACAATCTAATAATGTTCTAAGTATATAACTAAAACATTACATTCCTAGGATCTAAGTCTACTTGTTTCTCTTTAGCATACTCCAAAAAGAACTCTGCATACTGCTCCCTGAAGGTTGTGAATTCCTCAATAGTCAAGCTAGATTCATTGTCGAAAGCCTGCAAGTTGAAATTAACACAAACATTAATCAAATTAAGTCAAAAAACAGAATATAATTAATTAACATAATACATATATATATTACCTGCTTCCATTTATCTTTAATACCAGTGGATACAATGTTTAACATTTTTCATGACATAGTAACTGTTGAATATTTGGCAAGTGTACCAAATCGTACAAGTAATAAAGTGAGAGTAGAGTATCGTTCCCAACGAGGATTGTGTTTCAAATATCAACTTAGCCTAGGCAATAGCTATTTGAACGAATGAATTTCATAGTTCCAATGAGTTTTTATGGATTTTTGATTACAAGTTAAGAATGAATGAATGCAATGCAAGTAAAGAATGGAGTCAATATAGGTAAAAGAGGTTAGGCATCGGAATCATTCAATCTTCACTTGACGTAACTTTATTCAATCCAAATTCCAATTCATTCCACTCAAGTGACATTCAAATCACTAACCTAGATTTATCCCTAATTCCTTAGGTGATAATCCTTTTGTACCAATCAAGAAGCCTAATTCCTTAGGTCATTCAAGCATTAGCACAAACATTAAGCATGCGATTCATAAGAATAAATTGAAACATAGTTCTATTCCTAGAATCAACATTCCAATGGTAATCTACTTCAATTCCAATCCAATAACCAATTTTTCAATTGTGAAATTGAATCTAACATCAATCTAGAGTTGATCAATCAATAAAAGCATTAAGCATAGAAGCAAATCACTCTAATTGAATGAAATAGAATTGAAATCAGAATCAAACTTCATTACATCAAGATTCAATCAAGTTCATCCTAAACCTAACCTAAGATATCTAACAACTCATGATAAAAAGAGAAGAGAAGAAGAAACTTGAGTAGGAATGAGTGGAGGAAGCCATGGAAGCTTCAAATCTTGTTCCCAAGCTTGAGTCTCCCAAGAATCCAGAGAGAAATGATGAACCTAGGTTAGAATCGCACCAAAATGAGCCAAAGATCCCTCTTCCACTGCAGAAACGCGAATTTATACTGGTTCTGCTCGTCTGCCAGCGATGGGCGCCCCTGGCCTGCGCTCGGCGCCCAAACACTGCTCTCTGTCTGCTGCTGCTGCCTCATGGGCGCTGGGTGCCCCATACTGGCGCTGGGCGCCCCAACACCAGCGCTGGGCGCTGGACCATGCCCTGCAGGATGCAGTTTTCTTCCGTTTCTGTCCGCGCTGAGCGTCCAATTCCAGGGCTGAGCGCTGGCTACTATTCCTGAACATTTTCAACATCTTTTAAGTATATTTTCAATATAAATTGAAATCTAAGTATCAAAACTCTATTCAAATGAATGTGTGCATTTTCTTATCATTTTTCTCTATAATTCATAAGATTATTTACAAACTTATTCCTAATTACACTTCCAAACTAGCATATTTTACATATTCATCACAACCCCAAACTTAGAGATTTTGCTTGTCCTCAAGCAAACAATTAGATTCAAATAAGGGTTTGAGAAATGGATTTTCATGTTCAATTCTCTTGTGAAGCAAATTACTCATGCAAGACTTCAATTCCTTAACACTTTTTGCAAAATGGACAAGCATCACACAATCATTCATAAATTCCAATTGATCACAAGTTTCATGCTTTAGAGCAATCAAACATACTACAAAATTAGCTCCATTGAATGCACAAAATATTCTCTTGCAACCTCTCTATCAAGTGTTTCACACATCCTCACTTGGTGATATGTGCTCTCAATTCCAATCATCCTACACTCCCCAGTCCTCATCTTGACAAGATGCTAGACACACACATCACAAATGCCAATGCAACACATATCATGAGGTCTTTTATTTGGATGTAACGGGGCTTAGGTACGGGTGGATGAGAATAAGGATATATATGCTATGCTACTTTGGCTTCAAGGACTATTTGGACTCCTTTGGAATTTTCAATTGCCTAGTCTAGCTACAAGCACATAAGCACACAATTTGTGCTATTTCTTTTGTTGCTTCTATTTTTGCCTTTTTCTTTACTTTTGTGTACTTTCTCTTTCCTTTTCCTCTTTTTGGCTTTTTCTATTTTTCTTTTTCTTTGTATTTCTTTCACACTTTTTTTTTCTTTTAATTTTTTTTTCATAGTAGGCATCTTTAGTGGCCTACTCACACCCCAAACTTTATTTGCTTGCTTCTCCCTAAGCAAGAGAACAACCCCAAACTTAAGTCCAAACATTCCTCTAAGCCAAAGTAGTGGGCCAAAATGGTTTTATCACTTTTTAGGCTTGTAATGAGCTATCATACCAAGAACAATAGGTCAAGGCTCAATTGGGCTTAACAATGGTAAATGATAGGTTGGCAATTATGGCACCAAGCTTAAACAAAGAATTATTGCCTCAATCATTTATGCATATGCAAGAACATTGCAACAATGACAAGCATTCAAGGCAAGAAAAAGTGAGAACATGCAAATGATGGTAAATCACACATGAAAGAAATCAAGTCATCTGGATAATGTGCCAGAGCATTTGGACTCAAAAGCTCACATTTTATGGTTATGTGCAAGAGAAAATCTATGCATTCAACACTGCATCAATCATAGCATGAAAAATTGTCACAAACAATTCACAAGGATCAATGGTTTCAATGAAATCATATGCTCAACAAGTATAAGATGCATCATGCTAGAAATTTCAGCCCAGTAAAAGTTCTATGCTTAATAGAGAATCTACATAAAAATCCACTCAAAACACAAGTTTGTGCAAAATATGCAAGTTTGGGCAATTTATTCCTACAACTAACTAAAAAATTAAGGAGGGTAAAAAAAATTAATAACGAGTTCAGAGCACCCCCTTTCTTCTGCACAATGGATGAGCATGTGCAAATTTTTTTTTTTTGCTCCCAGCGCTCAGAGCTCCACATGGGCGCCCAGCGCCTGAAGGTCTGCGAATCCTGCTGTCTCTATGCTCTGTGGGCGCCCAGCGCTCACAATAGCGCCCGACGCCTGTACAGGACCATTTTCACCATTCTAGTGTGTCATTTCTTCCCTTCCTTTGCTCCACTTTCCTTAGATGTGCCTGCATAACAATTCAAAGAAATTACACCACATTAGATGGCCTACACATCAAGGAACCACTCAACAACTCAATGAACTACTTATTTTTCATGCTAAGGGAAAAAAATGAAAGAAATGCAAGAAGAAAATGCTTGGGTTGCCTCCCAAGTAGCGTTCCTTTAACGTCACTAGCTTGACGCATTGTCACCCCATTAGGGTGGATGATATGATAAAAAGAAAATTTCATCCTTCCGCTTCCTTCTTTTAGGTAACAATCCCATATATTTGGCATAGGGACAAGAATGTTCCCATGCTCCAACAATTAAGCATTTGGGATATGTGTTCCCCCATTTTTGAATCATGTAAAACTCATCTTGCATAGGACTCTTCTCTTCGATCACCAAGGGTTGAGTCTTGGTTATATGAATCTCTTCATGTATCACCCTTGGCTTCTTTTCAATGTCACTATTTCTGTTGCTCTGTTTTTCGTCTACTTCTACAACTACACTTTCTTTTTGTTTTTCATCCACCACCTCTCTTAATTCATGTTCACTTTTCATTTCTACAAGCACTTCTTCTTCTTGCTCAACCATTTCCCAAACATGTGACTCTTGCTCTCTTACCAATTCTATCTTTTTCTGCACAAAACAACCCAATTGCTCAGATAATGTCTCAACTTGAATCTCAAGATTCTTGATTGAAGCTTGTGTGTTCTTAAAATTCGCATGAGTAGCTTCAATGAATTGAATTAAAACATTTTCAAGGTTGGACACTCTATCTAGTGACTCATTGGATTGATGGTGAGGTGGAGCATCTTGCTCCCACATGAGGTTCTCTCCATGTAATAAACCCCCTCATTTGCATTGAATTCGCCTCACACTCTTCAAATTTATGGTGTGCACCACAAAAATCACATGTAGGTTGCAATGGTTCCATTGCCTTCACTTGCATGAATTATAACAATGAAGGATAGTGGATACTTTCCTCATAAAACAAAAATCCAAAGCAAGGAAAAGATGAGAATATCCAATATATCAATTATTCAAACAAAAACAGAAAATAAACACACAAAAAAATGTTCAAATTAACAATGCCTTTGCTTCGTTGATATTGAAATCAACAATCCCCGGCAACGGCGCCAAAAACTTGTTGATTATTTAGCAAGTGTACCAAATCGTACAAGTAATAAAATGAGAGTAGAGTATCGTTCCTAACGAGGATTGTGTTTCAAGTATCAACTTAGCCTAGGCAATAGCTATTTGAACGAATGAGTTTCATAGTTCCACTGAGTTTTTATGGATTTTTGATTACAAGTTAAGAATGAATGAATGCAATGCAAGTAAAGAATGAAGTCAATATAGGTAAAAGCGGTTAGGCATCGGAATCATTCAATCTTCACTTGACGTAACTTTATTCAATCCAAATTCCAATTCATTCCACTCAATTGACATTCAAATCACTAACCTAGATTTATCCCTAATTCCTTAGGTGATAATCCTTTTGTACCAATCAAGAAGCCTAATTCCTTAGGTGAATCAAAATTTGCACAAGCAGTAAGCACAAGACTTATAAAGAATGCACTGCAATGAAGTTCTATTCCTAGAATCAACCTCACAGTGGTAATCTATTCCAGTTCTAGCATGAACACACATTTTCCAATTATGCATTCATTCATACGATCAATTTCATGAATGGCCAATTCAGGAAAAGCATTAAACATTGAAGAGATTACTCAATTTGAATGAATTTGAATTGAAATCGGAGTTAGAACAAACTTACATCAAGATCTGATTGAACTCATCCTATCCTAACCTAGGGAATTTAGAAACTCATAACTACAAGATGAAATCTAGAAGAAATAGAAGAGATCTGAGGTAGAGAAGCCATGGATTCTTCAATCCTCTCTTCCAAAAGCTCTTGAACTCCCTGGTTTCAACACCCTCTCAGAGAACACAGATTAGAATCAGATGAAAAAGAAAAATAGAAGAAGCCAAAAAGAGGAAAAGGAAAGAGAAAGTACACAAAAGTAAAGAAAAAGGCAAAAATAGAAGCAACAAAAGAAATAGCACAAATTGTGTGCTTATGTGCTTGTAGCTAGACTAGGCAATTGAAAATTCCAAAGGAGTCCAAATAGTCCTTGAAGCCAAAGTAGCATAGCATATATATCCTTATTCTCATCCACCCGTACCTAAGCCCCGTTACATCCAAATAAAAGACCTCATGATATGTGTTGCATTGGCATTTGTGATGTGTGTGTCTAGCATCTTATCAAGATTAGGATTGAGGAATGCAGGTGGATTGGATTTGAGAGCAAATATGACCAAGTGAGGATGTGTGAAACATTTAAATAGAGAGGTTGCAAGAGAATATTTTGTGCATTCAATGGAGCTAATTTTGTAGTATGTTTGATTGTTCTTAAGCATGAAACTTGTGATCAATTGGAATTTATGAATGATTGTGTGATGCTTGTGCATTTTGCAAGAGTGTTAAGGAATTGAAGTCTTGCATGAGTAATGTGCTTCACAAGAGAATTGAACATGAAAATCCGTTTCTCAAACCCTTATTTGAGTTTAATTGTTTGCTTGAGGACAAGCAAAATTTCTAAGTTTGGGGTTGTGATGAATGTGTAAAATATGTTAGTTTGGAAGTGTAATTAGGAATAAGTTTGTAAATAATTTTATGAATTATAGAGAAAAGTGATAACAAAATGCACACATTCATTTGAATAGAGTTTTGATACTTAGATTTCAATTTATATTGAAAATATACTTAAAAGATGTTGAAAATGTGCAGGAATAGTAGCCCAGCGCTCAGCCCTGGAATTGCATGCTCAGCGCGGACAGAAACGGAAGAAAACTGCATCCTGCAGGGCATGGGCCAGCACCCAGCGCTGGTGTTGGGGCACCCAGCGCCAGTATGGGGCGCCCAGCGCCCATGAGGCAGTAGCAGCAGACAGAGAGCAGTGTTTGGGCGCCCAGCGCAGGCAGACGAGCAGAACCAGTATAAATTCACGTTTCTGCAGTGGATGAGGGATCTTTGGCTCATTTTGGTGCGATTCTCACCTAGGTTCATCATTTATCTCTGGATTCTTGGGAGACTCAAGCTAGGGAACAAGATTTGAAGCTTCCATGGCTTCCTCCACTCATTCCTACTCAAGTTTCTTCTTCTCTTCTCTTTTTACCATGAGTTGTTAGATATCTTAGGTTAGGTTTAGGATGAACTTGATTGAATCTTGATGTAATAAAGTTTGATTCTGAATTCAATTCTGTTTCATTCAATTAGAGTGATTTACTTCTATGCTTAATGCTTCTATTGATTGATCAACTCTAGATTGATGTTAGATTCAATCTCACAATTGGAAAATTGGTTATTGGATTGGAATTGAAGTAGATTACCATTGGAATGTTGATTCTAGGAATAGAACTATGTTTCAATGTATTCTTATGAATAGCATGCTTAATGTTTGTGCTAATGCTTGAATGACCTAAGGAATTAGGCTTCTTGATCGGTACAAAAGGATTATCACCTAAGGAATTAGGGATAAATCTAGGTTAGTGATTTGAATGTCAATTAAGTGGAATGAATTGGAATTTGGATTGAATAAAGTTACGTCAAGTGAAGATTGAATGATTCCGATGCCTAACCTCTTTTACCTATATTGACTCCATTCTTTACTTGCATTGCATTCATTCATTCTTAACTTGTAATAAAAAATCCATAAAAACTCAGTGGAACTATGAAACTCATTCGTTCAAATAGCTATTGCCTAGGCTAAGTTGATACTTGAAACACAATCCTCGTTGGGAACGATACTCTACTCTCACTTTATTACTTGTACGATTTGGTACACTTGCCAAATAATCAACAAGTAACCACACTCCCAACTGTCGGGTTGCCTACAACACTACAAATCAATATGAATTTGATTAATTAATTACAAGTAAAAATAGTGTTTGAGTGTAATAATAATAATAATTAGTATTTATTAAACTACTTACCTTTGGGATTATCCATGTAGGCTTATTTTTTGCCTTAACACTCCTACTTTTACCATTTGCGCAAGCAATGCTACACGCAATCATTTCACTATATGATAAAAAAAAAATGAATATTGGCAAACTTTTGTTCATGCATGTTTAATGAAATAAAATAAAAGTTACAAATTAAATAAGCTTTTACGTACCTATCAATATAGCGTTTCACATCAGGGTCCAGCTGATAGTTCAACGAGCAAAGAAATACAATTGTATGCTGTGGTGGACAAAGTAGGAACAACTGTCAATGGCTATTCGTGATAAGTGGTGCCATATATACCTTAGCGTGGCTAATATTGACCACGGAATGCAAGTATCTGGTCATGACATCACCAGTTTTGCAGAAATCACCCTAAATGACGGTGGGGACTAAGAATCCATAAGTAGTCAGGATGCCCCTCCTCATAGCAAGGCGATGCAGATACCTAACAAATAAAATAATTAGTCAATGTTAATTATGTAATATATTGAAATATAAGTACGTACGTGCACCAGACACTAACAACCGGCGTGGCTAACCATACTCGATCATGGAGTAAGTCACCCCCCCCCCCCAACCCCAATGATAAAATAAGGCAACAAGTCAGTTTGGGCGCCGTCATGTTCCAAAGGAATTACAAAGTCGTCTTGAGGGAACATCGCCACCCACGTAGCCGGACGAGCTATCAGCGAGATACTGTTTCTCGATCTCACCGGAGCTGCGTGGTCCTAAACAAACAATATAAAGCATTATGAAAAAAAGGTAAATATTATCCTAAACAATATACAAATTGAATGATTATTAATACCTGGGGTGCAGGAGACTTCCCCCTCTGCTGCGACGGACTCGATGGATCACCGACTTTGTTATTATCCTTCGGCTCATCATCATCCATCTCCTCCTCATCATCAACCAACACATGTTGAGCTGGACAGCTCCCCTTTGTACTCAAATGTGAAGGTTGGACAGTTGGTGGTCCTTCGGATTGCATAGATGATATAAGAGTCCGCAGAGTCCCTGGGTCCTTTAAAAGCGACTGGATAACATCCTCTCTAATCTTCTCCACGAGTAGCCGCTCCCGTTCTCTCATGTGAACGTGGTCCATGGAATTACCGAATGCCCACCTGCCTTCCAACACCAATTACTTGGCCAGGGTGGTTGTCTTTGTCTAGGGCAGCAGCCAGGATATCCCGACGACCCTATGGAACGAACGATCCTTGCGAGCTTTGTTCCTTCAGCGAAGTCTACAAAGACAAAATTAAAAAAAAAAGATAGTTAAAAGTCTATTACAAAGTACATGTAGAATTAAATATTAATTACTTACAATCTTTTCAGCAACAACGTGTGTGTGCTCAGATTTAATAACCCCCAACTTTGTCTTTCGTCCTTCAATCCATGTATCCTCGTGTGGGGGTGGAGACGGAGGATCGATAACTGCCTCCTCATCTTGTGCTTCTTCCTGCCTCTTCTTCAACTTGGCCTCCATCATAGTCTGCCGAACCCGTTTATAGCCACTGCGAGACATCTTGTGTTTGTGGACATCTTTTTTTTTTTTCTGGATCTCCTGCGTCTTTTCCCTTTTCTCCTGTTACAATGCATGTATTCAATTCTATCAGTTAAATAAACAAATTAGGTTTGCCTATTATAAAAAAATACTTCAACTAACCAGATAGGCGCAATGTCGGATCGTAACAAACTGGTCCCACGTATCTCGATCAAGGAAATGGTACACTTCAGTAGGAGACTTGTCGGCCTTCTCTCCGAAGATGTAGTTACTAGCCAGGGTTGACTTAAACCTCGTCCAAAGCTTAGCCGCATATGAAAGAACTTGGGACCAGTTTGTTACGATCCGACGCTCGCCAACCTATCTGGTTAGTTGAAGTATATTTTTTTATAATAGGCAAACCTAATTTATTTATTTAACTGATTGAATTGAGTACATGCATTGTAACAGGAGAAAAGGGAAAAGGCGGAGGAGATCCAGAAAAAAAAAGTCCACAAACACAGGATGTCTCGCGGTGGCTATAAACGAGTTCGGCAGATTGTGATCGAGGCCAAGTTGAAGAACAAGTGATGGGCTCCGGCAAGCGTACCGGATCGAAGCAAGTAATAATAAAATGGCGAGAAACCGAGTATCGAACTCAGGGATTGGGAAATCAAGTGTCACTTCACAAATTAAGCAACTATTTAGACTGAGAAATAGGTGTGAAAAGATTTCAAGAAAATAAAAGAAATAATAAAATCAAATCAAATATTTTTGGGATTTTCAAATTAAAAGAGATTCCCAGGAATTGGGTTACCAACAAAACTACTCATGTTACTAAATTGACTACCCCTCTTGTTAATTATCAAAATTTGCTTTGAAGGTGAATTTATCCTAAATAAGTTAATGTTCCCTCTCGGGATATAAGAACCGTGCCCGATTAAACCAACCTCTACTCTCGTGGTAATTGAATTTAAATCGAACCCTTTAAGCTTTTGTGACAACTCAGTGAAACCTCTAAGGACCGCTTCTAACTCTCGTGATTTAAGTCCTAAGTTTGATTCCTATAGATCCAATGACTAAGTTTACCGCTAGGTTCCTCCTTAGAGTATCTATGACATGCAAATAAGTGCGCACCAAATTCACAAGTAATTCATGCAATAGGAATCAAATCGAAAGCGAATTGAAATTAACAAGAAGTAAAACGTCAATTCATAACATAAAACAAATCTTGGGCATAGCCCCAATCCCTAGAAACAAAAGGACTACTCAAGCATTGCCATGGTCATGGCAACCTTGAATAACAAAAGCATAAAAAAACCTAAGAGAAGAGAAGAAATTAAGAAGAAGATAAATCCTAATTTTTGCCAAAGGTAGCAGCCCAAGGGATCCTATTTTCGAGCCTAATTGCCCTATTTATAAAGTAGGTTAACTTGAATTCCAAGCAATTACAAAATCAGATCAAATCAGGTGTTAAAATTCCAGATATTGCGCGTCACGGCCGTGATGGCTGTCACGGCTAGGCCGTGACAAATTCTGTCTGGGAAAACTTGACACTGATGGCTTGTCACGGCCGTGATGGCCATCACGGCCTGGCCGTGACAGGTTCTGACTTTTCATTCTTTTCTTTTCAGCCTTGCTCAATCATGGCCGTGATAGCTGTCACGGCTAGGCCGTGATGGCCTCTTTTGGCTCAGTTTTTTTGCTTTTCAAGCTCCATCTTCATGCAGGCTCCATCATGATTGATCTTGAACATTTTAATCTTCATATTTAATTGCCAAATCAATATCTCCAAATCAATTGCCAAATCTTATCATATCCTTTGTTGTTGTGATAGGCAATTATTATCCAAATCCAATTTGATTTGGATTCAATCTTTTATCTCAATGCCAATTGAATTATCTTTTAATCATAATAATCCAAATCCAAATTGATTTGGATTCAAATCCATCATGTGGGCCCTTGAAATTTACTTGACAATCTTCGATTTAATTGATTTCCATTATTTTCTTCTTGATACTTTCCTAAAAATCAAAAATAAGAATAATATCAGAAAATTAATAAAAATCTAATTAAAATTAATTAAATACACACATTGACTCTAAAATAACCAAAATAGGAAAACAAAGTCTAATTTGGGCTAAATCAAGCATTCAACAAAATTTAATTGATGAAATCCTCTCTAAAATAATAGATAAAACATGATAAGACAGTGAATTATCAATAGGCGGGAAGAAGCAGGAGATGAGGAGGCAGTTATTGATCCTCCGTCTCCACCCCCACGCGATGATACATGGATTGAAGGACGAAAGACAAAGTCGGGGGTTATTAAATATGAGCACACACGTTGTTGTTGAAAAGATTATAAGTAATTAATATTTAATTCTACATGTACTTTGTAACAAACTTTTAAGTATCTTTTTTTTTTGAATTTCGTCTTTGTAGGCTTCACTGAAGGAACAAAGCTATCAAGGATCGTTCGTTCCACAGGGTCGTCGGGATATCCTGGCCGTTGCCCTAGACAAAGGCGACCACCCTGGCCGAGTAATTGGTGTTGGAAGGTAGGTGGCATTCGATAATTCCATGGACCATGTTCACGAGCGAAACATGGGCGAACGGGAGTGGCTACTCTCGGAGAAGATTAGAGATGATGTTATCCAGATGCTTTTAAAGGACCCAGGGGCTCTGCGGACTCATATCATCTATGCAATCCGAAGGACCACCAACTGTCCAACATTCACATTTGAGTACAAAGGGGAGTTGTCCAGCTCAACATGTGTTGGTTGATGATGATGAGGAGATGGACGATGATGAGCCGAAGGATAATAACAAAGTCGGTGATCCATCGAGCCCGTCGCAACAGAGGGGGGAAGTCTCCTGCACCCTAGGTATTAATAATCATTCAATTTTTATATTGTTTAGGATAATATTTACCCTTTATTCATAATGCTTTATATTGTTTGTTTAGGACCACGCAGCTCCGGTGAGACCGAGAAACAGTATCTCGCCGATAGCTAGTCTGGCTGCATGGGCGGCGATGTACCCTCCAGACGATTTTGCAATTCCTTTGGAACATGACGGCGCCAAAAACTGACTTGTTGCCTTATTTTATCATCCCGGGGGTGGGGGGGGGGGGGGTGACTTACTCCATGATCGAGTATGGTTAGCCACACCGGTTGTTAGTGTCTGGTGCACGTACGTACTTATATTTCAATATATTAAGTAATTAACATTGACTTATTATTTTATTTCTTAGGTATATGCATCGCCTTGCTATGAGGAGGGGGATCCTGTCTACTTATGGATTCTTAGACCCCACCGTCATTCAGGGTGATTCATGCAAAATGAGTGATTTCACGACCAGATACTTGCATTCCGTGGTCAATATTAGCCACGCTGAGGTATATATGGCACCACTTATCACGAACAGCCATTGGCAGTTGTTCCTACTTTGTCCAGCACAACATACAGTCGTATTTCTTTGCTCGTTGAACTATCAGCTGGACCCTGATGTGAAATAGTATATTGATAGGTACGTAAAATCTTATTTAATTTGTAACTTTTATTTTATTTTATTAAACATGCATGAACAAAAGTTTGACAATATTCATATTTTTTATCATATAGTGCAATGATTGCGTGTACATAACGTGCATGAACTTTCTTCTTCAAAGTTACAGTATTCGGCATATCAAAATGGACCTACATTACAATAGAGGAATTAGTGTATGATAATATGCTTAAATACAATATATGCAAATAAAGAGGTTAAAAGTTACGTTACTTGAGTGACTCCCAAATCTGATCTTTCAAGTTATCCGGTACTTTAGCCCATTCCTCAATCAATATGCTAGCATGGCTTTTAGCTTGCACAGCCAAGAAACTAGAAAAATCCTTAGCATGCAGGCCAATAGCCTCCCCATAACTATCAAACTCAATATGCCACCTCATATTATGAGGAAGGCAGGTGGTCAATTTTTTCATGGTGGTGCATGATCCACCCCTCTATTTGGAAGAGGAATTAGCTGCACCGCCTTGTGAAGGAGGCATACCAGCTGATGAGGGACTACCAGCACCGCTTTGTGAATCAGCCATATATATATGTATGACTATTTAGACAAAAAATAATAAATTAGATAAAACCAGATAAACAAATAAGCAGGAATAAGATTCTAGTGATGCTTCTCAAACATTTCTAGATATTCACCAATTACAATTAGGGAGTACTCACAATTTCTTTCAAACAAATTATGGGGTGCAAACCATACAATAAAAGATAAACAGAAGCAAAACACAGCAGCCATAACAAGCTGATTCACAGCAAACCATACAATAGTTCATGCTAACTTTCAAAACATTCATGCTAACTTCATATTATTACAAAACACAAAAACCACAAAAACAAAAAGCTAACTTAAGAAACAGACAAGCACAACCCTAAACCACAAAAACAAAAACAGAATAAAAGAAAAACAGAAGCAAAACACAGCAGCCATAACAAGTTGATTCACAGCAAACCATACAATAGTTCATGCTAACTTTCAAAACATTCATGCTAACTTCATATTATTACAAAACATAAAAACCACAAAAACAAAAAACTAACTTAAGAAACAGAAAAACAGAACCCTAAACCACAAAAACAAAAACAGAAACAGAGAAACACAAAAAACACAAAGAGAGACACAAAAAAAAAGAGCTGAAAGGGAAAGAAAAGCTTACGAATGATGAAGACAGCAACTAGAAAGTAGTCAAACACTCGCAGGAACTGGAAATGGGGTAAAAAACTCGCAGGAACTAGAAAACTGAAAAGGAACATGAGTGTGGCTATTAGGGCTTGATAAGGAGTAAGGAAAAAAAAGGAACACGAGTGTGGAACATGGCTGTTAGTACGTACCTCGCGATGACAATGGAGTGAACTGGGTTATTGCAGGGAACCTAGCTTTGAACGGGGAGAGAGAGAGAGAACGATGGAGTGAACTGGGTTTCCAAGAGAAGACGAACACTAAGACTTTGCAGAGACTTGAGAAACAGAGAGGAAGGGGTTAGGGTGCGGGAGTGAATGAGAGACTTGAGTTTTTTCATGTTAACGTTATAAAGACATATAACGTCGGTTGCTGGGACAACCGCTGTTACTACTACAAGAAAATCAGCTTTTAGCATCGGCCTAAAGCCCACGCTACAAGGCCAAAGCCCATGCTAATAACCATTTTAGCGTCGACCATGCGTCGACATCAGGGCCGACGCTTTAAGCCTCGACACTATGTTTAGCGTCGGCCTTTTCACGGCCGACGCTAAGTGGCTGCTAAGACCATCCAAAATATGGCTGACGCTAACCGACGCTAGCTTAGCGTCGGCCAAAGCCCAAGCTATTTAGCGTCAGCCTGGCCTACACTAAACGTAGCATCGGCCATTTCCGACGCTAATTAACGTCGCAATTACTATTGCTAGGAAAGATGAAGATTATTTTCCATTCAAATTATACATGACTTGACTAAGAAAAGTTTTAGCAGTAATAATAAATTTTTTTATAAGCAAAAATGTAATTAATAGAGTACAAGGGATACTCGAACCCTATACACAATGTACACTAAGGCTAAGAAAGAACACCCAAGTGTTAAGACGCATACAGCCAAAAGAAAGCAAACAAAAGGAACAGATGCAACAATCAATGAATAGCTAAAACTAGCAAGCTAATGAGCAGGGACTAGGACATTGATAAACACTTGAACAACCCCTGCTAAGCCTCAGCCGAATCATCATAGAAGCCAAAATGGCACTCCAAAATAAATTCCCTGTGCAGACAAGACGTTAGCAAAAAGGAAGAACAACTCCAACCAAAAGCACAATAAAAAGAAAGAACTCCTTTGGATGCCCTGTAGTGCGAAAACAGAGGAATAATGCACTGAAAAACCTGCCAAGAAAAAAGCAAGGAAGCTTGATCTGCACTGAAAAAATACTATCACGGCACAGACCAGAAAATATAGGATGAAACCAGAAAAATTCTAAACTTTCCTTAACAGCAGAACCAGTGCAGCAAAACAAAAAGAGAGAGAAGCACTTATAATCAAACATATTATTTGCACCACAATACAGATGAATTTGTATACTAGAAGCCTCAACAGAATGTTATTAATAGATAAAGTCAATTTAAGTTTTCAAGTGATACATACTGTAATAGCATTCAAGATCTTGATCTTCTGAAATATAATAGTCTGAAACTGAAAACTGTTAGGAAAAACAATTGTCCAGAAATTTAAGAAACACAAATCCATAGATCATTAGATATGAAAACCCACCCCCACTTTACTCAAAGAGTAGAATATGCAACTGAAGGTAAGGTATATATTAATTGCTAATTTGCCAATCATATAATCACGATTCTTCACAGTAAAATAATGATTTTTCCATAGGTAGAAATATTAACTTATACGAAATTTAAAAGCCCAATCACTATCAGCGCTTACAATAAACAGACCAGCTGGGGAAAATTCTGCAAAAGACACATTTGAAGTAAGGAAACATGTAATAATCAAGTCACTTCAAAATTAAATAGTGAAGAAGCTATAAATGGGCAAACAAGATAAACGTAAAAAGCACTTGTCCAGAACTATTAGTGTTGGTTTGCATATGTATCAATTCCATATAAGGTGAAAAAGGCCTAAACCGTAGTATAAGTTAAATTCTTGATCTTCATATCGGGTGATCCATGGCAGCATAGGGGCGGACAGGGTCGGCCGGGCTGGGGCCGGGCCGGGGGGCCCCCCGGGTCTTCCAGAATTTATTGCACGCCATAATCAAACTTAAGTCTTGAAAGCAACTGCTAACTCTGAAAATTAGTTCAATAACTGAAATTTACATCTTATTTTGCACACAGTGACCATATAAGTATAGAACCACCCATGATTTTGAATTCTTCACTTGACAAAAGTGTTATGCCACAAATGTCATGTTCATCCAACCAAGTGATATGTTTCAACAGCATCCTAAAATCACATTAAATGATTCTTACCCCATTTCACTCTTTATTGATATCTGGGGACTCTTCCCCAGAATTTCACACTACAACAAAATTTGTCTAGAAGGTATTCGTGAAGCATCTGGGGATGATACCCCAAAATTTGTTTAATCCAAGTGAATAACTATGGCCATACCTCTTGATAAATCAATTCTCTAACATCATCTTTGGTCGATTTCCTTCTCTCAAACTCAAACTCAAGTTTTGATATGGGTTGAGTGGATGGTTCCTGATCAATATTCAACAAACCATGGAAGTAATGATCAACTAATGCATGCAGTGACAAGCATAACAGAAATAATGAAACTTCCACTTTGGTAACTATCAATGGATTTTACGTCTTGGTAATTATATAGGTGAGGTGATAGAAGATCAACCTCTTAAGCTGTTGGACGACCATTAGGATAAAATACATATGAATCCACTGCATAAAGATCATCAAGAAGGCAGTTGATAAACTAAGGAACAAAGAAGTTGTTGTTTTCGTCTTTCAAAATAACAAAAAACGTTTGGCTCAGTAACAAGGTGAGAATTATTGCTTAACTGATAAAAAAACAAAATCTCCAGCAAACGGTCTTTTGTGCTAAAAATCCATAAAAAAGTAAATCATTCACATTTTGAGTATTCATTTTCAACTGCATCACACTAAAACATCATAATTAAAAGCAAGGTGCATTGTCAATGAAAATTGAAGGTAACATAGAACAAAATCAAATAACAGAATTGAAAATCTAGCAATTAGGAACCTAAGAAAAGAAAATCGATATTAATTAACCGATGTTACAATTGTTTTAAATGAATCAGATATTTACGATAATGCCACCGCCTCTTTTGTAACATCGGTTTTTAACTAAACCATGTTACATCCGGTCGTTACAAGCATATTTTCCACTTGTGGGGATTCTTTCATATTTTGTGGCTCTTATCCCGAAAATTCAAAACCCACATAAAATAGGAGACTTTAGACCCATCTCATTGCTAGGGAGCTTGTATAAAATCTTGTCCAAATTATTATCTACAAGCCTAAGGAGTGTTCTCAACAATATCATCTCAGTTAATCAATCGACTTTCCTCCCAAATAGGAATATCTTTGATGGTGCGGTTATCATAAATGAGGTTGTGGATCCAGCTAAAAAGACAAGGAAACAATGTTTGATCTTTAAGGTGGATTTTGAGAAAGCCTATGACTTGGTAAACTGGAACTTCTTGGACTATATGATGAGGAGGTTTAGATTCTGTGAGAAATGGAGGAAGTGGATTAAAGAATGTTTTTTTCAGGGAGTTGTTCGATTTTGGTAAATGGAAGCCCAACAGAAGAATTTCAGATTAAAAGGGGGCTAAAACAGGGTTATCCATTAGCACCATTTTTGTTTCTTATGGTAGCTGAAGGACTGTGTGGCTTAGTGAAGAATGCGGTTTCAAGAGGGAAGTTCAAAGTCTTTAAGGTAGGTAGTGCTGGTTGTGAGGTATCAATCCTTCAGTAAGTGGACGATACTTTATTTGTGGGGGAGGCCAGTTGGGAGAATATGGGCCATGAAATCCATCATGTGATGCTTTAAATTAATTTTTGGATTAAAAGTGAACTTTCAAAAAAGTAATCTTGTGGAGGTTAATGTGGATGAGGGCTTTTTGGATTATGCTGCAATGTTTCTAAACTATAAGCATTCGGGCTTACCATTTAAGTTACTAGGATTTCCTATAGGGGCAAACCCGAGAAGGTTCTCAACATGGGAACCGGTGATAAACATTATGCAGAGTAGAATGGCATCTTGGAAGGGAAGACATCTGTCTTTGAGAGGAAGGATTACCCTAATTATTTCAGTATTGAGTAGTCTACCTATATATTATATGTCTTTCGTAAGAATCCCTGGAAAGGTTTTGAAGCGACTAACTAAGATTCAAAGAGATTTCTTGTGGGGAGAAACAAAAGATAAAAGGAAGATCTCATGGGTTAAATGGGAGCTAATATGTAGACCAAGAGTAGAAGGTGGTTCAGGGGTAAAAAATCTAGAGTGGTTTAATTTGTCTCTACTTAGAAAAGTGGAGATGGAGGTTGCTTAAAGAGGATAAAAGACTTTGGAGGGAAGTAGTAGTTTCTAGGTACGGTGAGATTGATCGAATGGTGGAATTCTAATTAAGGGAAGGGAACCGAGCTACAAAGGCTTCACCTTGGTGGAAGGCTATTTGTAAATTAGGATCCTACAGAGAGATAGATAATTGGTTGCAACAAGGGTTGAGAAGAAAAGTAGGGAGAGGTGATACAGTAAGTTCTGGGAAGATGTGTGGGTAGGGTCTCATAGTACCAAGGAATCTTTTCCTATACTTTATAGTCTTTCACGGGATAAGGATAAGGTTATTGAGGAATTAGGGGTATGGGAGGGATCTTCATGGAGCTGGTTGTTTTCTTGGATGAGGGGGCTCTTTAGTTGGGAGGAGGAATTGGTGGATGACTTGAATAATATTTTGAGTGTGGTGGAATTGTCTACAGGGATAGATGATAGCTGGATCTGAATTTGGGATGAATCTGGGTGCTTTACATCATCCACTGCTTATAGGTGGTTGCAATCAACTTGTGGACCATCAGATCAGTTAGAATTAAGGGAGAAACAAGTCTTCAATAAATTATGGATGGGTAAAGTGCCCAGTAAGGTGCTTGTCTTTTCTTGTCAAGGCATTCTGGATAGGGTGCCTACAAAATTTAATTTGTTCAAAAGAGATGCTTTAGTGAATCATCAGGAAATTTTTTTTGCCCTGTGTGAAGAGGGTATAGAAGATACATGTCATCTTTTTCTTTCTTGTAGAATTGCTTCGCAATTTTGGATGAAGGTACACGCATGGCTAGGGTTTGAGGTTGCTTTGCCATCAACCCTTGCAGATCTGTATCTTTTACATGGTGGGATTTTTAGAGGTAGCAAGTGCCGGAAAAAGGGATTCCTAATTTGGCATACAATGATTTGGTCTCCGCGGCTGGAGCGAAATGAAATGATTTTCAAAAATTCATCTCTTGATATGTTGAGGCTGGTATATTTAATTAAGGCTAGATTGTGGACTTGGTTCTCGGCCTATCTGGGAACCTACAATTCCTTTTCTGATTGGTGCATGAACCCGACGGTGTGCCTTAAAAACAAAATTTAAAAGTATATAGGAAGGGTGCACGTAGCTCTATGGGTTTCAGAAGAATGCTTTCCTATATCTTTTTCACCTGTGTTTGCTTTTTAAGCACTTTGGTAGGTTGGTGTGTGTGACAGGTGGCGTACATGTTCAATCAAGGCACAGAGGGAGTTTCATTGTGGAGATAATCTAAGGAGAGGAAACGTTCCGGTGCTGTTGGCATGTCTAACCGATGTTTTTAGTTCTCGGGCCACCAATATATTGTGTGCTTGTTTTTTTTGCCTTTATGGCGAAGCAATTTGGATTGAATGGTCTCCATGGTGGCTGAGTGGGGTTGGGAAACACAAAATAACTGGAGTTCTTGGGACATCTCTTAAAATGAGTGAGGTACACTAAAAGGCTTACAAGTTCTGATAATATATGTGAGGAGGGTTCTGAGTGAAACACAAAAGTCTTTTATGGCTAAGATATTCACAGGAGAGGCCTTGTTAAGGTGCTGTTGGCACGTCTATCTAATGTTGTTAGCTCTCAAGCTACCCATATTCTGTGTGCTTGTTTTCTGCAGGTAGCCTTTATGGCTAAGCTATCTCTCAAATTGGAGGGCGTCCATGGTGGCTGAGAGGGGTTGGGAAATACAAAACGACTGGGGTTTCCTTGGGACTTCTTTTAAATTGAGTGAGGTTCACTATAAGGTCCGGAGGCTCTGATCAAGAATGTGAGGAGGGTTTTGGGCGAGTCACCAAAAATCTTTTATTCTTTTTTGGTTTAGGGTGAGCATATCTTTAGCTTTAGGGAGTGTTGGTGAGAGAGTGCTAAACTTTGAGTGTTTTTCCTTTAATTTGTCTGCTTTGGGCTTTTTGGCCCTTGATGGTGGAAAGTTCTTAGGCTACTTGGCAACCTAGGTTACAAATGGGGGGAGTTGTTGTTTGGACTAACTTAGATGGTAGTTTTGTTCTCAAGAAGGGCTACATTTTTTAGGGGTGGAGGTGACTGGAAGACTTTTTTTTTTACTTTCGTTGGTGTAGGTTTATGCAGCATTGAGGAGGTAGGCACTGGTTTGCCGGTTACGGATCTATTGGCTTTGCAACATGAGACTTTGCTTGTCTTTTTGGTTTGCACGTAGTGCTGGTCTGTTGATTTCTTGGTGGTGGTGTTGCTCTGATTATGGTTAGGATCAGATAACTTGATAAAGATTAACCAAGAGGTGATTCTCAGATTTGGAGTTATTGTTTATACTTGGTTTGTGGATCAAATCTTGTTCTGTTTGTGTTGTATAAAGCTCGGCCGTGTTGGGTGGCTTTGGGTAGCACTTTATGTGGTTCTTCTTTTGGACTGTCATTCTTCTTATGGATTATGGTTCATTCTCTTATGGATTGTGGTTAATCTCGTGTTAGGTGGAATGTTGGCTGGTTCGTTCACTGTTATAATTGAGTCCAGAGGGAGTAAAACATTACGTTACGTCAAATTAATAAGTATTCTTCAAAAATATTAATAAGTATTATTAGGAAAAAAATCAACAAATAAAAAATCAATAATGCAAAAAATAATATATATATCCAAAAAAATCCAATAAATATCGATTTTGTTCAATTTTCTTTTTTTGTCGGTATGGATATGAACATCCCTAATAGACAATGTTTTCAATTTTATCCTTTTCATAAGAATTTTGCTATATCCTCTTATAGTACATTCTTCTATTAATCTTATATATATATATATATATATATATATATTAAATTTTACATATGTGATTCGGTTCGATTTCAAATAAAGGGTCCGAAATCTGATCCGTTCGATTTTCACCAAACAAGATCCAAAAAAATCCAATAAATATCGCTTTTGTTCAATTTTCGGTTTTTTTATGGTATGGATATAAACACCCCTAAATTATATATATACTAGATCTTGCACTCGTGCGATGCACGGACATATTTTGTGTGATTATTTTACAGTATTATGTATTTTTAAATTTTGAAAATTATAATTTAAAAGATCAACAAATAAGTATTTGTGTTGTATTTTAAATGAGAAACCATCGCATGAGTTTTTTTCTTTGAGAATTCTAAATTTGAAAACACTGATATTATTAAAAGTGGTGTGATGCACGGGCGTATTGCTTACATTTTCATTAAGGAAAATCATCTCAATACTATTGGTTTGCATAGGGTTCATGAAGTCAAGAATTTTCCGAAGACAAATTACACAAATCAAATAATGTAATCCTAAGTGTCATCCTACAAATTCGAGTAAAAAAATATGCACAAATATCTACGCACATAAGAAAAACATAAGTCAAATAAAAATCTACCTCATTTTCACTTCCATGCCTTACTCCCCCTTCTTGTGGAGCTTTCCGCCTTTGTCTTTGATTTGCAATTGCTCCTACTTTTAGTTATAGCAAGAGCAACATTTTATTTCATTATTGTTTATTACATAATAGACACTAGTGCAATAAGTGCTTTTTACGTCAGTTAAAATTGATTTTTTACGTCAGAATATTGTCTGACGTAAATACAGCTGACGTTAATAGTTATTATTTTAACGTCAGTTGAGAACCGACGTTAAATATAAAACTATTAACGTCAGTTCTTTATCACAACTGACGTTAATTTTGTTAAAATTAACGTCAGTTGTTTAAACAACTGACGTTAAACATAAAACTATTAACGTTAGTTTTTTAACACAACTGACGTTAATTTTGTTAAAACTAACGTCAGTTGTGGTAAAGAACTGACGTTAAAGGTTTTAATTTTAACGTCAGTTGTTTATTTCAACTGACATTAATAGCATACTGTGTATTTTATAAAATGCTATTAACGTCAGTTGTTTGGTACAACTGACGTTAATATTTTTTTTTTAAATTCAGTTTTAAAATATCACTCCCCTCAGCTATCCCTGCATTCATTAAATATCCCAGTAACACAGAATATCACACACATTACAGAATTGCAAACCCTTAAATTTCAATATTAACAAAAAGAAAAGAAATATATACAAAGGAACAATGGGGGGACTTGAAACCAAAACCCATGTATAGGAAAAACATAACTATCTACAAGTGTGTGTGTATATATATATATATATATATATATATATACATGTTATTAATTAGTTTCTAAAGTTTAACAAAAAAACTATTCATCTAAGTATTGCGGAGGTATCTTGTCAATTCATTTTTCAGCCGCATACTTGAAGAAGAATTCAGCTAAGCGCATCCTCAAGTCTCTAAACTCATCATTTTTAAGATGCGATTGGTCGTTAAATGCCTACACACGTTCAAATAATAACAATAACATTAACGCAAGTCATCTTCAAAACTATAATATATAATCTAACAAGTTGTTTAAATATTACCTTATTCCATCCATCCTTAATAGATGCGGAGACTATGTTCAGCATATGAAGTATCACATAATAGCCGCACGACCACCCGTCAATTTGAAATCGAGACTACAAACAAAATTAATTTCAATGTCAGTTGAATATACATATAAATTAGTAATTATAATATTAATTATTTGATAAATAAACTACCAAACCCTGAGGATGGTCCATTCAGGATTTGCTTTAGCCTTAGAAGTCCTACTTCTCCCGTTGGCGCTACTTATGCTACCCGCCTTCAGCGCGCTATCATAAACAAATAACCATGTCAATTAACAAATTCATATATCATGTGTGTAATAAACTAAAAACAACCAATATTAAAACTTAAATTAAATTTAAGATTAGTTACTTATTTACAGCTTCCACCACCTTCGGTGGCGGATTTTGGTGGAGAGAGCAGAAGAATATTACAGTATGCCTAGACGGGTGAAGTACGAACAAATGCCAATGGTTTTTCATACAGTAGGGAGCCATATATAATTCTTTCCGATTGTCTCCCAACAAGTTTCCTATGTATTTACTTAATCCATCGCCATCAAAGAATTGGGGCAGAAGGACTGACGGATCTAAGAAGCCGTAAACTGATGCAACGCCCTTATCAAGCTGAAGACGATGGAGATACCTAAGATATGAAAAGGTATGGATGTTAATTACATAATATATATATTGAAATTAAAATAAATTATTTAATGGAAAAATACCAAAAATAAATAAGTTATAAAATTAAAATTAACTTACGTGCACTAGAGACTCAAAACCATGCAGGCCATCCAGACGCTATTCCTGCAGGCGTTCCCGAGATCGTCACCACAGAAGGAAAATATCCTCTGTTGATCTGGGCTTGCCACCCATCCATCTTGCTCCAATGGACATTCAAAAATCTCAAACGCATAATCCTCACCAAGTGAGAACAAACGAGTGACAGGTGACAGCGACACCGACGTCGACTTGACCTTCAATTTAGGAAAAATAAAATAGATAAGTTGTTGATAATTAAAAAAAAACACAAGTAATTATTTGACTAATTTGGACATTAATAATGAATACATACCTTTGTTAACATTTCAAGCTCACGTCGTTTGAAGTCCAACTCAAGCTCATGCCTTTTCATTTCCAACTCATGCTCATGGCGTTGGACTTCCAACTCCCGCTCCCTAGCTGCCAACTCATCGTCCTCCACATGTGCCCTACTATAACTCTCTTTTGTGCTCACATGTGAAGGGTTGGCATGCCCTGCGGTGTCCTGGGATGAACCGACTGAGGAAAGCTCTCTGTCAAGCGCCTGCTTGAATTCTGGGTTGGATATTAAGCTTTGCATCAGATGTGTTGTAATAGTAGGGTTGGACATGAGGTGCTGAGTAATGTCATCCAAAATTGATACTTCATCGACCACCCGCTTTCGTGAAGCAGACTTGCCATAATATCCTTTGATGGTCACGTTCCCAGGAACACCGATAACCCGACCAGGATGGTCTTTCTTGCCTAGAGCAGTCATCAAGACGTCCCGCCGTCCAGAAGGGACGAATGAGCCCTGGGAGGATTGTGCTTTAAGATCCATCTACAATGAAAAAATGAAAAAACGTGCAAGTGAAAAGTGTTAAAAATATCTATACAAATATCAATTGAAATGAATTTAATTATTTACTTACAATCTTATCTACCACTTCACGAGTGGCATCAACTTTAAAAGATCCAGTCTTTGTCATGCGGCCAGCTAACCAGACATCCTCGCGGTCGATGTCTGACGGAGGACTTAATGGTGTGCCCTCAGGCACCTCTCCTCTTTCAATCCTAGCAGAGTGCTCTTCCTGCTTCGCCCTCAGCCTATCCGCCATCATCTGCTCGATCCGAGTCTGGTACCCACCCTGAGACATGGTGTGGCGGTGGATGTTCTTTGCCTGATTCTGCCGACCCTTATCTGCCTTAGCCTATTCAAACAAAAACACATAATTAAATACAGTTAAATGATCTATAAGAAGCATACAAAATTAACTTAATCAACCAACCTGAAATTCTCCATCCTGTCGACTCCTAGCAAACATATCCCAAGTATCCTGATCAATCCAGGGATAATCCGAGAACATTTTATCAAGCCGCTTCTTCCCAGATACATAGTACCTGGTAAGATCTTGCTTGAACCCATTCCAACGCTTTGATGTCATTTTCATACATTTATGACGATGATCCTTGTCATTTGGCACAGTCCAAGCTACCTACACATTAAATACATAACAACTGGATGGATTATAACTCGGATAATTATCTAATAATGTAAATCAAACGAATGTAAAGGAAAAATACCGTGATAGCCTCCCAAATATGATCCTTAACGTTCTGTGGAACGTCATTCCAGTGGTTGTAGTTGATGCTTACGTGCTGCTTCGCTTGTAGAAACACCCACTTATTAAATTCTTTAGCACGGGGTCCCTGGGCATTTAGATTAGCATCGAAGGACACCTCAAGCTTCTGTCCGCTTTGCTTGTCCTTCTCTAGTTTCTTCAACGACGTAGCTCCTCTACCCCATTTCCTATGAGCCTGTGATGTCTGTATGGACAAAAAATGATAAAATAGAGGGTTGTAACATTATAAACTTACATTAAAAAGAAGGACTAAAGATAGTATATAACATGTAAACTTACACTAGAATCAGGCGTAGGCGCGATCGGGTCCTGCGTAGGCCCCACAGTGTCCTCCCGTGCATGTGGGCTATCCGACAGATCCATATGTATGCCTGTTCAGAAACAATATATATTTATTAACATAGGTTATAACTCAAAATAAATACAGAAGTATAAATAAAAATAAATGTATACTAAGTTTAAACTACCTATATCAATATCCCTTCGTGATGATCATCACAAGTGGCATGTACCTCGTCCACCTGTGTCTCCTCGATTATAGTAGGCATGTTTGTTGAAAAAGAAGGAGTCTCAGGAATATCAAGATTTGAATCTTGATTTTCATCACTACCATTATACATGCTTTTTCCTTGGAGAACCACGGACAACCTTCTGTTAGAAGGATCAGTGATGTAGAACACTTGTTTCGCTTAGGAAGCCATTATGAAAGGCTCATTTATATGACCTAACTTGTTGAAGTCTACCAATGTGAACCCCAATTCGTCGGTTTGTACACCACCATTACTATCAACCCACTTACATTTAAAAACCGGCACCGTAAGCTTAGTGTAATCGAGCACCCAAATATCTTCAATATATCCAAAGTAAGGTGTCGGTGCTTTAACGGGTTTTGTGTCCTTTGCACTAGAGAAGTGCATTGCTTCGGCCACGATCATAACCCCACTATTTTGCATGGTACTCTTGTTATCTTGTTCCTTTGTATAAAAGGAAAAGTTATTTTTGTCGTATCCGCTCCAACATATGACGTTGAAGCTAGGTCCACGTGCTAGCCATCTTACGTCATCAGAAGCAGTACTACCATCCTTAAGCATTTCTTCCTTGAACCATGGTAAGAAAGTCTTGTTATGCTTGTTCAACAACCACCTTTCGGTCATTCGAGGGTTTTCTTGATTGACTTTTATTTTATGTTCAAATAAGAAAGGCTGAACACAATCGATGTTGTTCAATACATACAAATGTGCTTGAAGAACTTCCTCCCGACCCTTGCTATTAATTCTTAAGTCATGTGTACCCTTACCTTGACATCTGATCTCGTCATGCCGAGGCTTAGGAACCCCTATAGGATTCGTGTTATGAAGGTAGTCCGAACAAAACTCAATAGCTTCTTCTGCAACATACCTTTGAACAATAGATGCTTCCGGACGATGAGGATTCTTCACGTACCCTTTCAAGATCTTCATGTAGCGCTCAACTGGGTACATCCATCTCAAAAAAACCAGCCCACATAATCTAATCTCCCTCACCAAATGAACAATTAAGTGAACCATTATGTCGAAAAAGGAAGGAGGAAAATACATCTCCAATTGGCACAAGATTGTGGCAGCCTCAACTTCCAAGTCATCCAACATACGGGGGTCAACGACTTTGCTACATATAGAATTGAAGAATGAGCACAACCGAGTAATGGCATGTCTCACATTTGTTGGAGCAATACCACGAATAGTAACGGGCAGAAGTTGTTGCATCAAGATGTGACAATCATGAGACTTTAAGCCAACCAATTTAAGATCACTAGAGACAAGCCTCTTCATATTTGAAGAGTAATCATGTGGAACTTTGATGGCCTGAAGACACCCGCAGAAACTTTGTCTCTCTTTTTTTGATAAAGTATGACATGCTGGCGGCAAATAAGTCTGCTTACCGTCCTCAACAACTAGAGCTAACTGCTCTCGTATACCCATAGCAACGAGGTCGAGACGAGCATTGAAACCATCCTTTGTCTTGCCCTGAATGTTGAGAAGCGTCCCGATCACACTATCACACACATTTTTCTCCACATGCATCACATCAATGCAGTGTCTGACATCAAGCTTGCGCCAGTATGGAAGATCAAAGAATATCGACCTCTTCTTCCATATGTTTTTCTCAGCAGCTTTACCTTTCTTTTTGGACTTGCCGAATATAACATCGATGCCCTTTACCCTCTGATAAACCTGCTCTCCAATTAAGGCCGTCGGAGCTTCTTCTGTCTCTTGGCATCCATTAAAAGCTTTTTTCATCTTACGATATGGGTGATCACGTCTAAGAAATCTTCGATGCCCAAGGTAAACCGTCTTATTTCCATGATGCAACTGAGTGTAGTATGTGCCTTCTTCACATATAGGGCATGCTTTATGCCCCTTGACACTATACCCGGACAAGTTACCATATACTGGAAAGTCGTTGATGGTGCAAAATAACATGGCACGAAGCTTGAAAGTATCATGAGAATACCCATCAACTACATCAACACCTTCCACCCACAGTGTTTTCAAGTCTTCAATCAAGGGACTTAGATAAACATCTAAGTCATTTCCCGGATGCTTTGGACCCGAAATCATCATAGACAACATCATGTATTTGCGCTTCATGCAAAACCAAGGGGGCAGGTTGTAAATTATCGACAGAACAGGCCATGAACTATGAATACTACTCATGTTACCATAAGGATTCATTCCATCCGTAGCAAGTCCAAGCCTTAGGTTTCTTGGCTCATCGGCGAAATTCGGAAACATAGTATCAATATTCTTCCATTGCATAGAATCAGCAGGATGACGAACCTTTCCATCACGTTTCCTCTCATCATTATGCCATCTAAGATTCTTCGCATCTTTCGCATTGGCAAACAATCGCTTGAACCTTGGAATTATTGGAAGATACCACAACACATTCGCAGGAGGACCCTTTTTTCTCACATCATCAAGATCATCATCATCATCACCACCCTTCACTTTGTATCGTGATAACCCACATTTGGGGCAATCGTGATTGTCTTCATGAACACCGGTGTACAATATGCAATCATTGGGGCATGCGTGTATCTTCTTATACTCCATACCCATCGGACACAATACCTTCTTGGCCTCATAGTTACGGTCAGGCAATGTGTTGTCCTCCGGAAGCAAGTCTTTCAACACTTCAAGCAATAACAGAGAAGCTTTTACCGGTCCAACCATTTCTCGCCTTCACACAAACCAATTTTAGCACCGCCGACAACCGTGTATGAGTAGTACACCTTGGATATAAAGGCTTATCCGCATCACCGCACAACCTATCATACACATGAGCTCGATGAAAAGATTCTTGTCCAATATCACGGATCATGTCCTCTACTCGATCATCCTCCATATCTACGTCAACGTCCTCACTTTGGGAGACACTTGCCGTACTACTCAACAACACATCACCATGCCATATCCATCTTGTATAACTCAAGCAAATCCCTTCACAAATCAAATGAGTACGTATATCCTTCACCGTACATTTCCTCGTATTCAAACACTTGACACAAGGACAACAGAACATTCCATTACTATTAGGAACATTCCTTTGAGCAAATTCTATAAATTCTCCCACCCCCTTCAAATACTCAACATTAGTGCGCTTACAAACCATCCAACTATGATCCATAACTAGATATGTTTTGTATATATACAAAACATATATCCAATATAAGGACAATACGAGAGATTGAAAACTAGTTTTTGAAGATTGGCAAGCACTAGTCACAACCGTAACGTGCCAACTGAACCAGACCCTCATAGGCAGAACTGATCACGGCCTAGCCGTGATGAGCATCACGGCCGTGACAGACCAACCAGCAAAGCAACATACACTCAAAAACAAAAATAGAGACATTCCAAACAACTCAAACTAACAGTTTCAAGTTTCAACTACTGAGACTACAGTTTCAACATACACTCAAAACCAAAAATAAAAAAATGTTCCCTAAAGACTCACCAGAAATAGGTGCTCGCGTGGTGGTGGGGAGGGGAGCTCAAGTGGTGGCCAACGTTCGATGTGGTTACTGAAAGCAGAGGGACAATGAGAGTTAGTGCGCGGGAAGGGGTAAAAGAGAGATGTCAAGTTATTGCATGCAAAGAATGAGCGGGAAAGACAGAGTTAGGGGTTAAGAGTGTACCTCATGGTGGTGGCGAAGAAGCCCTCGCGGTGGTTGCGGTGGAGATGAGCTCGCGATTAGGGCAGAGTGAGGTTGAGAGTGAGGGTTAAGCGTGATGAAAAGAGAAAAGAGACGTACAGAACGAAGTGCAGAAGGCGCGTGGGTGTAAACGTTATAATCAAAAACCAAAAATAAAATAACATTTTACGTCAGTTCTTTACACAACTGACGTTGAAAGTCATTTTTTAACGTCAGTTGTATTAAACAACTGACGTTAAATATTAATATTTTTTTATTTAAAAACACTTTTAACGTCAGTTGTTGAATACAACTGACGTTAAAAGTGTTATGCAAAAATCATTCCTTTGACTGATGTGCTACTTACTCATGACTACTGTGCCTTAGTCGTGCACATTGTAACCTAATCCTCTTAATGAGCATTAAGTTTATATATCAATTTTCAAGAAAATCAGCTAGTCTCTCTTCTCTATATAAAGTACCATTCTTCTGTATCAGTCTGTAATATAGCCTCTTCTTTTCCTCTATATTTCGTGCGTTTTCTATTCCTTCACAAAATGGCTCCGAGACTTTTGTTATTTCTTCCTATACCTAGACTTAAAGGTCTCTGTCTTAATGGTAAAAAATCTTTTGAGGTTGAGTAAATCACATAACATGGATGGTAAAGTTGAGTAAATCACGTAATGTGATTCCCTCACTTTATTTCATCCCAGTCATCCCTTTCTCTCTGCTTTGGCTGCCAGTGACTGTGGATTCAAGATGATGCATCAAGGAATTCCAGTAAAGGAGGTGATGCAAAGATCCCTTTCACTTTGCTTTCGCAGCTAGTGACTGTGGATTAATCACGATGCATCATGGAATTCAAGTGAGGGAGGAGATGCATCCATTTGAATTTCTTAGGACAGGACTGAGAAGAAAATGATGTTGAAGCAGAAACTTTTTTATATTTTAGGGCTATGTTGCAGAAATTTTTTATCTTTTAATCATGTAATTAATTGTAACTTATGAATCGCTTCAATGAGATACGATTTGATTATACATATATAACTTGTTTTATGTTAAGTGTTTATTTATCTTAATTTGCACAAGAATTTGTTTACTAATTCAAGCTAATTAATTAAGATTAAAAATAAACTTGTTTAAAAAAAAGGTTTAGAAATAAACTGCACTATATATGTGGATTGACCTGTGTTAAGAGTGACAACAGGGCATTTCAGATAGGGATATAAGATTATTTACGTCAGCTATTTATTTAACTGAAGTAAAAATCACACTTTTAACGTCAGTTGTATAAACAACTGACGTTAAAAATAAATATTTTTTATTTTAAAAACACTTTTAACGTCAGTTTTATTGAACAACTGATGTTAAAAGTGTATAAGTTTCTGCAAAAACATTCATTCCTTTGATTACTCTGCTACTTACCCATTACTGCTGTGCTACTTACCCATGCACATTGTAACCTATAATCCTCTTTTTGAGCATTAAGTTTATACCTAAACGTAAAGGTCTATTTCTTCCTATTCCTTCGTGCATTTTCTATTCTGCACGTTTATAATATATGATTGTCAACTCTCAATGCGCCTTGGAACCTAATGCTCTTAATGATCAACTTAATTTTTTAGCAACTTACGACACTTAGTAACTTCATCCCCTGCTCCTATAAATAGCTTCCTTCCTTCTTTTTATTTTTCTGCTTCACAATATGGCTCTGCCATGGAGATTAACTTCATCACTCTTTCTTCCTATTCCTAGACTCAGAGATCTTTGTCTTAATGGTCAAACAACTTCTGAGGTTGTGTAAATCACATAACATGGGTGATAAGGGTGTGTAAATCACATAATGTGAGTTGCTCACATTATCATCCTTCCGGAGAATCAGCGGCTACAGTTCCAAAACCTCAGCTTTGGAACCAAGTGACTATTCCAAGACCATTGCTGAAACAGATCGAGTGCACCCTTCACTCTGCTTTGGCTCCAAAGTGACTGTGGATTCAGATGGAGCATCAAGGACTTCAAGTAAGGGAGGAGATGCATCCATTGGAGTTTCTGAATACATGACTGAGAAGAAAATGATGTTGAAGCAGAAACTTTTTTATATTTTAGTGCTATGTTGCGGAAATTTTTTATCTTTTAATCATGTAATTGTAACTTATGAATCGCTTCAATAAGATACGATTTGATTATACATATAACTTGTTTTATGTTAAGTATTTATTTATTTTAATTTGCACAAGAATTTGTTTACTAATTCAAGCTAATTAATTAAGATTAAAAATAAACTTTTTTTAAAAAAAAGATTAGAAATAAACTGCACTATATATGGAGTGATCTGCGTTAAGAGTGACAACAGGGAGATGACAACGAAAGAAAGATAGGAATGAGTTTCAGATAGGAATATAGGATTATTTACGTCAGTTATTTATTTAACTGAAGTAAAAATCATACTTTTAAAGTCAGTTGTATAAACAATTGACGTTAAAAGTGTTAATAATTCTTGCAAATCACTTTTAACGTCTGTTCATTACACAACTGACGCAAATAGTGATTTAATATTTACAAAACTGTCACCGCCTCATTTTTAACGTCAAACATATGGTCAACTAACGTAAAACGTTCCTGTATATTACATTATTTCCACTAGTGAGAGAAAAGTATTTATTGTGTATATAAAATATTTTCAATGAAAGTGGCTTCTTTTTGTTTGGATAACAGAACGTTCTTTCTTGGCGGATGAATTTATTTATACACTAAAACTTGTATGCCTTTTATGCACCCTTTTTCTATATATCAATTTTTTTCATCTCATTCTATGCTAATTATTAGTTATCTAACGTTATTTTTTTTAATGCAGAAATAATATAGATGGTTCCTGACAATATACATATACCCATAAAATAAAATGAGAATACGATTTGCGGGCATTTCTTTCTTGTTTACATAAGCAACAATCAATCTTATGCTTTTCTTAAGCAACAAATTAAAGTTTGATAATCAAAAAAAAATAATAGAAACAGACACTAAAACAATAATCAGGAACAATTTTGTATACACAAAATAAAAACATAATCGGCCACTAAAATACCGCGCGCACTTACATTGAATAGACGATTTGGATATGAAGAATAGCTGCTGCATTTGGAAAAGGAAGAGGCTGAAAACTTGCCCATATAAAAGAAACGATGAAGCTTAATAAGTGCTACTAAAAGGAAGGAAAAAAACAGAAAAGGAATTGACAATATTACCCCATACTACCTTACTTTTACAAACTCCAAATGATTTTATAAAATTGCCCCAGCCACCACCTTCATTTTAATTATATATATATATATATATATATATATATATATATATATATATTTATATATATATATCCTATATCCTCTTATAGTATATTCTTGTATTAATCTTTTCAATACTTAGGGTTTTCTGATTTGAGATTTTTCTAATTGGGCTTTGTAATTATTATTTTTTTTAAACTTGTGCTTGATGATTCATTGTGTTATATATTTGATGGAGACAAAAAAACAAAAATCTCTCTATTTTCTTTTCATTCAGTTAACACTAGCTTCACCAAACCAGATAAATTGTTTTTTAATTGACAAGCAACCATTCCCAAGGTTGCTTGTATAAAGAACATTGCTTAATTTTAAGCAACCCATGATGCCACATAACTCAGCTCCAATGCTTAAAAAGAGATAAGCAATTGTTGCTTAAGTTTAAGAAAGTCTTAAGCAATGAGCGATGGAAATGCTCTTATGGTTTTTATCAAGGAGAATGCTAACCAATGTCTTAAAGGCATTGGTTAAGGATCTAAAAATGAAAATTTGACATTAAGACTTGGTGTATTTTATATTTCAAAGAATGATAAACTTACTTTTCTAATGAAATTTTATTTTATTTTTTGTTTCCTTAACCAATATCCATAGGACACTGGTTAGCATGAACCTTTTATGAATAGGTTTTTGAAGTTAAGAGAAATTTATACCTATCCACGGTTTACAAGATTAGCAGATTTCAATTTTGTGCAAGTCTTCCTCGATGTGTGTTAGCCAACCGCGGCCTATTGAATCACATAAACTGTTTATGTAAACTAAGCGAACGAATGGGAAGACAAATGAAACATTAAATTCAAAACATATAACAAGTTACAAAATGTAGATTAAAAAAATAGCATAATAAATATTTCATTTAAGTAGGGTCCGACTCCCTAAAAACCCACAATCTCAATCTCGTCATCCTTCATATCCACGAGCTTACCGTCTACGATATCTTTGAACACTCCCATCTCAGAGAGGTCCAACCCAGGATGCAAAACACGTATCTGGTCCATTGCTGCTTGAAAGCCCAACCAGTAATACATGGACACCTTCCACTGGAGTTGGAGAAATTAAACTCAATTATAAATGAAAGAACAAAATTATTGACATATAAATTTCCAAAAGGACCAGTATAAGTCACATTTTAGCGCTACATTAACATTGGCATCCAAACTATTCAGAAAAACTTCCTTTTGAGTCGTTTTTTTCCTAACTAGAGAAAAAGTAGGGAAAAGAAAGAGAGGAGGGGGATCCAAATCCATCAGATGAAGAGCATAGTTAGTTCAAACCACTTTATGCCATAGATTCTCACTGAAAGTAATCCCTATCACCAATTACTTGACAAGGTAATATTGTTGGACGGAAAATTACCATGACCCAAACCATCAATATTATTAGGTGTGCAGCTAATCTCCTTACAAAATCATCTCTACCCACCAAACCACCCATATTACAAAATCATCTCAACATAGCACATGTAATATTTTTGCAAAGTATTTTGTTGCTAACCAAGGCTCAATGGTTAAAGAATATAATAAAAGTAAGTTTTCATTCACCATTATTCATAGGTTATTATTTTTCCCTATGTCAGGTCATTCACTCTTGACAGATGATTCATTCCGGCACCCCCTCCTCAAATTTCATCTCATTAAATCCATTGGACAGGACCACTCATTAGAGTTTATATTATTCTTAATTCAACAATATTTGTTAAATATTTGTGCCAACCATTCTACAGTGTCTACTGTCACATAACAAAGGGAAGGACCACTTCCAAGATAAGGCTACTCGCACTACTAATTTTGAAAAAATAAAAACTAAAATTATGTTGTTGGGAGCTCTAACGCATCAAAAGTGCTTCTCCCCGTATATGGTCTTAAATGTCACGGATACATATCGAAGAAGTATCAAAATTGTTTTTTTAATTGTTTTTCTTGTAGTTTCAACAAGGCTCTTATAAAGTATCGATAAGATTATGAGATGGCACTGAGGAAAGGGTCGTTGAAATTTTCCCCTTTAATAGCAAATTCAGCAACAATGCCTAAGTTGTTTTGGATTTAGGCTTCAATGACACATAGTAACATACTATCAACAAAGATGAATGCAGTATACCAAAAATGTATATTTATACATGCGTATTTTAAGACAATTTAAATTGATGGCTTTGTTGGAGATCTAGATCAGTTTCTTCAATCAATGAATATGATATTCCATTCAAATAACACTTTAAATGGGTAAGTTGAATCATAATCAAATTCACAACCAAAGCCATAATCTTCCATTAACAGCCAAAATTCATTCACACAATCATCACTCCAGAAACAGATCGAAGATACAACATAATGAAAAACACATACCTTCTTCGGTTTATTTTGACCTTTTGAAAGCTTCTTAATTCTCCGACACCGACATAAAAACTTCAAAAATTCATCTACCTTGTGACTCCTGGAGTTTAATTTCTCCTTTAGTTTCTGGATCTCCAGTTCCAGCTTTTCTTTGATTTTGAGTTGGTCTTGGAGTTGAATGATTTTAATTTTGAGTTCTTCAATTTCCCTCTGATTAAATAGATAATAAAATATTAATAATATGCTATTGTGATTATCAATAAATCTATAGCAACAAAATCGATAGCAAAATACCACGAACCTTTTGATCCGCAGCGAGTCTCAAAGCTGTGCTAATTTCCATTTTATTCTGAAAACAAAATAAACATCATCATTGTTAATATATTTTTTGCAGTTAATCCAAACAAATTCTTATTCTGAAACAATGCAAACACCAAACATCGTTAAACAAACATCCTAAGAACATTTAAACTGCTTAAAGAAATGTAATATATTTATATGAAGAAAATTAACCACACAAGCATCCATCTTTCGAGTTAGCGAGACACATTACCTTTTCAATTTCATCATTGAAGTTCTTTTGCTGCACATCATTTAAGGCCTTAATCTCCTCCAATATGTTGTTAATCTTCTGATGCTCATGATTTGAGTTCATGACCTTTGTTAGTTGCAATTCTCTGAAAAGCGTGAAGTGAAGTTGAACCAAACAAAACATAGAAAGGAAACATATACAAATAAATTCATGAGGAACTGAAAGCCGAAAGGTCTATGCAGGCACGTTCAGTAAATGCATGATTTTCGTTCAACTCATTTTCGTTCAACTCTATATTTTCTTTTTTTCTTTTTTTTTTTGGAGAAGGAGAGATCTTCAATTCAAGAGAAATATTTTTCTAACTTTCTCATCCCATACTTTTTCAATCTACCTTTTTACCCTTTTGTGCAATACTTTATAAGGTCTCCTACCAAGCATCATTCATCAAAATATTTCAAGGTACCAAGAAAAGTATTTTATTCTTGTAGGCTCAAAATCAGGCAACTAAGGGGTAGCATTTAATCAATCAAGGCTCAGAAGGCCGGAAAAATACCTAGTGCCTCAATCATTTTCAAAAATGTTTTCAAGAATTTTTAAGCTTCAAAACGGTTTCAAGTCAAGTTCTAGAGAATACCATCCAAGAGGAATACAACACTCTATCACAAAGAATGGGGTAGATTTAGTGAGTACCCCTTTTTGGCTCAAAAGTCTCACATTTAGTAGTTCAAAAATCAATGAGAAACACAAATCTACGGAACCACATGCTAATTATCAACTATCAAAGATCATCTCAAGCATTGTTATTTGTAGCCTTATCACAAGAATAAAAAAAATTGGGTTCAAAAATTCACTATCTCAATTTATTTGGCACTAAGTTCTCACAATTGGATGCATACTCTAAGCAAGGGGCAATCTAATCATGTGATCATGCAAAACTATGCCTATATGAATGTAACATGAAAAATGCAAAAATTCAAAAATTTACAAAAATACCCCTACCCTAAGCTTAAAAACTTACATTGTCCCCAATGTAAATAATCAAGTCGGAGAGAGGAGAAAAATGGAACAATTCACCAAGGTGGTAGCGGGTGTTGGCTCACATTCTAGGCAAAAACTAGTTGGAAAATGTATCACAGTCGTGATGCTCATCACAGGCAGGCCGTGATCAATTCTGGTCCATGGGAGTTGGCCTGTCACGACTGTGACCTTCATCACGGCTAGGTCGTGATGCTCTCTGATCTTCAGGGTCCTCTCATCACTCCCGTGATGGGTATCACGGCTGGGTCGTGATCCTTTCTGATCTCTCTGGTTAGCTCATCACGGCCGTGACCAGTGTCACAGCCTGGGCGTGATGGTTGCTGACTTTGCTTGTCCTTGCCCTTTTTGCTTCTCCTTTCCTTCTTACCCTGAAAACACTTAACAAATCTGTTAATTTATGATCTTTTTCCTCTTTATCTTCTCAAATTATTCAAGAGTTAAATTCAAAAACAAATGGGAAAGTAAAAGAAAACTTGGGTTGCCTCCCAATAAGCGATTCTTTAACGTCACTAGCTTGACGGGCCGGTGATCTCAAGGATCACGAAGGTGCACATCTGTGGTCAACCTCTCGATGTCACCACCCAAGTAGGCCTTGAGCCTTTGGCCATTGACTTTGAAGGTCCTTTTTGAAGTAGGATCCTCCAATTCTATAGGTCCATGAGATGAGACTTCTTTGACAATGAACAGTCCCGACCACTTAGACTTCAACTTGCCCGGAAACAATCTCAGCCGGGAATTGAATAATAAAACTTGTTGTCCTGGCTGAAATGATTTCATCACGATCTTCTTGTCATGATAAGTCTTGACTCGCTGCTTGTAAATAGCTGCATTCTCATATGCATTAAGGCACATCTCCTCTAATTCATGCAGCTGATGGGCTCTTTTCTCACCCGCCAAAGTGGCATCAAAATTCAAGAACTTCAATGCCCAAAAGGCTCGATGCTCCAACTCTACGGGTAGATGACATGACTTCCCATAGACCATCTGAAACGGAGATAACCCCAAAGAAGTTTTTAATGCAGTCCGGTAAGCCCACAAGGCATCGTCAAGCTTCTTTGCCCAATATTTTCTTGAAGTGGCCACAGTTTTTTCCAGAATTCGCTTAATCTCCCGGTTAGAGACCTCCGCTTGCCCATTTGTTTGCGGACGATATGGAGATTCCACTTTATGCCTCACATCATACTTGGTCAACACATTTTTCAGTTGTGAGTTGCAGAAGTGAGATCCCCCATCACTTATAAGGACCCTTGGGACACCGAACCGGGCAAAAATGTTCTTTTTGATGAACTTAATCACTGTTTGTGCATCATTCTTCGGTGTTGCAACGGCCTCCACCCATTTAGAAACATAGTCCACCACCACCAAGATATATTGATTGGAGAATGAAGGTGGAAGTGGGCCCATAAAATCTATGCCCCAACAATCAAATACTTCAACCTCCAATATGTTTTTAAGTGGCATCTCATCCCTTTTAGATATGTTCCCGGTCCTTTGGCACTTGTCACAACTCTTCACATGATTGTAAGAGTCCTTGAAGATTGAGGGCCAAAAGAGCCCAGACTGGAGGACCTTTGCAGCTGTCCTGTCCCCATTGTAATGTCCACCATATGGAGAGTTATGGCAATGCCACAAAATATTCATTGCTTCCTCTTGACTAACACACCTCCTCCGTAAGCCATCCGGTCCAACCTTGAACAGAAATGGGTCATCCCACATGAAATGGTTGGCATCCCGGAAGATTTTTTTCTTTTGTTGCCAAGTGAGGTGCTCCGGAACAATGTTGGCTGCCTTGAAATTTGCCATGTCGGCAAACCATGGTCTTTCATGCACTAGAAATAAAGCCTCATCCGGGAACTCATCCCGAATGTCCTTTTCTTCTGCAGTAACCTCTTCATTCACTAACCGAGATAAGTGGTCAGCCACCACATTTTCGCTACCTTTTTTTTTTTCCTTAATGACTAAGTCAAATTCCTGCAACAATAAAATCCACCTTATGAGTCTTGGTTTTGAATCTAACTTAGTCAACAAATATTTAATTGCAGCATGATCAGTAAAAATAGTGACTTGGGATCCAATCAAGTATGAACGAAAATTTTCCAATGCAAACACTATGGCTAGCAACTCTTTTTCAGTTGTTGCATAATTTATTTGGTTCTCATTCTAGCATAGTGAATGGCATGGAAAAACTTTTCCCTTCTCTGTCCCAAAACTGCCCCAACTGCGTAGTCACTGGCACCACACATTAATTCAAATGGTGACTCCCAGTTGGGTGCAACAAGAATGGGAGCGGTGATAAACTTTTCTTTCAAAATCTGAAAAGAAGTAAGACAAGCAGTATCAAACACAAATGGTGTGTCCTTGTTCAAAAGGCTACACAACGGCTTGGTTAGCTTTGAGAAGTCTTTGATGAACCGCCGGTAAAAGCTTGCATGCCCAAGAAAACTTGATAAGCCTCTGACTTATCTAGTTTTATAACTAGTAAGACTGTGGTTTATGTGCTAATTATTCGAGTTCAATCTCGTTTTCGCCCAAATTGGCCTTGTTTTGTTCCTAAGTTAGATTTTGACTCGTTTTAGGTATTTTTTTGTAGTTTTTAGTTTATTTTGAATAGAATTACGCTTTTTGTTTCTTTTTAATGTTTCAGGTTAGAAGTGAAGCTCCTAGAGTCAAGGAAACAGTGGAAATTGCCATTCTGGAGATACTCGCCCCGCGAGCCTGAAGACCAGCTGAGCAGCAACAGTCATCATTTCTGTCTCGCCTCGCGAATACTGAAGACCATGGAGGACAGAGACCATCACGGCCTAGCCGTGACGAAGGTCATGGCTGTGACAGACTAGAATTCCAAGTCTCGCCTCGCGAATCTTCCTCTCGCCTCGCGAGAGTCCAATTTGAAAGCGCGCCATTTTTAATATTCACGTCGCGAGAGGCTGCTCGGCTCGCGAGCGCGCGCAGAATCTGAACTCTATATATTGCTGTTTTAGGGCAGAAACGGGGGTTTTTTTTGGTTCTCCGCTGATTTAGAGCGTTTTGTGCCGAATCCTTGTATCTTTGGAGCTGCGTCTCCTTTTCCTTTCTTATTATACATTGAGGATAAATTCCTATTGGTTGGGCGTTGTTACAAACATGCGGAGCTAATCCCCTTGTCTAAGGGAACAATGAAGCCACCCATGGCGGTGTAGTTCGATGTGATGTATGTTTCTCTCCCTTATCTCAATAGTGTTTTCCAATTCTGAATTTGTTGTGTTGATCATATGCTTGCGTGATTGACTAGTTAAACGTGTTGAGGCTTAGGAGGCAATTCGCGTTTTAGAACTTGAATTGGGATCATCGATCGACTATTGCACGAGAGTGAATAGGAGATCGGTGCAACCTTATAGGAACCGGATTTAATAGAGTTTGATGATGGGGTTATGAGACCTAGTAAGTAATTAATTCAATCGTTGAATACGTCCTATTGAGCACTACAGTGGATTTAGGAGATGTAATTGAACTTAGGGAGGAAAACATCATCACTTGGGTACTATGCATGATTGGGTAGGTGGAATTGTGACCTTAGATGTTTTAAATTCAGATTTAAATACTATATCTTTATTTGAATTGTTAATTTAAAGTGCGATCCTATTTTCTCTCTCAAACATTTGCTGTTACTTGACCGACTTATCGAATTTCTCGTGAATTAGTCGAATTGGTAGCCCAATCCTTGTGTTCGACCTCGGTAATTACTACCGTGTTTATTTTATTACTTGCGACGACCCGTTACACTTGCCGGTGACTCAACAAGTTTTTGGCGTCGTTGCCGGGGATTGACACAACCAATTTTCCTAATTTTTAGGGAATTTGATTATTTGGTTAAGTTGTTTTTATTTTTATTTTTATGTTATTTATTTATTTTTATTTCTCTCTACTTCTTTGATTCCACTTGGTCTTGCCTTGTTTTTGTATGCGAGGTACCCTCTCACAAGAGGACTTGCTATTTGATTCGGAGATCACCAAGACCGAGAAGCACTTAAGGAAAGAAGCCAGAGAGCGAAAGAGGCTTGAAGCAATTGATTTTGAGGAGATGGCCGCAAATCCTCCTCCTCCTCCTTACAAGCCTCTCTTCGAGTATAGTCTACCCAACTTGGGTGATTGTGATTCTTCCATCGTGAGAGGCAACCTCAATACAGACTCCTTCATAGTGGAAGGATGTGTCACAACCTATATCCGTGAGAATCAGTTTGATGGGAGTGGCAGACAAGACCCTCACAGGCACATCACCCACTTCCTTGAAGCTTGTGACTTGCAGAGGACAAGAGGTGTTTCTCAAGATGAGTTTCGCTTGCGGCTATTCCCTCTCTCTCTTAGGGATGTCGCTCGCGATTAGTTTGACAACTTGGATAGGAACAGTATCAGAACTTGGGAGAAAATGGCACAAAAGTTCCTAACTAAGTATTTTCCTCCTCAGAAAGCGGCACAAGCAAGAGTAGCCATTACATCTTTCAGGCAGACAGAGGATGAAACTTATAATGAAGCCTGGGAGAGATATAATGTGCTACTGAGAAGATGTCCTTCAGCTTTCTTTGAACCGGTCTCCAAGGTTCAACATTTCTTTAACGGGTCAAGGGGGCGCTATCAGATGAATTGTGATGCCGCAGCTGGCGGTTCCTTTTCTTATTTATCAGCTAAGGATGGATGGGCATTGTTGGAAAAGATGTCGTACAATGATTACAACCGTGGTAGGGAAACCTCAAGTGGAGTCAGTTCTGCAGCAATGGAAGCCATTCTAGAGCAAAATAAACTGTTGAAGATGCAAATTGCGGCTTTGTCTGAGAACAAGAAGGTCAATGTGATACACGAGGGAATGCCTCCGGGTTGTGGAAATTGTAATGGTGATCATGACATTCAGAGCTGTTCGTTCAACTTATCTCGAGAACATGTGGATTCATGCCACAATTTCTATGACAGCGTGCCCCAGAACAACTATCAGAGGAACAGACAGAGTGATTACAATCAGAATCGGAATAGGGGCTATATGAGGAGAGACCATCCGGGTTTCGCTTGGAGTAATGCTAGTGGTGGTCTAGCCCAACAACAACAACCTCAGCAGAATCAGAGGCCCAACTATGGGATCCATCAGCACAATACTCAGCAGGCTCTTCCGGGGCCTAATCAATTGCAAATAACTGATGGTGGAAGGCAACCTTGGGAGTTGGCTTTTGAGAAGATGAGTGCAGTAGTTGAGAAGTTGTCAATCAATACAAGCACAGCCATTGACAAGTTGGCAACTCATACAGGGGCGGCAATTCAGAATCTAGAGACGCAGGTTGCTCAGCTCGCAAAGCAACTAAATGAGCGTCTCCCAGGCACTTTCCCAGGTGATACCGAGAACAACCCTAAGAACCAATGCAATGCCATAACAACTAGAAGCGGAAGGGTGTTGGGATCTAACAAGGGTGCAACTAGTTCTCAAGAAGTTGAGGAGGAACAACCACATGTTGAGGAAGAGCAACCTAAGAAAGAGGAGTTGGCAAGTGACAAGGCACCAGAGCAAGGGGGAAGGCTGAAACTTGTAGATGAAGAGTTCCGAAAAAAGAAGTGGGTTGAACCCCAAGACCTCCCGCCCTACATGAAGGTACCGTATCCTGAAAGATTGAAGAAGCATCAACAAGATAAGCAATTCAATAAATTCCTTGATGTCTTCCGCAAACTTCAAATTAACATTCCATTTGTGGAAGCCTTGGAACAAATGCCATCTTATGCCCGGTTTATGAAGGAGCTTCTCTCCAAGAAGAAGATAATAATGGATGAGGAAACGGTTGCTTTGACCGAGGAGTGTAGTGCCATTCTTCAAAGAAAACTGCCTCCGAAGTTGAAGGACCTCGATTCCTTCTCTATACCATGCACCATTGGGGGGATGACTCTAGGAAAGGCATTGTGTGATCTAGGGGCAAGCATCAACTTGATGCCCCTCTCTATGATGAAGAGGTTGGGGATCAAAGAAGTCAAGGATACACGGATGTCACTCCAACTCGCCGATCATTCTATAAAGTATCCTTATGGGGTGGTCTAAGATTTGTTAGTGAAGGTGGACAAGTTCATATTTCCGGCGAATTTTGTGGTGCTTGATATAGATGAAGACGCCGAGATCCCCCTCATATTGGGTAGGCCCTTCTTGGCCACTGGGCGTGCCTTGATAGATGTACGACAAGGGAAACTCATTCTAAGGGTGCAAGATGATGAGGTAGTCTTCAATGTCTTTGAATCAATGAAGCACCCTGCTGAGAAGTCAGATGTTTATCGAGTGGATATGGTGGACTCAACTGTCAAGGCAAAGGCAACTAGAGAAGCCCATGGTTCTTCACTTGCACAAGTGTTGGTAAAATCCCATGATGATGATAGTGAGGAAAAAGACCCTTTGGGGGATGAGGTCTATCTTAAGTGGTTAAAAGACAAGGAAGCCTTACGAGTCTCCCAGAAGATGAAGATGCAAGGGAAAAGCCCAACAAGGAAGGAATGAAAAAAGCTGTGCGTGAGGAAGTGATTAAACCTTTAGAGGCCGAAATCATCTATCCGATCTCGGATAGTAGTTGGGGTAATCCAATTCATGTGGACACGAAGAAAGGTGGAACAACCGTGGTGGTCAATAAAAGCAATAAATCGATCCCAACAAGGACCATCACGGGGTGGAGAGTACGTGCCGATTATAGAGGGCTATTGAACTTAAATGAGTTGTCCGGGAACCGCATGCGAGCTTATGAAAGGGCAAGAACCTACAAAAAGCGGGCTAAGGCATGGCATGGCAAGCAAGATCTTCTTCCGGATTAACCCTTAGGGGTGACTTGAGTCAGGCTCGGGACGTTAAACAAGCGCTGCTTGGGAGGCAACCCAAGCTAGGTATCTTTTTAGTTTCTGTCATTTTCCCTTATTATAAAAAAAAGGGAGATTCGCCACGCGAATACACAGTGGCCACGCGAGACAGAAGCCCAGAAACTCAGAGGCTTGCTCACGCTTCTGTCTCGCATCGCGAGAGTTATTTTCGCCTCGCGATTCTGGGCACCATCAGCTGTTGGAATTCCAGATTCGCCTCACGAGATACTACTCGCCTCGCGATTCTGGAAAGTGTGAAGAACAATTTTTACAGATTCGACTCGCGAGTGATATCTCGCCTCGCGAATCTGCAATTAAGGTTTTAATTTGCAGGAGTTCTTCCAGGATGCTTTGCAACAGGGGGGTGTCCGAGAGACCAATTGGTTGAGGATGCAACCGTAGAAGAGCTTTGCGTGGAAGCGGCCACCTACACTACAACTTGATCAGGGAGCACCCTCTCCTTTCCTCACTCTTATTTTATATCAGTGTTCTTTCATTGAGGACAATGTATGCTTTAAGTGTGGGGGAGGGAACCAATTGCCTTGTTTTGTTTTTGTTTGTGTTTTTGTTTTTGAATGTCGCTCTTGAATAATTGAGAAGATCAAGAGTTTGTGTATGAATGTTGTGTCGGCAAGCTTGTTGGATTTTAATTAAATTTTGCATAGATTGATTGTATGAATTATTTTGACCATTGATGATTTCCCCCTAGGTTCTGAAAATAGAAAAGTTGATCCCCATGGGAAAAATTGAAAATTGAACTTTGAGAAATGTTGTTGTGATTGCTTAATTTATGACAAGTTTGGGGTGAAGGGGTGCACACACTAGGAATTGTATCTCGGTCAAACAATTTGCAAAAATGTCCAGGTGAGGATTTGAGCCTCCAACTTTGTTTTTGATTGTGTGAATCACTTTTAAGTTGCATTTTCCCGAATTTGCTTGAATCTCTTCATGGTTTGCATGTTTATGTGTTGCATCAAATGATTTAGGCAATTTTCTTTGAATAACTGCTTGGCCTAAAAAGAACCATCCCTAATGCATGTTCCCTAGTTAGCCACATTGAGCCTAATTAGCCTATTGTTTCTTAATGACCTTAAAATTATAAGCCAAAATCTGAAAAAACCATGTTAACCAAATCTTAGGATTAGGAGAGCATGGAAGCTTAGCAAGAGAAGGGTGTAAGAAACTAAGTTTGGGGTGGCTACAAGGTTTGATATGTCATTATGGGGTGAGAAAAAGAAAAAATAAAGGTTGAAACCCAAGGCAAAAAAAAAAAAATATTTACCAAAAGAAAAGGGGCAAAACAAAAAGCTTAGCAAGGAAAGGGCTGTAGTCACCCAAGGCAAAAAGAAAAAAATGAAAAAAGGAATTTGAGTGGAGACTCAATGTGTCAAATGCTCATGCTCTCTTAGTTCCTAGGGACTTAAGCCTGGTATCCTTGAATATCCTACCCTTAGCCAGGCCCCATTACAACCTTTAAAAGACCTTCTGATGTTGCTTGCATGTTTTCGTGGGACCTATTTTTGAGATGAAAATCAAATTCATGGTAAGTGCTCTTGATATGTGAAATTGAGTGAAAAGTTGATAGCCTAGACGGATTTGAGCGAATGAGTGAAATTTTACATACCCTTGTGAGGAAGGCAAATGTTTGAAATTGGTGATCTTCCTTTTGTGTGTGACTTTGATCCTCAACTTATATTAATGATTGCATGAATGATAAAGTTCTCAATTGTTTAAAGTAAATGAATGTGGGGATTACATTGATGCAAGGGGGGAAATCATTGAAGAAAAACTGTTTTGTTAAGATTGCATGAAATTTGTGCGAAATTGATTAAATCCTTTAAGTTTGCCAAGTCTTGAGTCTTTTTGAGTTTTAGCTTGCTTGGGGACAAGCAAGGTTTAAGTTTGGGGTATTTGATAAGCCTCTGGCTTATCTATTCTTATAACTAGTAAGACTGTGGTTTATGTGCTAATTATTCGAGTTCAATCTCGTTTTCGCCCAAATTGTCCTTGTTTTGTTCCTAAGTTAGACTTTGACTCGTTTTAGGCATTTTTTGTAGTTTTTAGTTTATTTTGAATAGAATTACACTTTTTGTTTCTTTTTATTGTTTCATGTTAGAAGTGAAGCTCCTAGAGTCAAGAAAACAGTGGAAATTGCCATTCTGGAGATACTCGCCCCGCGAGCCTGAAGACCAGCTGAGCAGCAACAGTCATCATTTCTGTCTCGCCTCGCGAGAGGCTACTCGCCTCGCAAATACTGAAGACCATGGAGGACAGAGACCATCACGGCCTAGCCGTGACGAAGGTCATGGCTGTGACAGACTAGAATTCCAAGTCTCGCCTCGCGAATCTTCCTCTCGCCTCGTGAGAGTCCAATTTGAAAGTGCGCCATTTTTAATATTCGCGTCGCGAGAGGCTTCTCGCCTCGCGAGCGCGCGCAGAATCTGAACTCTTTATATTGCTGTTTTTGGTTCTCCACTGATTTAGAGCGTTTTGTGCAGAATCCTTGTATCTTTGGAGCTGCGTCTCCTTCTTTCCCTTTCTTATTATACATTGAGGATGAATTTCTATTGTTTGGGCGTTGTTACAAACATGCGGAGCTAATCCCCTTGTCTAAGGGAACAATGAAGCCACCCATGGCGGTGTAGTTCGATGTGATGTATGTTTCTCTCCCTTATCTCAATAGTGTTTTCCAATTCTGAATTTGTTGTGTTGATCATATGCTTGCGTGATTGACTAGTTAAACATGTTGAGGCTTAGGAGGCAATTCGCGTTTTAGAACTTGAATTGGGATCATCGATCGACTATTGCACGAGAGTGAATAGGAGATCGGTGCAACCTTATAGGAACCAGATTTAATAGAGTTTGATGATTGGGTTATGAGACCTAGTAAGTAATTAATTCAATCGTTGAATACGTCCTATTGAGCACGACAGTGGATTTAGGAGAATTTGGGGGTCCTGGTTGACATTGTAATTGAACTTAGGGAGGAAAACAGCATCACCTGGGTACTATGCATGATTGGGTAGGTGGAATTGTGACCTTAGATGTTTTAAATTCAAATTTAAATACTATATCTTTATTTGAATTGTTAATTTGAAGTGCGGTCCTATTTTCTCTCTCAACCATTTGCTGTTACTTGACCAACTTATCCAATTTCTCGCGAAATAGTCGAATTGGTAGCCCAATCCTTGTGTTCGACCTCGGTAATTACTACCGTGTTTATTTTATTACTTGCGACGACCCGGTACACTTGCCGGTGACTCAACAAAACTCCTCACACCCTTGACATTCACTGGTGGAGGTAGTTTCTCAATTACATCAATCTTGGATCTATCCACTTCAATCCCCTTAGCTGAAATCTTGTGCCCAAGCACAATGCCCTCCTGCACCATAAAATGACACTTCTCCCAATTTAAGACTAAATTGGTGTCCATGCACCTTTTTAACACAGCAGCAAGGTTAGACAAGCAATTATCATAAGAGGAACCGAAAACAAAAAAATCCATAAAAACTTCAATGTATTTTTTTAACATATCAGAGAAAATGGAAAGCATGCACCTTTGAAATGTTGCAGGCGCATTACAAAGACCGAAAGGCATCTTCCGATAGGCAAAAACTCCAAAAGGACATGTGAAGGCAGTTTTCTCTTGGTCTTCCGGGTTAACCGCAATTTGGTTATAACCCGAATAACCATCCAAAAAACAATAATAAGCTTGCCCGACCAACCTCTCCAACATTTGATCCATGAATGGAAGTGGGAAGTGATCTTTCCTAGTAGCTTGATTAAGGTTCCGGTAATCTATACACATGCGCCACCCGGTGACCGTTCTAGTTGTGATTAACTCATTCTTCTCGCTTTTCACAACGGTCATGCCACCTTTCTTGGGAACTACTTGTACCGGACTCACCCAAGCACTATCGAAAATCAGATAGATCATTCCGGCCTCAAGGAGTTTCAGCACCTCCTTCCTTACCACTTCTTTCATTGTAGGATTGAGCCTCCTTTGCGGTTGGACTACCAGTTTGAATTCAGCCTCCATCATAATCTTGTGCATACAAAATGTAGGGATAATACCTTTCAAATCTAAGATGGACCATCCAATAGCTGTTTTATGCTCTCTAATCACCCTTACAAGTTTCTCCTCTTCCAATTTGGATAATACATTGCTCACTATGATAGGATTTTCATCATTCTCACCAAGAAATACATATTTCAAGTGGGGAGGTAGAGGTTTAAGCTCTAACTTGAGCTTCTCTTAGACTTCATCCGTTTTGAGCTCTTCTTTCTTAGTATTGACAGCAAGTTGATTGGGTTGAGCTTCCAAATCACACAAACACTCCTCTATTTCCTTATCCTCTTTCTCATCAAGATTTTCAATAGAGTTCATAATTACCTTCTCAAGAGTAGAGGAGTGGTGCTGATGTGCAAAGACTTCTTTAGCCACTACATCCACTATGTCCATGCGGAAACAATTTTCTTCATCACTCGGGTGATGCATAGCTTCAAATACATTGAAAGTAACCTCTTCATCTTACACTTTGAGTCGAAGTTGGCCTTTTTGTACATCTATTAAAGCACGACCAATTGCTAGAAAATGTCTCCCCAATATAAGTGGAACTTCTGCATCCTCCTCCATGTCTAATATCACAAAATCCACTGGGAAGATAAACTTATCCACTTTAACCAAAACATCTTCCAGAATACCAAAAGGACGCTTGATTGATCTATCGGCTAGTTGCAATGCCATCCTTGTTGACTTCACCACCTCCAAGCTTGTTCAAGATTGAAAGCGGCATCAATTTGATACTCGCCCCCAAGTCACACAAGACCTTCCCAATAGCAACACTCCCAATTGTGCAGGGGATTGTAAAACTACCAGGATCTTTAAGCTTTGGAGGTAGCTTCCTTTGAAGTATCGCACTACATTCTTCCGTCAAGGCAACAATCTCATCTTCTTTAAACCTTCTTTTCTTCGTAAGTAACTCCTTCATGAACTTTGCATACATCGGCATTTGCACTAGTGCTTCAGCAAAGGGTATGTTGATTTGCAACCTCTTAAAGATGTCAAGGAATTTGGCAAATTGCTCTTCCTTCTCCTTCTTCTTGCTTAAGTGAGGATATGACAACTTTACATACGAAGGGATCTCTTGAGGCTTGTCTCCATCTTTCAAAATCTGACTTTTAATCTTCCTCAAAATTGAATTTTCATCCACTAACTTTTCTCTCTTGTCTTTTTCACTATCTTTTTCTCCTTCCTATATTACAACCTATTTACCTTTTTCCTCATTTTTCGCTCCTTTTTCAGCACTCAACTCAATTTTTTCAGCAACTCTCTTATTTTGCAACAAAGGCTCACCGCTCACTTTCTCAAGACTTTTACCATTCCTCAAAACAATAGACTTACAATGCTCTTTAGGATTTATTTGAGTATTACCTGAAAAACTGCCGCTAGATTGTTCCGCTAGGTGCTTTGCAATTTGTCCAACTTGAACCTCCGAGTTCTTTATGGACGCATCGGTGTTTTTTTGGTTTGACATGGACATTTGCATGAATTGATTGAGGGTGTTCTCCAAGATAGAAGTCCGGTCTTGAGGCGGTTGTGTGGGATGAGGCTTGCTTGCTTGTCCGGTTGGGGTTCTACTGCAATTAGAGATAGATGTGTCATTGAAACTTTGATATCCTTCTCTTGTATTTGGGTTAAGAGTACCTCTTATACTCTAACTTAATACATTCTTTTGTTTTAAAAAAAAACCCAGAAAGAACCAATATTGATCAAGACTTGAGAGTGATATGCAATCAAGCATGCAGAGACTACAGGATAATTTCAAGAGAACTATATGTTTATGTGGTGATATGGACCATGATTTGGTCTCATAATATCATGATTCTCCTTATTTTCCTCTTTCCTGTTTTTAATTTCCTATTTATTTGTTTCCTTCTTTTTCTCGTCTTAATTAGGATTGTAACAAATCTGGCTCAATATCAATTTGATATCTGACCAGATTCTAGGACTATTTTATTTTTCCTTTGATTCAGCAGATTGGTTTCCATGTTTAGAACCAATTCTGCCTTATTTTAGGAGGTTTTACCAAACATATCAATCATCAGAGAATAAAACTTTTTTCCTCTCTGTACGTTTATGGTACCAGAGCTCTGTGCTTTGAACCTTGTCCTCTCCAATGGTCAAAACGGCGATGACTGGGGCCAGCACCAGATCCTCCACCATCGAGGAAGATAACAGGGAAACCGAGGTAACTCCACCGCCCAAGAATGATCGAGTGGGGCCCCAAAACTGTCCAATTGAAAACCTGTCACAAACTCTCAATCTCCAACTCATGGTGCACAAACTCAATGGCAAAAACTACCTTGAGTGGGCGCAGTCAGTAAAACTGGCAATGGAAGGAAGGAGCTGACTGGCTTACTTGACAGGAGAAGTCAAGCAACCAGAGAAGGATGACCCCACATGGAAAAAGTGGAAGGCTGAAAACTCTTTCATCATGTCATGGATGATTAAATCCATGGAACCAGCCATTGGGAAGCCCTACCTTTTTTTATCGACTGCACAGGAGGTATGGGATGCTGTGAAGGACTGCTACTCTGATTTAGAGAACTCTTCTCAAATCTATGATCTGAAAACTCGACTGTGGCAATTCAAGCAAGGTGATCGAGATGTCACCACTTATTATAATTTGATGCTAACTCTATGGCAAGAGTTAGATCAATTCTATGAAGAAGATTGAGAGAACCCCAAGGATGCTGCCCGGTTCAAGAAGAGGGAAGAAAATGACCGTGTTTACATGTTTCTTGCTGGCTTGGATCGAAGCCTTGATGAGGTAAGGGGAAGGGTTCTTGCTCGAAAGCCGTTACCCTCCATCCGAGAAGTGTTTTCTGAAATCCGACATAAGAAGGCCAGAAGTAGAGTCATGTTACATGCCCCGGAATCACCCACCACACAGCAAATAGAAGGATCAGCCCTTGCCACAAAGGGATTCGATCCTGATGGAGATAGGAGAAAGAAACCTTGGTGTGACCATTGTAAAAATCCATAGCATACAAAGGAGACATGCTGGAAACTTCATGGAAAGCCAACAAATTTCAAGAAAAAAGTCAATAGAGAGGGCAACGCTTTTCAAACCAATATTGAGGAGACTAAGGAGCAATCATCTTCAGCTGAAACATCCCCTTTCACTAAGGAGCAATTGGAGCATCTACATAAACTTTTTTCCCAAAAAATGACAGCTACCCCTTCTTGCTCTTTAGCTCAAAAAGGTACTCATGCTATTGCTTCCCTTTGTCAAACTGAAAATAATTTAAAACCTCTTTGGATTATAGATTCTGGGGCCACTGACCATATGACAGATTGTTCAAAACTTTTCTCTTCCTATAGTCCTTGTGTAGGAAACAAAAAATCAAGGTTGTAGGTGGTTCTTTTTCTGCAATTGCTGGCATTGGATCCATTCCTCTATCCTCCTCCTTAACCTTACATAATGTTCTTCATGTGCCTAATTTAGCTTGCAATTTACTTTCTGTTAGCAAAATCACCCTTGATCTGAATTGTCGTGCCATATTTGACTCCTCTAGTTGTAAATTTCAGGAATTGAATTCGGGAAGGATGATTGGCAATGCTAGAGAAATTGATGGACTCTATTTGTTTGCAGATGACAAGGAATTGGGAAGACAAGCTCAAAATTTCTTTCTCTTTTCTAGCCTTACTCCTAAAGAAGATGAAGTTATGTTATGGCACTATAGGTTAGGCCATCCTAGTTTCAACTATATGAAACATTTGTTTCCGAATTTTTTTAATAATAAAGTTATGTCCTTATTAAATTGTGAAACCTGCCAATTAGCTAAACATCACCGTTCTTCTTACTTCTCCCAACCTTACAAATCATCCAGCCCCTTTACAATCATCCATAGTGATGTTTGGGGCCCTAGTAGGCATCCAACACCTTCAGGAAAACGGTGGTTTGTCACCTTTATCGATGACCATACTAGGACTACATGGGTGTATTTGATGAAGTAAAAATCTGAAGTTGAGTCTATTGTAAAGGCTTTTTTTTTTTAAATGGTGACAACACAATTTCAAAGGCAAATTAAAATTTTTCGAAGTGACAATGGAAAAGAATTTTTTTAATAAAAACCTGAATGATTATCTGCTAGAAAATGGTATTGTATATCAAAGTTCGTGTGTAAATACACCCCAACAAAATGGGGTGGCTGAAAGAAAAAAAACAAACACTTGTTGGAAGTTGCTCGAGCCTTACATTTTCAAAATTTTGTGCCTAAATACCTTTGGGGAGAAGCTATTCTCACAACTACCTATTTGATTAAACGTATGCCAAGTAAAATTTTAAATTTCAAAACTCCTATGGAGGTATTCTTGGATAATTTTCCTACAAATAGGCTGTTGTCCACAATTCCTCTAAAGGTCTTTGGGTGCACTGTTTTTGTTCATAATCATGAATAAAAAGAAATTAAGCATCCAAGAAATGTGTATTTATTGGTTATTCTCCCACAAAGGGTTACAGTGTTTGGATCCAATTTTAACAAAATCTTTGTCACCTGGGTTACCTTTTGAATCATAACCTCCTTTTGCTCATCTTCGGGGGGGGGGGTGGGGGGCGATATGTGAAGATTCGATACAAATTGCTAAAGTTAACTCACTAATTGATTGCATTTTGATTGAAAATGATTCTGAAAGATTTTCTAAAAATTTGGTGGGTGATAATGAAGTTGAAGGAGATGAGGTCAACAAGGATTCTCCTAGTAATAGTGATGGAAATAAAAGCTGTGTTGGGCAGGGTTGTGAAGGTAGCATAAAACAAAATGAAGGAAACAATGAATCTTTAGGAAAAGGCAGAATTGAGAAAGAAACGTTCAAAGGCATTGTCTTCTCAAGACAAAAAAAGAACAAGGAAATTGAGTCCAAAGACCAAATTGTGCATTGCCATGAATCTGAGGAACCACAAGGTAACTCTCTTCCTGAAATTTTACAAAATGGCACCATTGATAATGCTAATAAGGCCCCTATATTAGTTGATTCAGATCTTCCCATTGCCCTTAGAAAAGGTGTGAGGTCCTGTACCAAACACCATCTATCTAATTTTGTTTCATATGAAAAACTCTCACCTTCCTTTTGAGCCTTTACTTCACAGCTGTCATGCAGGGAAATTCCAAATAATATACAAGATGCTTTGAAGGTTCCCGAGTGGAAGGGGGCTGTTTAAGAAGAAATGAGAGCTCTTGAAAAAAATCAGACTTGGGAAATTGTGGAGCTACCGAGGGGGAAGAAAACGGTAGGGTGTAAATGGGTATTCACCATCAAGTACAACTCCGATGGTACTCTTGAAAGATACAAAGACCGGCTAGTTGCCAAAGGCTATACCTAAACCCATGGCATCGATTATTCAGAAACTTTTGCACCAGTGGCAAAACTCAACACCATGAGAGTTCTCTTATCTCTAGCTGCAAATCTTGACTGGCCTTTGCAACAGCTGGATGTAAAAAATGCTTTCCTTAATGGGAACTTGGAGGAAGAAGCATACATGGATGCACCACCGGGCTTTGAACAAGGATATTACCCGAGAGTATACAAATTAAAGAAGGCCCTTTATGGACTAAAACAGTCCCATAGGGCCTGGTTTGAGAGGTTTGCTCAGTTTGTCAAGAAGCAAGGATACTCCCAAGGCCAGACATATCATACAATGTTTGTCAAAAGATCAAATAAAGGGAAGATTGCTGTCCTTATTGTCTATGTGGACGACATCATACTTACGGGTGATGATTTACAAGAAATGGGAAAGCTCAAAGAAACTCTTTCCGCGGAATTTGAAATAAAAGATTTGGGGTCCTTGAGGTATTTTCTTGGAATGGAAGTATCAAGGTCAAGAAAAGGAATTGTGCTCTCACAAAGGAAGTATATCCTTGATCTCTTAAAGGAAACAGGCATGAGTGGGTGTAGACCAGCCGAGACACCCATAGATCCAAACAAAAAACTTGGAGATGGCAAGGAAGGGGATCATGTGGATACTACACGCTACCAAAGACTTGTTGGGAAACTCATCTATTTGTCCAACACAAGACCAGATATCGTATTCCCAGTGAGTCTTGTAAGTCAATTTATTCACTCTCCCTACGAAGAACACCTTGAAGCAGTTTATAGAATTCTAAGGTACTTAAAGAGTACACCGGGTAAAGGACTACTATTCAAAAAAACTACCCAACAATCTATTGAGGCATACACCGATGCTGACTAGGCAGGCTCCATAATTGATAGGAGGTCTACTTTCGGGTACTGTACCTTTGTATGGGGAAATCTTGTTACTTGGCGAAGCAAAAAACAAAATCTGGTTGCAAGGAGTAGTGCTGAAGCGGAATATAGTTCGATGCCACAAGGTATTTGTGAGATGATTTGGTTAAAAGGAGTCATTGAAGAAATTGGAATGGCTACTAGTCTCCCAATGAAGCTGTATTGTGATAACAAGGCAACAATTAGCATTGCCCAAAATCCTGTTCAGCATGATCGAACCAAACATGTGGAGATCGATAGACATTTCATCAAAGAAAGAATAGAGAATGGAACCGTTTGCATGCCATTTGTTCCAACCTCACAGCAAGTAGCTGATATACTCACTAAGGGTCTGTTTAGAAGATAGACATCTAAGCACCAACTTGAGGGGGGTGTCGTGATATGGACCATGATTTGGTCTCATAATATCATGATTCCCCTTATTTTCCTGTTTCCTGTTTTTAATTTCCTATTTATTTGTTTCCTTATTTTTCTCTTTTGTCTTAATTAGGATTGTAACAAATCTGGATTAGTATCAATTTGATATCTGACCAAATTCTAGGACTCTTTATTTTTCCTTTGATTCAGTAGATTGGTTTCCGTGTTTAGAACCAATTATGCCTTATTTTAGGAGGTTATACCAAACGTATCAATCATCAGAGAATAAAACTTTTTCCCTCTCTGTACGTTTAGTTTAAGTGTTTAACAAAGACGGACCATTACTTTCCCTTCAACTGTAATAACTTGGAATGGATGCCAATGTGAGTCCCTCAGACACCCTTGCCACAATGAACTAAGTTCTGAAGCTCTCACAGCAGCTTCTTCCACGTTATATTTGTTCTTCATAACTTCAAAGAACGGTCTACTATCAAGTTCCCCCATTCTCTTTACACCTATATTGGCACGACCTGGTGCATCACCAATGAACTGCAAGAAAGAAAGATTCTTAATAGGGTTTTGTCTATGGTGCACCACTCACCAAAGTGGTGCACCACCTAAGTAGCATAGTGTGATCCACTTATTTTGCCACTTGGGTTAGTCAAAGGTTGGTTGGACTTTATAGGGTAGCTTCTATAGTGAAGCACTTTGCAATGTGTTACATGGGTGTACCATTAAATCAACCAATGATAGTAAGTTTCCAGGTTTTTCATTTTTTATTTTAAATTCTTCCATTTTAAAAATTCCACTTTTACCCTCATCCCCATCTCTCTGCTTCTGCCCTTCCTCCTGTGTCCATCATGACTGACTGACTGGTTATGGTTATGGAGTCGCTGGCGAAGGGAGGAGACGACCTTTCGGCGGCGACGCCGGCTTCGGCTCGAGGCGAAGGGACTTCATTCCTTCTCCCTTCCTCTACATGATTCATGTGTCGGTGCCGGATTTCGCACTCTGGTTTGCGGCGATGGAACCACCACCCACCACCATCTCCTCCCACCCCACCCTCACCGTCTCGACTGCCATACCGCCATCCCAACTGCCACCGCTGGCACCATTATCAGATCTCGAACAGTATGGATTGGGATTGGGAGGGAGTGAAGGTAGATCTGGGACCCATTTGATGAGAGAGAAAGATAGCATAGATGAGAGAGAAAGATAGCAGATTATGATTTGTTTGTTGTTCACCTCCTCACCATGTTGCTGTGTTGAGTGTATGTGGCTAGGATAAACTTATGTTCCAGATTGTTGCTACAAGATTGCAAAGTTAGTGGAACAGTTGGAGGTAGCTCAAGAACAGCTCAAGGTATTAAATAGTGAAAATACAAGGTTAAGAGACCAACTTATGAATTGGTCATCTGGTGCTCATGAGTTACAAGGTCAGCTTGAACTGGCACAGGAAAATGTGGCCACATTATAATCGTAGCTTTGCTGGAGATATTTTCTTTACATGTCTTGTGGACGGTGGTTGAACAGTGGGGGTAGTGGAGGAATGATAGTGTTTGGACAAGCTAGCATTTACAATTTAGTTTTTTTATCAAATAATTTTTTTAGTAATAAATCTAATGGTTGAAACTGGTGTTTCATCCATTTACCATTTGCTAAGGTGTATGATAGCATTGGCCTTTATAAAAATGTTGAAAAGTCAAAAACCCAAGTGGCAAGATGGTCCAGATTTTGCCATTTGGGTGGTGCATCACTGCACCACTTTGATGGATGGTGCACCATAGAAGGCACCTCTTAATAGATCATGAAAGAAATATTGGGCAATAAAGAGTCCAGGAAATGTTTAAAAAATGCAAGAAAGTTTCAGAATATAAAGTCCATAATAAAAATAAATGGAATAAATTAAATAATTGTAAATTTATAGGACCCTGTATCCTTCACACCAATTTTAGTTTCTGGTATTGTTGGAGATACTTAGCCATTTAAGCAACCAACGAATATTATATTCAATTCATACAACAAAATCATCAACCAAGTATTTTCCCACAAGGTAGGCAATTCAATGCATATAATCATCATAAAAACCATGACCAGCCAAATACTTTACATTCGAAGGAATCCTAAAACTGGACCTCAATAAACAGATTTTCTTCCAAATTAATTTAAAGAATCAGAATACTGGAATGAGAAGATACATATGAAAAACTACACCTACCTTGAGCAATTCACTTCGAACATTCTGAAGCTCATCCTTACTCTTAAGCTCTACAATGATTAATGCTTGATTCAGATTATCAGAAGCTTGCAGTGCCTCTTCCCTTTTCTCTTAAATCCATTAGCTTCACATCCATTTGATTTTTGACCTGAATGATTTGATCATGGAGTTGGTCTATTTACCTCTGGATAAATAAATAATCAAATAGCATTAATAGTATGCTATTCTGATGACAGGTGACACTTTTGGTCACTAACAAAGCGTAAAGAGGTAACACAAACCTTTTGATCTTCAGCAAGTTTGAAAATGTTTTCATCAGCATTCTGTCGCTCCAGAGCAGCCATATAAAGAAAGCTATTTTTCATATCATTCTGAAAAGACAATAAATGCCAGCAGTGATAAACAAAGCCTTCTACATGCTTCTTAAGCACATTATTATTATTAAGAGAATTCAAAGACACAACAAAAACAAGTTATTTTGAAGTTTTGGTTGAGTCCTTAGTCAAGATTCTCCATGACAAGAAAGAGTACATGAAAAACAGAAAAAACCTCTGGTATTAATTCTTTGGCATACAACTCATGACAGATGACTCTTTCCCCCACACTCTCCCCAAATTTCATCTCATTAAATACATAGTACTACCTCCGGACTCAATTATAAGTAAAATTAACTAACTCCACACTTATAAAGGAAGTTAGTTAATTTAGTTTAATTGTCTTGATTTTATGTAAAAAAAATCAGTTACAATTACTAAACTACCCTTTAATTGTCTCGAGAGTGTGCAATGCTCCTGGAAAAGTAAAAGGAGAATTGGTTGGATTGGTTATATATTGAACCAAAAGTTTTGGGATTTTTTTACTTATAATATGGACCGAAGGGAGTAGGTACTTTTTTGCTTATAGAGGTAGTACATGACACACGTTGGAGATTATAATGTTAATTTTATTCAACAATATCTGTTAAATATTAGTGCCATTCACTCTATAGTGTCTACTATCACATGACAAAGAGACAGGACCATGTTCAAGGTAAGGGCTATTGGCACTCCCAATTGTCTAAAAACACTGCTCATTAACCCTTTTTTTTTTTTTATAAGCCAAAGTATATAGAATGGGGTACAAGGGGTACTCAACCCATGTACAAAGAAGAAAATAAAAAAAGGAAGGAGAAGAAAAGAAGGTATATGATCAACCAATATATGACCAGAAGTAAGTGCAGAACACAGAACATTATGGTTGAGACATATCTTCCCCTTCAAACCCAATAACACGTGCTATCTAAAAAACCTATACAAATGTATAGGATTTGCAAAAAAAAGGAGGAAACAAAGCAGATAATAAGTAGCACCTAGCACTTCCAACCAATGCAGTAGCACGGACCCCCCGACAAAGTAGAGTAGAAGATGGTTATAACAGGAAAATAGAGGACCTGCGCATTACAGCAACCCAAGGAATTCCCTGCACGTTCATGGCAGAACAAACATACCACTGGACTGACGCAATATCAGAAGGCATCCTCATTAGCAAAACTAGGATAAGCATCCCATCGGGCATAGACACCAGTCCGCATAGGTATAACTCTGAATTCCTAAACCTGCACTAAGCCATTGCCACGACCTAAGTCTAATGACTTCACTTGATGACAAGAAATCTAATGGAGTATTCTTGAAAATACAAGCATTTCGCTGAAGCCAAAGCGACTAGACAATACAGTGCCAAAGCAGGGTCCTCCATTTCTTCTGTTTTTTCCTTTTAAATAGGTAACCTGTCTAGAAGGAGCTGCCAGGAAAACGCTAGAACCTTCCTAGGAACACAAGACAACCAATACTTCCTAAACAAAAAAGAATCATCTGATATAACAGTGAAAAAGCGGTGAGTTTGCTAATAGGAAATCATAAGAAGTTTTAACCGAAAACTCCTTAGTATCCCCTATTTTCCAAACCCAAACATCATCCAAGTCCTTACTTAGAACAGCTCCCATCAATGTATCAGAGAATAGACTATACTCAATTCCTTCTCCCAAGCGAAAAGCCTTTTCCTCCACTCCACTCTCCAATGCCATATATCTCCTTCCCACCACCCTAGGTTGCTCACAAATGCATTCTTCTCCTCACTCAGAGAAAAAAGCCTCTGAAATTCATCCTTTAGAGGTTTGCTCCCAAACCATTGGTGATGCCAAAATAGAAACCGTTTCCAATTTTCCTATGGACACTCGAGGAGAACCAATTTTGAGGTGCTTCCCTGTCATTATCCAAAGCACAGATATCCCTCCACCATTGAGAAGAGTTCCTAGAGTTCCAAAAGGTTGTTTGAGTCAACCGATTAAGATCACCATACCTAGATTGTAATATTTCGTACCAACAAGCCTTTGTATCAACAAGTGATCTCCATTTCCATTTGCCAAGTAAACTAATGTTAAAGAGATCCATGAGTTTAACTCCTAGGCCACCTGACTTTTTTGAAGAACATACCTTTAGCCAGTTAACCCAAGATATGTGCCTTCTCCCTTCCCTTCCACCCCATAAGAAAGATCTTTGAATCCCTATCAAAGATTTCATTACCTTTCTTGGCACCCTAAAGAAAGAAAGATAGTATAGTATAGTGGAATGCTAGACAACACTGACCTTAATAGCACAATCCTACCACCAAGAGATAGCCTTTTACCTTTCCACCTTGACAATCTCTTCTTCATGACATCTACTACCGGCTGCCAGGTCGATGAAAGTCTTGGATTAGCTCCAACAGGTAACCCCAGATAGATAAAGGGCAGTTTCCCCGCCTTTCAACATAGAAAATTAGAACCTGCAACCAAAAACTCCTCACCAACATTCAAACCAAAAAGACAACTCTTGAAGAAATTGATCTTCAATCCAGACGCCAATTCAAAACACCTCAACAATGCTTTAATAGTCCATAAGTTATCAAAAGATGCCCTACCAACAAGAATAGTATCATCTGCAAATTCCAAAATGCGACAACTGCATGAATGATCAAATTCAAACCCTGAGAAAATACCAATGTCAACCGCTTTGGTCATTAATCCATCAAGTGCTTGAGCCACAATAAGGAAAAGAAAGGGTGCAAGCGGGTCTCCTTGCCTTAGACCCTTTTGTATGTCCACCTCATCTGTCAGACTACCATTCAATAGAACCGAGACTCTCCTTAAAAAGACGCATGCATCCATCCATCTCATCCACTTATCATAGAACCCCATCCTACCCCTCAAGTATTTAAGAAAATCCCAACATACCGAGTCATAAGCTTTTTCAAAATCTACCTTTAGAATAAAGGTTTTGTCACCTTTCTTCATGGCTAGATCAACTAGTTCATTAATAGCCAACACTCCATCTAAAATCTGTCTTCCTGGGATAAATGCAGACTGACACCTTGAAATAAGTGGCTCTATCACTCTCTTGATCCTAGCTGCAAGTAGCTTAGATATGAGTTTATAAATAGAGCCAATTAGTGAGATCGGCCGGTAATCAGCTAGATGTTGAGGATTATCCCTGTTAGGAACCAATGATACAAAAGAGGAGCAAACACCTTTGGGTAGCAATGAGTTATTATTCGTCCGCCACTGAACACAACTCACCCTTGATAGACGACCAGAAATTTTGGAAGAAGGTGAAATTGAATCCATCCTGACCTGGACTCCTATCACCATCGCATGACCAAACAACATTTCTAATTTCATCCAATGTAAAAGGTACACTAAGAAACATATTGTCCTCTTGAGACAGGGTTTTAAAACCAACCCCATCTAGAAACGGCCTAGGACAATTTTGAGCAACAAAGAGAGTTTGAAAGTGGGACTTTACCTATAATTTTGTAAAATACAAAACTAAAAATATAAATAGTCGGTAGGGATTTCTGAAGCACCAATACGTGCTTCTCCTCCCCGTATATGCTTGTATACATCATCGATACATATCAGAGAAGTATCGAAATCATTTTTATTTTATTTTTTGTACTTACGATAAGTCTCCCATACAGAAATTTTGGAAGAAGGTGAAATTGAATCCATCCTGACCTGGACTCCTATCACCATCGCATGACCAAACAACATTTCTAATTTCATCCAATGTAAAAGGTACACTAAGAAACATATTGTCCTCTTGAGACAGGGTTTTAAAACCAACCCCATCTAGAAACGGCCTAGGACAATTTTGAGCAACAAAGAGAGTTTGAAAGTGGGACTTTACCTATAATTTTGTAAAATACAAAACTAAAAATATAAATAGTCGGTAGGGATTTCTGAAGCACCAATACGTGCTTCTCCTCCCCGTATATGCTTGTATACATCATCGATACATATCAGAGAAGTATCGAAATCATTTTTATTTTATTTTTTGTACTTACGATAAGTCTCCCATACAGTTCGATAAGCGTCTTCTCAAATTCCAATACAGCCACCCAACATAGCTTGGTAGACTCTTCAGATTCTCTGTTAATGCCTATTGAATGCAACACATCGTATCTACGCATCATAGGTAGGGAGTGTAAATAGGTACTGAGTTCCAATAGCATTACCCCGCTGCAAAGACCAAAATCACAAACACTCAGATTATGAGATGACACTTGGGATTGGGTCGTTAAATATTCTCCCAAAGTAAATTCACCAGCAAAGTAGACATTAAGGGTATGTTTGCTTTGTTTCCGGTTTCCTATTCTCATTTCCTATTTTAAAAAATAATTACAAAACTGCCACATTGTTTTCATTTTGTTTCCTATTTTCAGAAATTTGTACAGGAAACATTGAAAACAACATGAAAATAAGGTGACAGTTTTGTAATTATTTCTGAAAACAGGAAACTAGAAACAAAGCAAACAGGCCCTAATTTGTTTAAGATTATAGCCTTCAATGACATACATCAACAAACATGAATGTAGTATACAAAAAACGTATATTTCAAAACAATTTTCATTTATGTCATTGTTGGAGATCCAGATCAGTTTCTTCGATCAAAGAATATGATATGAATGACACTTTAAATGTGCAACCAGAATCATCATAAAATACGTAACCAAGGCCAAAATCTTAAATTGACAGCCAATCATTCAAATTAAAAGGAATTGTAAAACTAAACCTGACTGAGTAGAATCCCTCCAAGATATTCATTCAAACAATCATCACTCTGGAAACAGAAGATACGTATGAAAACACATACCTTAATCAGTTTCCGTTGACCTTTCAGAAGCTTCTCATTGCTATCACTCTCTTTATTAGTTAGTATTGTATAAGACTTGACTAATTCTTTCAGTGAGCTTTCCCTTTGTCTTGAATCCATATGTAAATCACCCACCAACTTCAGAAATTTATCTTCCATGTGGCACCTGGAATCCAATTTCTCTTTCAGTTTCTGGGCCTCCAATTCCAGCTTTTCTTTGATTTTCAGTTGGTCTTGGAGCTGAATGATTTTAGTAGTGAGTTGTTCATTTTGCCTCTGGTTAAATAGATTATCAAATATCATTAACAATATGCTATTGTGATAATCGATCAATCTACAACAACAAAATCAATAGCGAAATACCATTAATACCACAGGCCTTTCGATCTTCAGCCAATTTCAAAACTTTTCTATAATCATGTTCTAGCTTCGTTGCAGTTGTCTCAAGAGTGCTAATATGCATTTTATTCTGAAAACAAAATAAACTCCAAACATTGTTAAACAAGCATCCTAAGATCATTTAAACTGCTTAAAGAAGAGTAGGAGTATATTCATTTCATTCATAGAAACCCATGCAAGCATCCATCATATGAGTTAGTCAGACACATATAATGACCTTTTGAATTTCATCATTCAAGTTCTTTTGCTGCAGATCATTTATGGCCTTAATATCCTCCAATTTCTTGCTAATCTGCCGATGCTCATTGTTTCCGTTAATGACCTTCGTTTGTTGTAATTCTGGAAAGCATGAAGTGTAAGTTGAACCAAACAAAACATGAAAGGAAACATATATACAAATAAGGGTTTTTCTATCATGTGCAACTTTGCACAGGTTAAGAAACCCAAAACAGCAACTATTTATTAGAAAACTAAGCATTTTAGTTTTGAAAGTATAAAATACACAAGTTCCTAGGTAAACATACTCTTTTAAGATCCTTAACCCGTGCAAAATTGCATGGGTTAGAAAAACCATACAAATAAATTCATGAGGAGCAGAAAGGTCTCCTCAGGTACAATAAATGCATGTCAAAAGTCACATAGCAGACTTTGATGTTCGTTCATCTCATTTTCGTTTTGAATATTGCTTTACTCTATTCGGACAATGATTAGCATGACCAAAATAAATATATAAAAGTAACACTAATTAATAAAACTAAATTTATTTATGATTTGATAATATTTTATCTACGAATGTACAGATTCTATTATTAAAAATGATCTTGTTAATCAATATCTGGTTAAGGAATTAAGAATAGACAAGGTTTTATTGAAAAACTAATAACTTCCTTTTTTGATACATTAACTACAGTTCCACGTAAAATTTTATTGTTTTAATTCCTTGATCAGTTCCTTTAGGACACAGCCGCATGAGTTAGCATTTCACATTTAAATTTTATCTACATCTTACTTTTTAGACTAACAGCATCATCAATTGTGTGACTCATTTTCATTATGCATTAGGATACTAAGTTCCCATATATCAGATAAAAAAATGTTGCTTACACATGAAAAACTTCTCAAATAACCAGAATTTTTAATTTTTGTCTACTTATTAATTAACAGGGGAAAAATGCATACACACCCCTTAACCCCCTAAACTTTATCTTTTGCAAGTAACCAAGTAGACATCTTCAATTGTCAACAAGAAAAAGAAAAAGTAGACACCTTCACCTATGGATTGTTCTCAATTAATCCCTCAAATTCCACTTATCAATGAAATTTGTGCTTCTATTAACCCAAAAAACATAGAGCCGGTTCTTCTCTGGTTTATTCCTTTCAGTTTCAGTGGTTCCTTATATATCATTAATCTAGATTTTTTATTCAAACCATACATTCTTATCTAAATTACTGTTACAAAATGTCGAAAGACCAAACACTTTTTTTTTATTAATTTGTCAAAATAAAATTAATCGGGTGCAGATCACCGTTCATCACCAAACAGGACTACCTGTTATACCTACGACCATGGTTCACACACAAGACACGTTTGCTACGAATTAAATAATAATAATTTTTATATTTAATAATTAGAGGTTATTTTTTAAAAATTAAAAAAAAACATTAGTTATTTTGTATTTGTTTCCCATCATAAGAATCAATTTATTAGTAAATAGTTATTTTAAATGATTTTTTCCAAAAACTAAATTAAAAAACAAAGCTTTTCATTTTAAGTACCTTACAAAGTTTTTTTTTAAAAAAACATTTTAATAAAAAGCTTCAACAAAAACTCATTTTAGATTTTTTTACTAAAAAAAGGATTTTTTTTTCATCAAATAACAAACACCCTTGTAATTTAATCTAACAAAAGCAAAAAGAGGATAAATTATTCAGTGCCGAGTAGTATTAGAGACGCACACGCACCTGAAGGAAGATAATCAAATTTGTGAGCATCATTACTGAACACGTTTTTTGCAAAGTAGTCTCCTGTGAATAACTCTGGCGTCTTTACATGTGCCATCGTTACAAAATTAACACGTTTCTTTCCAGCATCAGCAACTGCTTCTGCCAACGAGCTTTTCCCACCGTGAGTTGGTAATTGCTTACCCGCTCCGTTTCCTCCATCCATTACTCTCTGTGTTCTATGCTTCTCATCAAACACTGAAAAGGATTTAAGATGATAGAAATGAAGTGTCTATCAGTGTGGTGTGTTGTCACTTGTCAGTGTTTGAAGTAGAAATAACGGAAAATTATAAGAGAAATAAAACCAAAAGAGGAGTGTGTGTGAGCTAATATCAGAGAAAAAGCAAAGGGGGAGAGGAGAACCAACGGTAAAGATTAAATAAATTTACCTGAAATGAAATGAAATGACAGATGAGAAGTGAAGCAGATGTTAATGAAATAAGAGTAATGATATTTCAATATAAGAATGGTGTCTAATATCATATAAAACTACAACTTTCCATTTATTTTTTCTTGTCTCTCAATCATGTGTTTCATCACTTTCAAGATACTTATAAGTGACATGGTATCTATATAAAATGTCCAAATTATATGTTCAAATATCTTTACTATGAAATAAAGGTGAAATCAGATGTTCTGTTTATGGACATGTGCATTGAGCCAGAGGAACGATTTTTGTATATAAAAATAGGGACATATACGATATCACATACGATGTCCAAAATTTGTGTTGAAATAAAATAACCCATTCCACAATTTGAACACACGGTTTCAACAAAACAGGGGGACACCATATGCTTGCAAAGTAATTTTGATGAATTTTTTTTTTTTACTTTTAAGATCTTTCACGTATTTATTTTCGAGACCAGATTGTTACATTCCTGTTAATTACTAAATTTTTTGATTTATTCATAGTTTTATGATAGTAATTTTTAGAAATATCTATTTTCATTTAGTAATTTGTCTACATTTTTATATATTTCTAATAATTCTTCACATATCAATTCACGTAATTCTTGCTGATATTCTATTTATACTTCAAAATGTACATAATTTTGGTGGAGATTTTCTTGCCAATATAGATGTCTTATTTTTTCTATTATTATTTTTATAGTCTTTTGGTAAATTCATAACTAGCATGCTTAATATTTCTCTATCCGTTATTCTGAATATCAATATTTATCATCCGAATATATTTCTTCTTCAATAGATTACATTTCTTATAGATATTCAAATTCAAATTCAATATACATATATCTATGTTATTTAAATAAAGTCTTTCCTGTCTATATTGTTCTTTTATCTTTTTATTATAATTTGTTCACAATCAATCCGGAGGTTCATTTGTAAAATGTGACATCCAACTATCCTGCATGTTATAAAGCATAAAAGATAAAGATAAAACATAAAACATACGTCCTTTAATAAAAAGGTTCATGGGTAGAAAGGTCTCACATGAACTAGTTCAACAAAACGTGAAAATAAAAACCAGGTTTAAAAGAATTGAAAGAAACATAACATGAAACTAAGGCAAACATAGCCCAACCCAGATGTCACATACAGAGCTGGTATAACCGTTCCGAAATAAAATCCTCAGAATACAACTGAAAACTGACATAAAACTAAGCAATTGAAACTGGAAATCCTAACTAAAGAGTCGTGGCTCCTCAGAGTCACTCCTCTCCTGGCTGCTCGTCGTCCTCTGCATAAAACGATACATGCCAAACAGAAAACAGAGAAACGGGGAGTAAGAAAACATATAATCACAACGGCATGGAGATAGGAAGTAAGATGAACATACATCATGGCACAACAACAACATAGGTAGACATGTACATAATAAGCATCATATCATTCATCATAAATCAACCAAGTATGCTATGCGATGCAATGCAACACTACTCCGCTACTCCACTATACATGTGGATCCAAACTAACTCGGGATGAACGACTTCGAAGTTACATATCCGTATTGGCCATAGAAGCACCAACACCGGCAGTTCACCAAACCTCGGGTGAACCTCATGGATAGCCAACGCATCAAACCGTGGATACCTCATCACCGGGGCGCACGTTCACCAAACCTTGGGTAACCTACAGTGGATGGCCAGATCACCATACTCTTGGGCGATCTCCCCTATGTCGAACATCCCCCTCAACTATCAACTCCAATGCTCGATGCATGGGCACAACAACAAACAACAACCACCTCCTTTGCTTGGGCCAAAAAGCTCCCAAGACTTCAACATCAACAGCTTAGACCCAAATCGTGGGGTCAAGGTCCCCTTGGCCAATAAGGACCAAGGTACAACTCATCAACACCTCGACCAATAAGCACCGAGGCCACTTTGGCCAATAAGCATCAAAGCTAACAACGTGCAGTAACCCAACGGATACCGACTTAACCATCTTATCGTCTTTCAACGTCTTAATTATTATATAATTAAGTTATCTAATCTCTATCGTTTGTTTGGTGTATTATCATCACATCATTATGGGAAGAATGGGGTTAAAACCCCTATTTAACCTTTAGTCTCATATTCTATTCTGGAGGGGAGCACTGGCGTGCTTAATCCTAAGCACGGTCGTACTCCCACATAAGTGAAGCACGGGCGTGCTTCTTTTTATTCATGGCTGTGCTCAGCTGCACGGTCGTGCTTCCTATTATGCACATCCGTCCTCAGTTGCACGGTCGTGCTCCTCTGCTCCACGACCATACTTAACGTGCGACCATTTTCCAGAATTCAAACTGGGAGCACGGACGTGCTCCCTGTTTAGCACATTCGTGCTCCTGGGCTGGCCGTACTGTTCTGGGTAGATTCTAACTTGTTATTTTAAGCCAAAACTCCCTAAAAACTCTCTCAATCCATTCCTAGTATCATATACTAAACCATTGGCATAAGTCTCACCTTTATTAACAGTCCATGTTTTATAACCAATTTTGGGGAATTAAATCCTTTAATATTTGTTTACTAAGAGCCCTATTTTAACCAATAGGTATAAACATACCAAATTATCAAATAAACTTGGCATCATCATAATAATGAGGCATACATGATTGGCATACCAAATATTTAAATAAACATGTTATCAACATATCATGGCATCAAGAACAATTAGGCATAAACCAAAAACATATCATTTAGCATACAAAACAACTATGGGGTCATGAGAACCCCTCATCTTACGCTACCCCTTTCCTAATGATTATACTATCCTTCTCCCCATACCTGGTATGAAGATTCCAACCAACGAAAGCCAACCGGCAACCCAAACGAAGAACTAACGCGTTTCCCTCAAGCGGCTCGACTAGCTTTCCAAGCCTTGGTCAAACAAAAGTTAACCAATTAGTTTCCCAAATCAAAAACAGGAAAGAGAACTAAAGAGGGAAAGAACCTTTACCGTCTATGATTGGCACAGACCAACTAAGATCTCCCAAAACTATAGTAAGAACACCAAGAGTGTCAAAGGGGTTCAAGGGGAGGAAGAGAGAAGAGGTTTTTGCCCCACAAAAGCTGCCCAAAGTACCAAAATAGGTTTTGGCTCGTAACCCTCATGAAACTGCTTTGTTTATAGACTCTGATACTTGGGCACGGTCTTGCTCCCTGTTGAGCACGGCCGTGCTCAATTCCTAAGCACAAGGCGCTCAAAGAATGCCTTGGGAGACCCCTTAAACGGTCGATTTTGGTAAAAACACTAGAAATAAAACTTGTAGATAATTCTCTTAGCTTTCCAACGTCACAAAGAACACTTCGATCGGACATCTAAAACTCAAGATATGACCAAAACGGTGAAATATGTTACTAGAACTCTAAAATGGTTGAACCTTTCTAAGGCTAAACTTTCTCAAACATGAACTTACGCATCAAAAACAAACCTAACAAGTATATGAAAACATATATATAACATATATAAATGCATTAGGCTTATTTATGAAAAATGGGGTGTTACATAAAACACTTATTATTTCTATATATGTTTGTTTATCAAAATTCATTCTTATTTTAATCACTATCACTATCTTCAAAAGGAGGAGCTACTATTTTAAAATAATTAGTAGGTATCGAGGAGGAACTTGAAAGTTCAATTCCCCATTTATTTCTTATATATTTCATTCCTTCTCTAAGGTGCTCTTTTTTTTTTCTTTCAGTATTTTCTAAATTAATTAATTAATTTTTCTTTCTTATAATTTGTTTTTCAATTCATTTTCTATCTCTATTCTCTGGATCCTTTTTAATATAGTAATTTAAGACGTCTGTAAGATCTTTAATATCCAATTTAGTTCTTTCTTTCTTTGAATTTAATTCTTTAACTAAACGTTTTATTTCTTCTATATTACTCATATTTTATTCCTTATATATAAAGATAAATCTTTTACTTGATTAATTAATTTGATAATATCATTTTCTTCATTAGTTCTTTCTGGCTCTGGAAGACAAATTGGTCTTGGAATTGATTCAATCTAAAGTATTCTTGGTCTATTTATTAAGATTCATAATTCTGTTATTTCAATTTTTCTTAGGATAATAAATTTTTCCTATTTCTTCAAATAGTCTTGGAATATCTATTCGATCATTATTTCTAAAAGTAATACTATGATGTGAGTTTATTAATGCATAATTTAAACAATAAGTTATAGAAAATATCTTATCTCCTAGCTTCATTAAATTTTCTCTTAAAAATTTATGTTCAAGGCACTAGTGCAGAAAAGGGATTCTACATCAGAGTTTACACATCGGTTTAGTATAAACCGATGTGTAAAACGAGGCGGTGGCATTTTTGAAATTAAAACGAAAGTATTACACATCGGTTTAGAGAATAACCGATGTGTAAAACTTTTCCACATCGGTTATTTATAACCGATGTGTAAAATTAAAATAAAAAAAATTAAAACTCGGAATTTTTAACATTCAACATCGGTTCTTTTTAAACCGATGTGTAAAATGGTGAGTAACCACATCGGTTTTTAAATAACCGATGTATAAAATTATAAAGAAAAAAAATAGAAATTTAGATTTTACTTTTACACATCGGTTTTTATTAACCGATGTATAAAATTTAAAAGAAAAAATCAGAATTTAAAAGTTTAATGTTTACACATCGGTTTTGTCATAACCGATGTGTATAAGATGTTTAACACATCGGTTTTCCTTATAACCGATGTGTAATAGTCCCAATTTTTCTATTTCCCTCCTTGTGTTTTGCGCCTCATTCTTCGATTTCTGAACTTACCCTAAAACACAACACTCCTCCTCCTCGCTAACGCTAGCGGCTTGTTTCGCTCTGCGTTGTCACCGCTTTCCATCTCTCTCACCGCACTCACATCCGCGAGCTACCCTCGGTATGCGTCTCTCTCTCTCTCATTCTCATTCTCTCTCTGCATTTCCTTCTTCTCATTCTCTCTCTCTCGCATTTCCTTCTTCTCATTCTCTCTCTTTCTTTCTCTTTCTCTCTCTCGCTCCCTTCTTCACGTCCTTTTTCCCTTTTCAATCGTAGACAAAGAAGACCACTGCGATCATGCGAGCCTTCATTTTCTCGCTTCGTAAGAGAACCACCGAGAACGATCATCCGCGAGCTACCCTCGTTTGCGTGAAGACCGCCATTTTTGCTCGTCCCTCAGGTATATATTTGTTTCTTGTTTAGAAAAGTTATGAACTTTGACTCGAAATGGTTGGATAATATACTTGCAGGTGTTGTTCTTTGCTCCAAGACTGGATTTTTCCGTGGTGGTATCACCCGTCACGGCCGTCTTTGCTGTCACGGCTAGGCCGTGACGGATTCCCGCTGGAGGTTGCTTCACTGGTTTGTTACTGTCACGTCGTGACCACCATCACGGCAAGGCCGTGATCGATTCCGCTGTGAGGGTGAGGTTCGGTTGGCATGTCACGGCGTGATGGCCATCACGGCCAGGCCGTGATAGGTTCTGCCTTGGAGGTTGCTTCACCGGTTTGTCTGCATCGCGCCGTGACCACCATCACGGCTAGGCCGTGATCAGTTCTGCACTGTGAGGGTCCGGTTCGATTGGCATGTCACGGTAGTGATGGCCATCACGGCCAGGCCGCGTGATAGGTTCCGCCTTGGAGGTTGCTTCACTTTGGTTGGTTCATCAGCGGTGTGACCACCATCACGGCTAGGCCGTGATCAGTTCTGCCTGTGAGGGTCTGGTACAGCTGACATGTCACGGCCGTGATGGGCATCACGGGATGGCCGTGACCAGTTCTGACTTTTCCATTCTTTCTTTTAAGCTATACTCGATCACGGCCGTGATGGCTTTCAAGGCTAGGCCGTGAAGGGCTCTGTTTGGCTAATTTTCTTCACTTTTCAAGCCCCATCTTCATGCAAGCTACATAAATAGTAAAGCCTTAGTTTCCCGTTTGAGATGCAATACTAATGAGCGTACGTGTACGTGCTTAATGTACCGCTCATTGTGTTGGATCTTGAATTGTCCAAAGTTGGACAGTTTGGGAAAAAACTTTTTCTTAATTCAGTTAAAATAGTTATTCATTGGTTCTAATGTTATATACTTGATGAAAGTTCGGATTGATACATTTCCTTTCGTTCTCCGGGTGCATACTTTATCGTGGTGGATGTCATCGCGTTCAAGTAGTGTACGTCGGAGACCGCGGGAAATGCTGCCAAATTTTTGTCGAGTATGAGCATGAGAGTTAAGGACTAATCGTTAACCGAATGTTGGAAAAGTTTCTTCTCGAATGGGATAGGGCCATACCCTGTCATAAGAAGTGGTTGATGAATATGTTGGACTAAGTACGAAGGTATTGGTTTAGTCATGGATCGCGGTTGGATGAATGCTAGACGGACAAGTGATGAGTATGAGAATGGAGTGGAAGATTTTCTACAGTTTGCAAAAACAAATGCTCCTGATAGTGGTAACGGAAGGTTTTATTGTCCTTGTGTTAACTGTTTGAATGAGAGACGACTAGAAGCTGAGGAGATACGTGATCATCTTATTTGTGAGGGGATTTGCAAGAGTTATACAACATGGATATGCCATGGTGAATCGTTAGACAGGCCGAGGGTGTCGGATAGAGAGGAAGTTGATGACGTGGAAATGGACGATGGACTAGAGGACATGATCCGTGATGTTGGGCAAGAGTCTTTTCGGCGCGCACATGTGTATGATACTTTGTGCAGTGATGCGCAAGTGGCTTTGTATCCGGGGTGCACTAATTTCACACGGTTGTCAGCGGTGTTAAGATTGTTCAATGTGAAGGCGAGACGATCATCAATTCTATCTTGCGCCTTATCTCAATAAGTAAGTACCGGTTATTAATTTAAGTATAACTATATATGACTTACAGTCACTAATTGTTCCGCAAATACAGCAAGCATTGGCAACTGTTGCTCTTGTACCCAAGAATGAACGTCGTGGTCTTCTTCTGCTCATTGGGACATAAGCGGCCGAATCAATCAAGACGATCATCGAAACGTAAGCGTTAAAATACTTTATAATCAGTAATGCAGTTGTTTTAATTATCTGAAATCTATTATATATACTTTAATTAATGTTTTTGTCATGATAGGTCTATTAATGCATCCCACATGCAGCGTGGTGAAAGGCGTACTCGGGCTATCAGATGGATTATTCCCAGCGTAAGATATTTATTAGTTCAAATACATCAAATGCAGTGGGTACAATAATTGATTTCTATTTTATTTAATTCCTCATATTCTAATTGGGTTTCATTTGTACGTAGTCACGTATACAACGTGGGTCATGGGAATGTGGCTACTATGTGATGCAGTGGATGTTGGAAATTATCTCCTCCGGGATCACTGAAAGATGGAGTGAGGTAAATGTTAATTGACACAATTAGAAGTAATAGTATAGATTCGTTATATGTTTTATGTTAGTTTATTACTTAAAAGATATAATCTTTTGTCCAATTAAACTTGCAGATATTCAACAATCCATCTCCATTGTCTGATTCTGACATCAACATCATAAAGAGGCGTTGGGCAACTTTCTTTCTTGAAGTGTACCACCCATAGTTTGTATATATGTAGTTAGTTTAAAAACTTATCATATACTAGCTATAGTGTACGTACCTTTGACTGACTGATGATATGTATTAGTGCTCAGGTCTGGTTCAATTCTTCTTCTCTCGTGTTTTGATGTAGCTTTGATAAAGTGTTGTTTTCATTCATTCGAAATTAATTAGGCCTGATGCCCTCTGTTTTCAGATTCTGTGCTCACTAGTCATTTGATGAAATGTCAGTATTTTTAACCATATGTGTAAGAGCTAATTGGTTGTGCTAAGAAAATTGAATGAAGTATGTTTTGCTTTTGAATGATTGTGTCAAAACTGGTTTGGTGTTCTGTTGTTGTTTCTTGTTTGATCAGGGTACTGCTGGTTTGTTTATTGATCTGCATTAGTGAAACAGGAATGATTGAAATGTAAATAATAGATTAAAAAAAAATGAGATTTTACACATCGGTTCTCAATAACCGATGTGTATATTTAACTTTCTACATCGGTTTTGCTTAAAACCGATGTGTAAATTTCACTTTACACATCGGTTCTTTAGAAAACCGATGTAGAAAGTCAATTTTACACATCGGTTTTAAGCAAAACCGATGTAGAAAGTTAAATTTCCAACTGCTTATCAATTGCTAAATTAATTTTACACATCGGTTAGTATAAAACCGATGTTTAAAATATACTTTACACATCGGTTTTAAAATCGATGTGTAAAGTGGCAATAAACCACATCGGTCGTTTCCACATCAGTTTCAAAACCGATGTGGAAAGCCAAAAATAACCGACGTGGAATCCCTTTTGTGCACTAGTGAGGGTTGATGCTTGATCTAGTCTCTTTAATGGAATTCCTATATTCGGATGGATTTCAAACTTTAATTTACATAGGCTAAATTTTCTTCTATTACACCTAGTATTTTATCTTTTGGATCATTTATTCTATTATCTTTTAGAACTAATCAAATAGGTGAATTTATTCCTTCCTGAAAGGTTGCTTTAATTAAAACTTGTACTGCTCCTATATGAATATATCCTAGTCTTCTTCCGTGTTCCTGGTTCTATAAATTTCCTTTTAGCTGCAAATTTTTTTCTTTGCTTATTAGTTTAATACTTACCTTGAGTTTATGATATACTCCCTCCGGTCATTATTATAAGCAAAAATTTAATAAAACACACATATTAAGGTAGTTAGTTGATCTCATTTAAAAGAGTAATTGGGAATAAAAAATTAAGTTTGTTACCTAAATTACCCTTCCTCTTATTTATTAAGCCTGTGTTGTTGAAAATAAAAGGATTGGAAAACAAATTTTGTATTAAATGAAGGGTATTTTGAGAATAACTTCATTAAATAAGATGAAAGTAGTTGAAATTTACTTATATTTTAGACAAAAAAATTTTGAAATTTTTCTCTTATATTAATGACCGGAGGGAATATATATATATATATATATATATATATATATAGGTGTACCTCGTAATATGAGCCTTGGGTTTGAAACCAGGCCTTATCATCTGAGTATGAGACAAGTATTGCACAAGCGTCGGTGTCGAACACGTGTCCAACACTCGAACACTCCAAAAGCTAGAAGTGTTCGTATTTCATAACTTGTAGTTAATGTAGTCGAAAGCCAAAATATGACTCATTTACAATATAATATTAAGGATAATAATTAGGAGGTTACAAGACTAATAAATATTCACATTTGTCACACGTTTCATATTTTGTAAAACCTCATTGGAAGTTAATATAACCTACAATAATTCGATCACCACTCTAGAACTATCACAAATCAATATCAGAATCACTAACCACATAATTCCTCGTAAGTCGTAAGTATATAATTTTTCTCACATTTTATAATTTACTAGAATCAATTATTCGTCACAAGTTGCAAGGTTGATATCATGAAAATTCGTACCCTGATTGTGAGAATGAAAACTAAATACAAAAAAGATGTCACAAAGATATGAAAATTTTGAGTTTAATTTGAACATGGCAATCAAATACAAACCATCTTATTTTGCACCAAAAATCTCATTCCTCAAAGAAACATGCTAAAAATAAAAGCTAAATAATATATCCCACGCTAGAGACAGCACAAAGGGCTGCCGTAAGAATGAAGTTCGATTCTCAGGAAGAAGCTTATAGAAGCATGAAGCGTCAGAGGGAAGTTAATGAATCATAATTTCCTTAAAACTACAAACAACAATTTATGGAAGCTCTCAAAATATATATGGATGCATGCTACGCGGTTTCGAAACACAATTCCCACTCCAGACGCAACATATATGTTGAATCCTGCAACAAACATCAACCACTCAACAATACAATGCACAATTAGAAGAGGTGGTCGTTCCTTATCAGTAACTAAGCCATACATAAATCAGGATTTAAAATCCTACACTTTCCATGTTCTAGTTAGTGTCATACAGTTCAAAAGAAAACTGTAGAAAACAAAACACATTGCATACCAACTATCATATCAATCCCCACTTCTTCAATGGTTCCAACAAAAGTTGTAATCCTTCTATCAAAGTAGCTCTCCTTCCCTGGCCATAGTTCCATAATTCTGAGACGATATACCGCCCACTAGAATTATATTCATTTATCTCTTTCAAAGCTGTCACTACTGCCTTATATGCCTCTTCACCGATCTCATTTTTCAGTTCAGTCAGCTTCTCGTCATCGTCATTAATAACTTCCTGAAATGAAAATGAATTAGTGCAATTTAAGTATTAATTAAAATGAATCTGCAAAATATGATGAACCAAATATGATTAAGAGATAAGAGGGATATGCAATCAAGCATGCAGACTACAGGATAATCTCAAGAGATATATATATAAATAACAAAGACGCACTGTTTCTTTCCCATCAACTATGATAACTTTGAAAGGATGCCAATTCGGGTCCTCAAGACACACCAATATTGGCACGACCTGGTGTCTCCATAAGGAACTGTAAGAGAGAAAGAGATTATTAATTAATAGATATTGAAAGCAATATTGGACAACAAAAAGTCCAAGAAAGCTTTAAAAAGTGCAAGAAAATTTTAGTCCATCATAAAAGTAGTGTAATGTAAGAGCTGTAAAAAAGATCAAACAAACAGAATGGACCATCAAAAACATTTTGCGTAATACAAGACAATTAAATAAATTAGAAATGATAAAACTTAAGTTTTACTTGAGTCGCGCTTTAATGCTCCGAACCATAAAAATTAACAACAAAGAGTTGATCAAATAGAGGTAAAAACAAATGGAATAAACTAAACATGTGTAATTTGTAAATTTATAGGACCGTATGTCAAATAATTTAAACATATAATCCTAAAACTGGACCTCAATGAACAAATGCTTATCAGAATCAGAATTCTGAAAACAGAAGACACATATGAAAAAGCACACTCAGTATGAGCATTTCACTTCCATCATTGAAAAAACACACTTACCTCGAGCAATTACTTTTGAGCATCCTGAAGCTCATCATTTTTCCTACGCTCGTCGATGATTAATGATTGAATCAAAGCTTCAGAAGCTTGAAGTTCCTCTTCCTTATCTCTTAAATTATTTAGCAAACAGTTTTCTTTATACAGAACTTTTGCATCTGCATTATCTTCCACGTGCTTCAAAACATTTAATTTTCCTTGTAGTGAGCTTTTCCTTTGTCTTAGATTCACATGAAAATCACCCAACAACTTCAGAATTTCATCTTGCACGTGGCTCTTGGAATCTAATTTCTCTTTAAGTTTAAAAGTATTGAGTTCTTCAATTTTTCGCCTCTGGTTAAATAGATAATGAATTAATATCATTGATAACATGCTATTGTGATAATCAATCAAACTACAACAACAAAATGAATAGTCAAATACCATTAATACCACAGACCTTTCGACCTTCTTCAAATCTCAAAACCTTTCTATATCCAAGTTCTAGACCCTTGGCAGTTGTTTCAAGAGTGCTAATTTGCATTTTATTCTGAACACAAAGAGACACCAAACATTGTTAAACACGCATCCTAAGAATATTTATGAGTTAAATATGTATTTGATCCCGGTAAAATAGCAAAAATTCGTTTTTATTCACTCATTTTCAAAACGTAGGTTTTTGGTCCCTTTTAGTTTTCAAAATAATTCAGTTTTGGTCCCCTAACTTCATCTATATCTTATCTAAAAAAAAATGGAGTTTCATGTCCCTATTCCCAGGACCGGTCTTACCATAAAGCAAGTAAATCAAGGACTTTAGGCCCCAAATTTTTTTTTCCAGTTATTTAAGTTTTTAAATTTAGGTCTCTAATTTTTATTTTTTTAATTATTTAAGCTTAACAAGAAAAGTAAGTTAAAACCCTAAACCATAAACTATAGGAAATCTTACATGTAGTTGTATGTACACACAAAACAAAATTTACATCAACCATAATAATTACACTTTAAAAATAATAAAATTTATAGTAAATACAAAATTTAAATAAAAATATAATATTTTTAATAAAATATTATTATTAGTTTTAAAAAGAACTTGTCTGAAATTTCGTTGTAGGCCTAATATACGTTGGGCCGGCCTTGCCTATTCCTATGTGAAAACACATCTGGTATGAAACAGAGTTAACGTTAGGGACTAGAAGTGAGTTATCTCAGAAATTGAGGGACCAAAATCGTATGCTATAAAAATAAGGGACTAAAAACGAATTATCGCTATTTTATAGGGAAAAAAAACATATTTATCACTATATTTATTTATAGAAATCCACACAAGCATCCATATCTACTATGAGTTAGTCAGAGACATTTAATGACCTTTTTACTTTCATCATTGAAGTTCTTTTGCTGCAGTTCAGTTAAGGCCTTAAGCTCCTCCAATCTCTTGGTAATATGCTGATAATGCTCGTTGTCTGAGTTCTGGACCTTCGTCTGTTGTAATTCGGAAAAGTGTTTAAGTGTAAGTTGAAGTATTGAACCAAAGAAACCATAGGAAGGAAACATATTATATACAGATAAATTCATGAGGAACACAGAAAGATCTCTGCATAACAAAAGTCACCTAGCAGACTTCGACTTTTGTTCATCTCGTTTTTGTTTGACTATCGCTAAGAAGTGAACGAACAGTACTAATTAAGAAACGATAAATGATTTTTGAACACAAAAATTGGACAACAATTTTCGACAACAATTTGGATAATTAACGCAGTTCAAATACTTGGTTAATTACGTTCAGTGGATGGTTAATAGATATAACAAGGTGTCGCAACTCATTAACCATCCACTGAACATAATTAACCACGATTTTCAGGTGTTCAAATATATATGAGATTCCTTGGAATGTAGTTTACTTGATAATAAAACATTCAATGAACCAAGATAACCTAAAAGAAGTAAGTTCTTGAATCATGTTGTTAGTTAACATATTATTACATAAGGATGTTCAAGGGTCGGAATTTGTTTCATTCCAATCAAACACACACTCCAATTGCTAAGGTCATTTCGAAGAAAATGATTTTGAATATTGAATCTGAATATTAAAAAAACACCTTGAGTTTGAGTCTTGGAGGCCGCAAATGCAAGTAACAAGCGTCAATGAATGATTCCACAGTAGATCCTATTGAAATTGAAATCGTAATAACTAACAAAGCAAATTGAGAGCCTCCAATTCAAGTTATAAATAGAAATGAATTTAAAGAACATGAAATTGAAGGAAATTGGGTCCAGATCTAAGGTTGTCAAGAATGGTGAAACATTTGGGAAAGAAACAGATCAAAAACGAAGCTCACCATTTTTTCAGTTTGGAGAATGAATTAGCCTTGATCGAGATCATTCGTCGTAAATCAGAAACTGAATTCAAGAGCACAAGATATCAAGCTCAGTTAGAGAGAGATAGAGATAGAGGGGGAGGGGGAGGGGGGGAAGGGGGGATCAGAGGAGATAAGCGACCTGAACTAAGGTTGAAGAACAACGACCAAATTTAGGGAAAATCGAAGAAGAGGATATTTGCAGCGAGTGAGGTGAGGTAGGTTGGGTTCAAAAATGCAGCGAGTGAGGTGAGGTAGGTTGGGTTCAAAAACATGAAATATTGGTGAGGTAGGTTGCGGATCCGGATTTCATGCAATAGCTTTTTCACTCATTTGCTGCAGTTGTGAAATCTATTACCATTATATTTGTTTCTCTCATATTTCTAACCCTTGTTTTGTTTTGTCCAAAAAAATAATAATAAAATACAAGTGGGGATAGATAGAAATATGCTACTACAGGGAATCTGCATCCATAGGTTGCAATAATTAGGTGTGTGATTTTGAACTTGGTTAGGTAGAAATCGTGAAACGAAGCGATGAAAGTTTGTGAGGGGAAAATATTTATGAAATTGTTGGTAGTATTTATTTTTTAGTGGCCATGGCCATAAATTTTTTAATTCAGATAATGAAATACTGGCAGTTAGTTTATTATCATTAATTAATTGACACTAAAAATTAAATTTGTTGTAGTATACATAACAAAACCTAAATGCAAATAGTTGAGCAAATTGGGTGCAAACCTTAAAAAATCATGATTTAATGAGATATATTTTTAAAGACCAAAAAAATATTCAAATCAAAACAAGAAAAAAGAAAATTGTTTTTACGAAAGAAAATAAATATAGAATGTCGATGAGCCATTTTTAAGTGAAGGAACAATCAAATTTGTCCACTGTAACGAAATAATTAAAAAAATTAATATCAAATAAAATGTAATGAAATTTTTTATTTTCATATAATTAAAAATATTATTACTTAATAGATATAGAAAAATAAAATATTAAAAGTTTCAAATAGAAATCAAATTTTATATGTATGATCTATATAATAAGAGTTCTCAATCAAATTAATTAAACATAAAAAAATAATCCGGTAAAAAGCTTCACATATATATAAAGAATCGTAAAGACTCATTTAAGTCCTTGACAATTTTGGAGGTATCATTTTTCGTTGCTGAGAAAAAAAAAACTCACCAAATAGTCCTTGGAACAAAAGAGGGACACTCTAGTCCTTATGTTTGTCTCCATCTAGAACACATTATTAGAGTGTTGATTGTGTTGTTAGTATGTTCAGGTGACAAGACAACAATCCTTGCATGCAAAATAGATCATAAGAACAATTATGCATTAACTCAATAAAGTCCTCAACTATTATTTAAGTAAACTAATTTAGTCCCTACAATTTCTATCGTGGGACAAATTAGTCCCTACATGCTACAAGCAACACACTATATACACCAGACGCACCAACATAGGTGAGTGGTCACATGTATGAGTTTAATGGACACCTCCACATGATACGAAACTCGATATAATCACGGAGAGAGATGAGAGAGCTTTTCAGAGAGAGGGAGATAGGGCCAGAGAAATAATAATCGGGAGAGATATTCTTGGAGATTGATATAAGGAGATTATAATAGATGGCATCAGAGAGGGTGGAATCATTATGGTAGGCAAAATTACACAGATGGAAGGAACTGGAATCGTCACCAAATAGGTACAACCTTTTTCTTCTTTTTACATCTTTTCTAGATAACTTAGGAGTTGAAGATTTATGGAAGATATTCATTAAGTGGGGAAACGTAAGGGAAGTTTTCATTCCACCAAGAAGAGACAAGTATGGAAACCGGTTTGAATTTGTTAGATTAATGTCCTAAATATCAAAAACTTAGAAAGAGATCTGGATGCAATATGGATTGGAAACAAAAAAACAGAAGGTTAACGTACCTATGTTTGAAAGAGGACAAAATGAAGTCAAAAGGAGGAGGAATCATAGTGAAGGTGTTAATGCAAGACAAGGAAATAAAGATTACAAAAAGCTTGTTGTTATTAAAGGAGTTTCCTTAGGGCTGGACAAACCAAGTGGCCTGATCACAAACCGAGAAATCCGATTGGAGAATGAAGCACGCGGGCGGGTGAGCGGGTCATCAGGTCGTCAGTTCAGGGACTCAGTTTTACACGGGCTTGGGCTGGAGAGTTCGGTTTCAAAAAAAAATCTAAATCCGAACCTGATCGAGGATCAATGCACACCGTTGGATTAGAAATGACGAGGATCACGCTTTAATGAACGGTTGAGATTGGGCCATTTTGTGTTTCATTTTTTCTGACTCTCTATTCCCTCAATCTTTGTATTCTCCTAATCTCCTCCATCAGTTTTCGATAGAAGCCCTCCTCCCTTCTTTCCCTAGCTCTCTCTCTTCCCTTCCCTGTGTTGTGCCGCTCCATCTCTGTCTCTCAAACCCCCATATATTCTCTTTCATTTCTTGAGAAACCTTAGCGCCACTCCCTCTCTTGATCCCTCTCCTGCCTCTCGTTTCCCTGTCTCCTGTTAGAGCAGAACACTGGGGTTAGGGTTTCTGATGAGCAAATGGTTGTTGGTTTCGAAGACCAGATGAGCAGATCGATGTCCCTCTGTCCCTCCACGAGCAGATCGTTGCAAATGGTGGTCGTATGCCAAATCTATAAGTTGGTATGTGCCTTATCTTTGCAAAGGGAAGGTGAGGGTTCTCAAGCGCCAGATCTGTTCTTCAAGCACCAGGCCTTCAAGGTTCAATCCCCAGATTTGTTATTTTTGGGTTGATTTTTGTTTACTTCACGGTTTATGATTGTTGCAACTACTTGTAATGTCAAAAGTTGATTTTTTTTTAATGTAATTACGTTCGTATTTTCACTAAGCCGTTCTCGACTTAGGTTTTTACATTTTAATGTAAAAGCTCGTCTTTGAAGACTAAAATCCTTTTGACATAATACCAAAACCTTTAGATAAAATCAAATCAATTTTCAAGAATAATTTCCATCAAAGATACATAAGTATCAATTTCTCAAAACATTTACTTGAAAATCCTTAAAAACATTTAACGATGGTTTCGTCGCTTTTTACTGAATTTAGGCCCAAAAGCCATATTTTTGAAAACATGGTTCTTCACCTCAAATGTGTTAGTCTCCTAGGTTATAATATTCATATGAAAATGTTGAAACACTGATTTTACATCTTACTCTCCATTTGTACAAAATTACTAAAAATTTGACCGAACGTCGCTAAGTTTGTAAATCGTATAAATCCTTTTTCAACGATTTTAAACTCTAATAATCCAAAACTGGTTTTAGAGTTTTAGAACAGTTAGATAGGTATGAAAAGAAGTTTCTAACTGTCCAGTTACATAAATTTTCAGAAATTGCAGTTTAGTCCCCAAATATTTTTGAATATTTGTAAAAAGGTCATTGTTTACAAAAAAACTTATAACTTTTTATGTATTAATACAATTAACACCAAACCAATTTCTATGGTTTTGTCTCATCAAGAACTACAATCTTAACACACAAGAACAAGAATTTCAGTGCAGCCACTGAAATTCTCAGAAATTGCATTTTAGTCCCTAAGGACTCATATAATCATATCTTTCAATATACACATCCAAATCAATCCAAACCAATTTCTATATTCTTATATATTCATTAAATCCTCATAAAAATTATTCAAACAATTTAAATCATCATGCAACACATTTAAACAGTCAAGGCCGAATGGCCCAAGAATGATCATGTTAGGCAATTTTTCATGTTAAATCAAATAAACAACCATCAAGTATCCAATTAGAAATCATTGAATCAAAATCAACATATATCAACATAAAGCATCAACCAAATCCTCCAAGAGGATCACACACATATAAATCAATAAATTACACAACTTATAATTTACAAGACCATTTACATTAAATAACACTAAATAAACCATCAACATATCTACTTTAAGGTAGGATAGTGGTAATCTCCCCCATACCTCTTGTAGATCACTTGAATATCAAACAAATACAAGCTAAACCAAGCAAGGTAGGCCACAGTTTTGTCCACCAAAACCTAGCCATGAGCAATCAATCAAGAAAACAAGTTAAAGAAAGAAGAAAATCATCCTAACCCACTTGCACATAGGTTCCGCCAAGTTGGAAATAAATAGATAGGGATCTCTAAATTTTTCAATCTCTTGGATGATGAATATAGAAGTCATATGAAGATCATAGAAATTGATCTCACATTAAAATGATTTTTCTATGATTTTCTAGGAATTTTCAAAGTTCTAGATCTAAGAATTTTAATTGATGATCATGGCATGAAAATCATGAAATGAATGAAAAAGAAGATATGATTGATCATGTAGAAGAGAGGTTAGCTCTTGATGAGGAGTAATGATCAAAACAAGCTTAGTTGAAAATTTGACAGCTTTGAGTATGTGGTGGTGTTATGAGCATATCTCACGATTTACTCATCTAAAAATTACAAACTTTGGCTTGTTAGAAAGCTAAGAAGGATTGGCACAACTTTTATGTTTAAGGTTTTGTTTTATTCGGATCAGAACAGGGGCATAAAGAGCCTTCTTTCCACTGTTCTCCTGGGATGTTGAGAATTTTGAGCTGTTTTGGGAATTTGGGCATATCGCCCAATATACTTATCCGTTTTTGGTGATCTTTAGCTCGTTGGAAAGAAGATATGAAGAGGAACAACTTTCTTGTAGAAAGTTTTCCGAGTTTAAGAACAGAAAAGGGTCAGAATTTTGGTACAATTTCGGATGAGTATGAGCATCAATGAAGTCTTTATGTGTTCTTAGAGAAAATGATGAACAAAGAAGTGAAATGGTGTCTATGAATGGGAGATAGCTACGGCCAATAGGATGTTTAAGTGAGAAAATGAGTTGTTTAATCTTAAAAGATAACCATGGTTGAGTTAAATTGACCAAGGTTAAGTTAGAAAATAATATAATAACGTAACTATAGTTAATTAGTAACTTAACTAGGGTTAATTATTGACCATGATTAACAAACATGTAGCTCACATTTTAGGAAGGGTGTGGCTGATTCTTGGCCCCAAGAACTAACCTTGGTTCCTTAACCATGGTTAAAACTTAACTGAACGTCGGTTAGGTTAAGCTTAGGGGTATTTTAGTCTTTTCACGTTTACTTGTCATAAATGCACATTAATGGCTATGGTGAGTCATTTGGTGAGTCATTCCTCTTGAGTCATCATGGATGACTCGTCGTTCTGTCCCCCGGTATATCTCTGCATATTCGCGTACGATTCCGTTGTTTACCCTTTAGGGTTTTTGAGAGAAAGATGATGAAATGAAATCAAAATGAAATGAGTTTGGTTTAGTGGAGGGGCTTCACGAAATTAAGTAATTTTAGAGGGTATTTTGGTCAAAATTCACTTAGGGACACTCTTGGAATTTCACTTAAAGATCAAGGTTATTTTTGACATTTCACACATAACCATCATTACTTGCATTTAATGCAAGATGACTAACCCCTATGACTCACCACCATGATTCATCATAGATGACTCATTGTCCTCATCCGTCCGGTGTCGGGTTTTGTCTCTACACCTCCGTTCTCGATTCCGTCGATCCCCGATCGTCGAGTATGCTCGAATAACATATAATAACCTATTTATTTTGAAAATTTTCAAAATAACCACTATCATTGGCAACAAAATAAGAGTCTTAACTGTTTCATTCTCGGGTCAAAATTAGGTTTTCTGATCAGTAAAAACATACTGTCAGCTAAAACGCAGATCGGGTTTCGTCTGAATTTTAAACCTAAATTTTTACCATAACTCTCTACGATAAAGTAGAGTATAAATATGATTTTGCTTTATTCAAAGTCATTTTCTAGGTCTCGAATAAAAATATAAACAAATATATGTATATACTTACCGATATTAAAGAACAGTAAAAAATCGGGGTGTTACATAAAGTGTATTAGATGAGGAGTTAAGTATAGGTATAATGTAGGGTATGTTTGATGCTCTATATTCGTATGTGTAATCTGCCTATGATGTATAAATATATGGATGAACATCTATGATAAATGTTTATCATGCTTATAATGATATAATGTCTATTTCTTCGGAATATTGATAATGGAATCATAGGAATGATGATATTGATGTTATGAGTTGTTGAAGAAAGTATTGAGTTTCATGGGATGGAATTGTTGTTGTTATAAATAATAAAATGGAATATGATGGATTTCTTATGTTAGTCAAGCGGCTGGGTGAATTGAAAGTGTCGATGTATACATTCATGGGAACCAATGAGATATGGGGTTGATGCAAGTTGAATTATTCAAAATTGTGTAAGTAAAGTAGGGCATTGTGACGGGACCCACTATAAGGTCCTTGTTCATATACTAATTGAGTCATGTAATATTGTTCTATATTCACATTTTATGTTCCCTCATGTCACGCTTTAGTTCATACCCTCACTGATGTTAATGCACCTCACTCCCTTAGTGTCTCAGATGCAGGTACATGAGCTGTTGGACCATCTCGAGCCACCCCGACACCTTGAGTGGGGTTTCTAGTGTTATGCCTCGACTATGCAAAACATTTTAGAATTTCTTTTTGGACCATCTTAGTTTTGTATAACTCTTTTATTTACACTTAGACCTATTATTTTGTCATGGACTTAATCTCTAGGAGATTGTCTTTCAAATATTGTTGTAAACTTCTCTTTTTGTGTTTTGTGTTGAAGAACTTAGAAAGTGATGCGGATGGTTTTTTTTAATTGATTTTGGGAAGGTTTTGGTTGATTTGTTATGTGAGACTTTTAGGCTTTGGAGATGGGACCATGTCCCTCCCTCTGGACGGTCACAACATTGGTTTTGGGTTGCGACACGTATTTGGGATCGGCAACCACTGGCAGCAGTGTTCTGCGTGAAAGGGAGGGGTGAAACTTGAATGGGAGGGGAGGATGAAGAAGAGGTCATGTGATTTTTTAAGGTCATGTTGTAATCTGATCCATCAAATTTTTTTTTTAATTGTGATCCAATGGCTCTGATTAGTAGTTCTCATTTATCACAATAAGGAGGAGTTCTATATATATTTAGTAATAGGTTGTAGGAACTGTTCAGTATATTTAGTGATGAGTAGCCTCTATATATATTCTTATATTATCATCTTATTGTCAATTCTCTTTTAAGTTGTGGGTCTCACAATTCTTTTGATTTATAAAATTACAGAAAAGTTTAATGTAGATTTGATTATACATTAAAAAGAAGATTGCTAAAATGTTTACTATAGATTCAATTATAAATGATTTTTACGACATGCAAGGGATGTGTTTTGTATTTTTGATATATTACTAATGTGATTACCCAAAGGAGTTGGCCTAGTGGAAGCGTGCTAGGCACGTAAGGTGCAGAGTATGTACAGGGATACTCTCGATAAGTGAGAGGTTTCTGTCTACTCTTTGGGGAGGGGCCATACCCTTGTCCTCAATCGCTACCATTTTAATTAATATTTTGAAACATATAATTATGAATATTTTGAATGAAATTTGATGCATATATATTTATTGGATGAACTTTGAATTTTATACTTGTTCCTCCTAATCATTTAGGTCTGACTCCGTTCCTGATGGTGACGAGTACTATAGTACCCTACCCATAGGGTACCCATTGCCATCCTTATGTCCAATAAAATTAATTTTTAAATAAGACACCTCTCAAGAAATGTCACACACACGTTGTATGAGTGTAGCACAATTAATGTCGGTGTCTGAAACACTCCAAAAGCTAGGAGTGGTAATTGAAAGCCAAAACATAATGACCCATTCATACTACAATATTAAGGATAAGAACTTGGAAATTACAAGGCTAATAGACATCCACAATTGTCACATGTTTCATATATAGTTAAACCTCGTTAGAAGTTAATATAACCTACAATAAAATTTGATCACCACTCCAGAACTATCACAAATCAATATCAGAATCACTATCGGCATAAATCGTCGTAAGTTGTAAATAAATATTTTTTCTCACATTTTAAAATCTACTAGAAGCAATTGTGTGCCACAAGTTGCAAGGTTGATATCATAAAAAATTGTACCCTTAAAATTGTGAGAATGAAAAACTAAATACAAAAAAGATACCATGTTACAGAGAAATGAAAATTTTGAGTTTAATTTGATCAGGTTTAAATTTTTTTACTATGTTAATCAAATAGAAATCATCTTATCTTGCACCAAAAATATCATTCCTCAAAGAAATAAAACATACTAAAAATAAAAGGTAAATAATGTATCCCATGCTAGAGACAAAGACAAAGGTCAGGTGGATTCTATGGTGAAGTTGGTAAGTATTATCTATACCGGTATAAATATTTCTTCTCATGTAAAAAACCTCATTTACCCTTTTCATCAACATTTCCTACAACCCTTCACCACCACCCACCACCCTCCCTATCACCACCTCAACAATGAAGAGGATTGTTCCCACCACCACAACCACCATCCCACCCTCACCTCCCTGCCCCTCTGCCACCACAGCACCGGAATCGCAGACCCACCACCTCACTGACCGCCCCACCACCCACCTCCAATGAGTACTGCACCCCCCACAATCAAATGGAAGACAACATAGGAAGGTGATACGAGAGAGAAAGAGGATTGAACGTCATCGGATGAATCAGTGGCAAGACCTGCCTGAACGAGCTTTCGTCGGAGCTCAAAGGTGGAGGGGGCGGAGGCCTCGATGTCATCGGAGTGTTGCTTTGAGTCCCATTCGCCGCCGAAGTTGCGGAGGACAAATTTGCAGACATCCATTGCTTCTATGTGGGCTCTGTGCTCAAACCAAAACCCTTATGTTCGAAGAGCAACATGCATCTCCAGAGTGCAAAAAGGAATGGGGCCTGGAATTGGGTTTGAGGTAGGGGGCGAGGTGGCCGGGGGGCTGAACGCGCTGTCGCCACGCGCCAAAAAGAACGAGCGTTTACAAAATAATGTAGATAGGGAAGCGACAACTCGAGTATCGTCTCTCAAGGACTCTTAGGTGTTGTTATTATTAACAGAAAATCAAAAGTTAGTTTTTGGGGGGTTTTAGATTGAGATAAAATAAAGAAAACAAAGCAATTAAAATAGGCAGTTTAAGAGACTAACAAATAAGCTAAAGAACGATTAACCTACTGTTCTCGATTTCCCACTATCATCGGTTCATATAAATCCAAGCCCTAAGCAGATTCTAATCTCCTCCCGGTTGTAGCAACAATTTACAAGCGAAACCACTACTACAGATATATGTCCCTATTCCCGAATTAAGCAAACGGGGTGAAGCGCTCATGAACTAAGCGAACATGATTGAACACACGCGAATTAAGCAAACACGATTATATATAGGAACATAACATCACCGAAACAAAACAACACAACACTATACATTCCTGAATTAAGCAAACAGAAACATACAACATAGCATTGAAAAGAGAAAAGCAAGTGAAAACAGGAATTACAGAACCTCAAATGTAAATGGAAACCAATCCCAGTAGATTAATCTAGGAGACTAGTTCTCCATTACAAAAGTAAAACAACGAACTAAAGAGAAAACAAAAGACTAACTACTGATTAACTAGCTAAGAAACTAGCCAAAACTGACTAGCCTCACTCGTCCCCCTTCAGTTCTGTCTAAAACTGACTTATATAAAAGTTTCTGGAATAAGCTTTCTCGCGAGGCGAAGCCTCTCTCGCGACGCGAATCTTGTGAACAGTCTGCAACCTTTGGTATTCTCGCGAGGCGAGCATATCATTCGCGAGGCGAGGAACTGAAGAGTCTTCTTGTTACGCTCGTTATGAACATCAGGGGCCAACCGTGAAGCTTTCTGACTTCCAGGCTCGCGAGGCGAACGTATGATCGCGAGGCGAGACTCTTCAACTTCAAAACTGCCACAGCCGTGACCTTCAACACGGGCAAGCCGTGATCGTCTCTGACTTTTCAGGGTTGGGTGACTCGCGGGGCGAGAGCTTATTCGCGGGGCGAAAGACCAAATTATTCCTTTTTATTACCTGAAAACAGAAAATAGAATAAGTGTTTTATTTAACTCTAAATCAACTAAATTAACCTAAAAATACTTGACAGACTCGAAATACTGCTTAAGGACAATCAAGTCTAATTTGGGTGAAAATGATATAAAATTAGCACAAAGCCAAGGTCTTTACTAGTTATAAAACCGGTCAACCAGAGGCTCATCAAAATACCCCAAACTTAAACTTTGCTTGTCCTCAAGCAAACTAAAACTCAAAAACTTAAAAAGACTCAAGACCTGGCAAGCTTAAGAATTCAATCAACTTTGCACAAATTTCAAGCAATTTATCAAAATATTTTTCAATGTTCCCCCTTTCAAACAAAGCAATCCCCACATTCATTTATTCTAAACAATTGAGAATTTCATCATTCAAACAATCATTATTCTAAGCAGGGGATCTAAGTTACACACAAGAGGGAGATCACCAAATTCAAACAACTGCCTTCCTCACAAGGGGAATTTGTGTTTCACTCAATCGCTCAGTTTGTGTCAGGCTATCAACAATTCACTCAATTTCACTTTTAAGAAACACTTCCCATAAATTTGATTTTCATCTCAAAATGGTTCCCACAGAAAACATGCAAGCAACATCAAAAGGTCTTTTATGGGTTGTAATGGGGCCTGGCTAAGGGTAGGATATACAAAAGTACTAGGCTGAAGACCCTAGGAACTAAGAGAGCATGAACATTATTTACACTTTGAATTTCTACTCAAGTTCCTTTCTTCATTTCCCTTTATGCTTTGGGTGACTCCAGCCTCTTTTATTTTTATCATTTTTACACTTCTCTTTTCTTTTTCTTTTCTTTTTTTTTTTTTTGAATTTTTTTTTTCATTCATCATTTTTTCTACAAGTCTTTGGCTCCATCCTTTTTATTGTATTTTTTTCTCAATCCCAACAACATATTACACCCTGCAGCCACCCCAAACTTAGTTTCTTGCACCCATTCTAAGATTACATGCTCTCCTAATCCTAAGATCGGGTTAACATGGTTTTCCAGATTTTTGGGCTTATAACATTAGGTTATCAAGAATTAACAGGCTAATAAGGCTCAATGGGGCTAACTAGGGAACATGCATTAGGAATTGGTTATTTTTAGGCTAAGTAGTTATTTACAAAGAAAATGCCTAAATCATATGAAGCAAACACATAATCATGCAAACCAAAAAGAGATTCAAGCAAATTCGGGAAAGTGCAACTTGAAAGTGATTTCACACAGTCAAAAAAACATGTTGGAGGCTCAAAACCTCACCTGGACATTCATGCAAATTGATTGACAGATTCTATCCCTAGTGTGTGCTTCCTATCACCCCAAACTTATCATAAATCATGCAATCATAATAAAATCTCAAAGTTCAGTTTTCAATCACATGGGGATCAAATTTTTCAAAAAAGACATATCCTAGAGGGAAAACAATCAACACATAACATGCAATCCATCTATGCAAATTCAACCAAACCCATCAAACTTGCCATAACCAAGACACAAACACAACTCCTGAGCTTCTCAAATTATTCAGGAGCTTTATTCAAAGAAAAGGAAAAACTACAACTAGTTCCCTCCCCCACACTTAAAACATACATTGTCCCCAATGAAACAACATAATAATAAAATCAGAGTGAGGAAAAGGAAAACTCATTGGAGGGCGGTTCCACCAGGATCCCACTGTCTGTAACATAAGTCCCACGTGGTAGCCAAAGGATGGAAGCTCATTCCATGCTTCCTTAACTTGCAGCCTTGATGTGGGAGTGACCACTTGACAATTACGGTGACCTCGCCCAGTGCGGCGGACTTCTCACTCCCCTTCAGGTCACATCTGACCTCTTTATCTACAAAGTCTCCCCAATAGAAGTGGGGCTCAACCTCTTGGACCGGCCATGGTGTAAAATCCAAAGGCTTAAACTCCATCACTGGTGGCTCCTCAGGGGGAGGTGGCAAACAGTTAGCTGGGGTTACTGGTGCTGCTTCATTTTTTGCATTTCCTTCATTCACTGCACTAACAAATACATCACCTGCTATACATGCAGAAATTTCAGCACACACCACACAAAAGTTAGTGTTAGTAGAGTCAGTACATATATCACAATAAAATGAATCAGGAAAAGTTAGAATGTCTGGAAATTCAGCACTCAATTCATCCACCCCATTACTCTCAACACATGCATTTGATTTAATTGCATCATCTACTTCCAAAGGTTCTTCATCATCCTCAAGCACGGGGAAGCAGATGTCCTCCTGATCCTCCTGATCCTCATTTTCTGTGTTTCCTGAAAAGATTAAATTTGCATAACAGTCTACACACAAAGCAGTGCCATCACAATAACAATCAGCACATGAATTAGAATCAGGGGATTCAACACACAGTTCATCAACAGAAATATTATCAAAATCATCAGCAAAAGTATCTTCAAGAATAACCATCTGTGAATCTTTATGTTCTTCAAGGGGCTGTGGAGTTTGCAGTTTAGCCAAGGCGGCATCGATGAAAGCATTTTGAATGGCAGAGTCCCGCTGACTCGCCTCCATCCTCTGTTGGAATTCACGATTGTATGCTTCCATTTGTGCAGCCATTTGTTTTAGCATGTCCTCTAGTGAAGGTTCGGAAGGTGCAGCTCTGAAGGCAGGATAGTATCTAAACAGGAAGGCTTCCTTCAAATCAAACCAGCTTGAGATGGAATTCTCATCAAGACAATACAACCAATCCCTTGCAGCGCCTTCAAGTGAGAACTGGAAAGCTTCCATCTTGATGTGATCTTCTGTTATTCCTGCAGGTCTCAACATTATAGAACAAACAGCCTGGAATTCCCTCAGATGCTCCTGCGGATTCTCACCTGCAAAACCACTAAACCTTGGCAACCAGCGTGATAAACCAAGAAAATCAGGAAAATATATGCATGGTGGTGGTTCATAGTAAACATTAGGCATGTAACCATATATGTGATTATCCATGGGGGGTGCTAAAATTCACAACCAGACAAAACAGACAAAACTAATTTAGCAAAGAATTTTTTTTTTTAAATTTTATTTTCTGCTAATAACAACAAACAAGAGTCCCCGGCAACGGCGCCAATTTTTGAACGCGCTGTCGCCACGCGCCAAAAAGAACGAGCGTTTACAAAATAATGTAGATAGGGAAGCGACAACTCGAGTATCGTCTCTCAAGGACTCTTAGGTGTTGTTATTATTAACAGAAAATCAAAAGTTAGTTTTTGGGGGGTTTTAGGTTGAGATAAAATAAAGAAAACAAAGCAATAAAAACAGGCAGTTTAAGAGACTAACAAATAAGCTAAAGAACGATTAACCTACTGTTCTCGGTTTCCCACTATCATCGGTTCATATAAATCCAAGCCCTAAGCAGATTCTAATATCCTCCCGGTTGTAGCAACAATTTACAAGCGAAACCACTACTACAGATATATGTCCCTATTCCCGAATTAAGCAAACGGGGTGAAGCGCTCATGAACTAAGCGAACATGATTGAACACACGCGAATTAAGCAAACGCGATTATATATAGGAACATAACATCACCGAAACAAAACAACACAACACTATACATTCCTGAATTAAGCAAACAGAAACATACAACATAGCATTGAAAAGAGAAAAGCAAGTGAAAACAGGAATTACAGAACCTCAAATGTAAATGGAAACCCATCCCAGTAGATTAATCTAGGAGACTAGTTCTCCATTACAAAAGTAAAACAACGAACTAAAGAGAAAACAAAAGACTAACTACTGATTAACTAGCTAAGAAACTAGCCAAAACTGACTAGCCTCACTCGCCCCTCTTCAGTTCTGTCTAAAACTGACTTATATAAAAGTTTCTGGAATAAGCTTTCTCGCGAGGCGAAGCCTCTCTCGCGATGCGAATCTTGTGAACAGTCTGCAACCTTTGGTATTCTCGCGAGGCGAGCATATCATTCGCGAGGCGAGGAACTGAAGAGTCTTCTTGTTATGCCCGTTATGAACATCAGGGGCCAACCGTGAAGCTTTCTGACTTCCAGGCTCGCGAGGCGAACGTATGATCGCGAGGCGAGACTCTTCAACTTCAAAACTGCCACAGCCGTGACCTTCAACACGGGCAAGCCGTGATCGTCTCTGACTTTTCAGGGTTGGGTGACTCGCGGGGCGAGAGCTTATTCGCGGGGCGAAAGACCAAATTATTCCTTTTTATTACCTGAAAACAGAAAATAGAATAAGTGTTTTATTTAACTCTAAATCAACTAAATTAACCTAAAAATACTTGACAGACTCGAAATACTGCTTAAGGACAATCAAGTCTAATTTGGGTGAAAATGATATAAAATTAGCACAAAGCCAAGGTCTTTACTAGTTATAAAACCGGTCAACCAGAGGCTCATCAGGGGCAAAGTGATATTTTTTCAATTTTTTTTTGTTTTTGATTTTTATTGGGTCATTCAATCTCAACCGTCCATTGCATTCTACTATGAATCCGATGGTCGAAAACTTTTCACTCACAACTTTACAAAAGTCTATATCGGTATAGACAACACTTACTAGTTGCACCATGGAGTTGGCGTAAAATGAAGTTTGATTCTTGGGAAGAAGCTTAAAGAAGCATGAAGCGTCAAAGGGAAATTAAATAGATTAGCATTTAGCAACATCAGAAGTCCTAATCCTGCAACAAACATCAACCACTCAACAACACAATGCACAATTAGAAGACAGATGGTTGTTCCTTATCGATAACTAAGCCATATATAAACCAGGCTTTAAAATCATACACTTTCTATGTTCTAGTTATTGTCATACAGTTCAAAAGAAAACTGCAGAAAACTAATCACATTGAATACATACCAATTTTCATATCAATCCCCACTTGCGTTTAAGTATCTTCAATGGTTCCAACAAAAATTGTAATCCTTCTTTCAAAGTAGCTCTCCTTCCCTGGCCATAGTTCCATATGGCGTTGATGTTTGGAAACCCAAGTGTAATTGTGACAACACCTGAAGCTTGCAAAAAAGTTTTGATAGATGATGATAAATTCACACTTGGCTGGCCTCGCTCTACAGTAGAGCTTATGGGAGAGAAATCATTCATTTTAATGCCTTATGAAGAGCACAGACGCCTTAGGCATTTGACATCTGCTTCAATCAATGGCTATGAAGCACTCTCTGTGTACCTGACTTTCATTGAAGAAAATGTGATAATTGCATTGGACAAATGGTCCAAGATGGGAGAAATTGAGTTCTTAGCTGAGATGAGGAGGCTCACTTTCAAAATCATTATGCATATTTTCCTTGGTGCAGCAAGTAACCCTATCATGGAGGCTTTGGAAAAAGAATACACAACCCTTAAGGTAGGTTGCGGGGAGAGAGATATGGGGATCAGAGGAGATCAGAGGAGATAAGATATGGGGATCAGAGGAGATGAGCGACTTGAATTAAGGTTGAAGAACAACGACCAAATTTAGGGGAATCGAAGAAGAGGAATGTGAAGAGGAAATTTACAGCAAGTGTCGAGTGAGGTGAGGTTGGTTGGGTTCGAAAACATGAAATATTGGTGAGGTAGGTTGCGGATCCGGATTTCCTGCAATAGATTTTTCACGTATTTGCCGCAGTTGTGAAATCTATTACCATTATATTTGTTTCCCTCATTTTTCTAACCCTTGTTTTGTTTTGTCCAAAAAAATAACAAAAAAATACATGTGGGGACAGATAGAAATAGGCTACAACAGGAATCTGCATCCGTAGGTTGCAGTAGTTAGGTGAGTGATTTTGAATTTGGTCAGGAAGAAATCATGAAACGAAGAGATGAAAGTGTGCGAGGGCCAAATATTTAGGAAATTACAACTAAAAATTAAATTTGTTGTAGTATACATAACAAAATCTAAATGCAAAATAGTTGAGCAAATTGGATGCAAACCTTAAAAACACATGATTTAATGCGATATATTTTTAAAGACCAAAAAAAATATTCAAACCAAAACAAGAAAAAAGAAAAATAATTTTTAAGAAAGAAAATAAATATAGAATGTTGACAAACCATTTTAAGTGAAGGAATAGCCAAATTTTTCCACTGTAACAAAATAATTAAAAATTTTGAATATCAAATAAAATGTAATGAAAAAACTTTATTTTCATATAATTAAAAAAATTATTACTTAATAGATATAGAAAAATAAAATATTAAAAAGTTTCAAATAGAAATCAAATTTTATATGTATGATCTATATAATAAGAGTTCTCAATCAAATTAATTAAACATAAAAAATAATCCAGTAAAAAGCTTCACATATATATATAAAGAATCGTAAAGACTCATTTAAGTCATTGATAATTTTGAAGGTATCATTTTTCGTCCCTGAGGAAAAAAAACACTCACCAAATAGTCTCTGGGAATAACAAACGAGGGACACTCTAGTCCTTCTATTTGTCTCCATCTAGAACATATTATTAGAGTGTTGATTGTGTCATTAGTATGTTCAGGTGACAAGACAACAGTCCTTGCATGCAAAATGGATCATAAGAACAATTATACATTAACTCAATAAAGTCCCCAACTATTATTTAAGTAAACTAATTTAGTCCCTACAATTTCTATCATGGGACAAATTAGTCCCTACATGCTACAAGCAACACACTATATGCACCAGATGCACCAACGCAGGTTACTAGTCACTTGTATGAGTTTAATGGACACATGCACACGATACAAAACTCAGTATAATCACGGAGAGAGATGAGAGAGCTTTTTAGAGAGAGAGAGAGGGCCAGAGAAACAATAATCGAGAGAGATATTCTGAGAGAATGATAGAAGGAGATTATAATAGATGGCATTAGAGAGGGTGGAATCATTATGGTAGGCAAAATTAGAAAGAGAGCTGGATGCAATATGGATTGGAAACAAAAAACTGAAGGTTAATGTACCTATGGTTGAAAGAGGACAAAATGAAGTCAAAAGGAGGAGGAATCATAGTGAAGGTGTTAATGCAAGACAAGGAAATAAATATTACAAAAAGTCTGTTGTTATTGAAGGAGTTTCCTTAGGGCTGGACAAAACCAATTGGCACGATGTTGACGGATCTGGGCAAGTATACCCAGTCGTACAAGTAATACGGTGGTGAGACCAATATCGTTCCCATGAGGATTGGATGTCAATTACCAATTCACAAGTTCAGCAACTATCTAGACTAAAGTATGTATGAAGAGAATTCAAATTAAAATAAATAAAACAAACAAAATCTTTTTCGGTTTTTGTCAAACACTTGGAATGCGAAAAGGGGATTCTTGTTGGGATCAGATTTCACCAAACCTTAGCCTCATGCAATGCTAAGACCACCAATCCAGTTTATGCTTCAAATATTAAAATCAACCCACGAGATTACTCAAGCCCTGATTCCTCAGATGACAAGAGCCTAAATCCACTAATAGACCCTAATTCCTTAGGTGGCCTAGATTAATGAATTTGCATTAAGAGTAGGGATTACGCGATTACTAATAAACCAAACCCCATTCCTAGATGCAAGGTTTACTAGGTGATTAATTCCATATCAAGAAATGATAAGAACGTCCCCATTGCAAATCAACTCTTAAAATCAGTTCATGGATGATCAAACCACAAAAAGCATTAAGCGTAGGAATTAAACACTAATATGAAGGCATACAACACAGATCGATAAATCAAAGCAATAACATTAGGTTCAGTTTGGCTACATCTAATCCCAACAAAAGGGGATTTAGCTACTCATAATGAAAGAGAAAACCAAAACCAGAGAAATAGAAGATGAGAGAAAGAACTCCATTGAAGCTCTCCACAGTCGTCACTGCAACCCCTCTCGTTCAGAGTCCCTTTAGGGTTGGAATCCCCCTTTGCAACCTCTCTGGATCGCAGCCCCCTTCAGCAGCTCCAAGTCTCCTTTTTTAGGTCTAAAAGTCTGGTCTGAAGGATTCAGAATTAGCTTTTCGTTCTGTCCTGGACCTTATTTATAGACTGGGAGCGCATCACGGCCGTGATGGCCATCACAGCCAGGCCGTGATGTGTTCTGCCAAAGGCGAGCTTTCAAATTTTGGTCTGTCACGGCCGTGATGGTCATCACGGCTAGGCCGTGACAGATTCTGCCTAGAAGGGGCCTGGCTCAATTAACGTGTCACGACCGTGATGGGCATCACGGCTAGGCCGTGACAGCTTCTGACTTTTGGCTTCTTTTCTTTGCAGCTCTTCTTGATCACGGTCGTGATGGTCATCACGGCTAGGACGTGATGGGCTCTGCTTGGCTCATTTTCTTCACTTTTCAAGCTCTATTCCATCCAAGCTCCATCAAGGCTAATTCTGAGCATTTTCTCCTCATTTTCTGCAAAACAACCCCACAAGACCGCCTTACCCGTTCCAAGGTAAAAACTACCTAAAATCAAACTAATGATGCCTAAACTATACGAAGAATGCATGCAAAATGCTAATGAAATATGCGTTGGAATCACACTCATCAAATCACCCCAAGCTTAAGACTTTGCTTGTCCTCAAGCGAACACTAAGGCCAGAAGATATAAATAATCAGAGCATGGATAGTGAATCAAGAACTCGAGTAACTAATCCAAGTAACAGGCTTTTTCAATTAATTCAGCAAGAGACAGTCAATTTCAAGTCCAATTAGAAGCTTAGGTTTCCTAGACTCATATTCTCACTGATTCGGGCACTCTTTCTCACCTCACTCAAGTGATTAAGGATATATGACAGTTCGCTCAATTTCCTCAAGGAATGAATTCTACCATAAGTTTGACTATTAACCGAATCTCTACTTTATTAATGAAAAACACTTAAGAATCAAGAGGTCTTTTACTTGGGTTGTAACGGGGCCATGGGATTAATCGTTAGGTGGGGAAATCAAGAAAAGGAAATTTCAAAAGGCTGCACAAAATATCAAGCATTGCAAAGCATGACCTTCTAAAATACCTTTTTGGGTTTTGAATTATTTTTCCACCTTTCTTCCTTTCTTTTTGTTTTATTTCTCATTTCTTTTTGTCATCTTCTCTATTTATATTTCTTTTTTTTTTCTTTTTTTTTTAGAGAAGGGGAGATTTCCAATTCAAGAGAAATATTTTTCTTACTTTCTCATCCCATACTTTTTCAACTACCTTTTTACCCTTTTTGTACAATACTTTAGAAGGTCTCTCATCAAGCATCATTCATAAAAAAATTTCAAGTTACCAAGAAAAGTATTTTATTCTTGTAGGCTCAAAATTGGGCAACTAAGAGGTAGCATTCAATCAATCAAAGCTCAGAAGGCCGGAAAAATACCTAGTGCCTCAATCATTTTCAAAAATGTTTTCAAAAATTTTTAAGCTTCAAAACGGTTTCAAGTCAAGTTCTAGAGAATACCATTCAAGAGGAATAACACTCTATCACAAAGAATGGGGTGGATTTAATGAGTACCCCTTTTTGACTCAAAATCTCACATTTTAGTAGTTCAAAAATCAATGAGAAACACAAATCAACGGAACCACATGCTAATTATCAACTATCAAAGATCATCTCAAGCATTTTTATTTGTAGCCTTATCACAAGAATGAAAAAATTGGGTTCAACAATTCACTATCTCCATTTATTTGGCACTAAGTTATCACAATCGTATGCATAATCTCAGCAAGGGGCAATCTAATCATGTGATCATGCAATACTATGCAAAACTATGCCTATATGAATGCAACATGCAAAAATAAAAAATGAAGAATGCAAAAGTACCCCTACCCCAAGCTTAAAAACTTACATTGTCCCCAATGTAAATAATTAAGTCGGAGAGAGAAGAAAAATGGAACACTCACCGAGGTGGTAGCGGGTGTTGGATCACATGCCAGTCAGAAACTTGTTGGAAAATGCATCACGGCTGTGATGCTCATCACGGGCAGGTCGTGATCAATTCTGGTCCTCTGGAGCTGGCCTGTCACGGCCGTGACTTCCATCACGGCTAGGCCGTGATGATCTCTGATCTGCAGGGTCTTCTCATCACGCCCGTGATGGGTATCACGGCTGGGCCGTGATCCTTTCTGATCTTCACATTAGGCTTATCACGGACGTGACCAGTGTCACGTCCTGGGCGTGATGGTTGCTGACTATGCTTTTCCTTGTCTTCTTGCTCTTCCTTCCTTCTTTCCCTGAAAACACTTGGCAAATCTCAGTTTATTATTTTTCCTTTTGATCTTCTCAAATTATTCAAGAGCGAAATTTCAAAAACAAAAACTAACAAAAAAAAAATGAAAATAACTAAAGAGAAGGGTTAAGAAAACTTGGGTTGCCTCCCAGTAAGCGCTTCTTTAACGTCACTAGCTTGACTGTCTAGGATCCTCCTCCCGGATCCCATGGTTTGTGGAGTGGCATTTGTAGAAGCAATATGACTCTATCCACAATTCCACCCAGCAGGTGTGTGAAAACTCCATTGACCTCTTTAACCACAATAATGAACTCACTTCCTCTCGGGTCAAATGGTATTTTCACGAGGAAGTTTGACAGACAAGTGGAAGAGACTAATTTAGCAGTGTCCACACATGCTTGTAAGCCAACATATTTATCTAATGCAGCAAATTCAGATTTCTTAGCTAGCATGGTGGAGTCCACTACCACTTCATCTTCATTTTGAACTATCCCCAAAACTAGATTTTGCTCAAATTGTGCCTCTTGTACTAGCTGTCTGCAAATTTCCTCAACTTACATTTTGAAGTTTTGCATCACAGTTTCGATACTGTCACAATTGGCTCTTGCTTTGGCCTTAGAGGTGGATAGCTTCTAAGAACATTGTTCTAGAGTAACTTTCAAGGGTGTTTGCTCATTCCATTCCCATTCCTCAATTTCCCAAGGATTTGTGAAAGGTAATTCCTCTTTTTGTGACTCGTCACCAACCGCCACCACTTCATCTTCATTTTTATCCATCCCCACAGCCATGTTTTGCTCAGATTTTGCTTCATGTGGCTCTATGGGAATCAAACATGGTGGTGGAGGTGGTAAATACGAGCAAAAATTTTCCCAATCCTCCTTGGAGAAATTATATACAAGCCTATCCGTCATATGATCAACTTGTACTGGGAGATAATGATCTCCCAAATCTATGTCGTCTCCCAAACACCAGTTGTCCTCCAAAGTGAGACTTGAGTCTTCCTCATCAGGTGGATAATAATAGTTGTCCATGAATTTCGTCCACCTTCCACAAACAGAACTCAAAACAAAAGATCGAATATATACAGAAAAATGAAAAAAAAAATAGAAAAATAAAAAAATGTCTAAATTAGTTGCCTCATTTGTTACTAATGATATTGACAAAACCAATCCCCGGCAACGGCGCCAAAAACTTGTTGACGGTTCTGGGCAAGCATACCCAGTCGTACAAGTAATACGGTGGTGATACTGATAAGCCTTTGGCTTATCTAGTTTTATAACTAGATGGACTGTGGTTTTTGTGCAAATTATTCGAGTTCAATCTCGTTTTCGCCCAAATTTGGCCTTGTTTTGTTCCTAAGTAGACTTTGACTCGTTCTAGGAAATTTTAGTAGTTTTTAGTCTATTTTGAATAGAATTACGCCTTTTGTTTCTTTTTTATTATTTCAGGTTAGAAGTGAAGCTCCAAGAGTCAAGGAAGCACTTCGAGTCAAGGAAACAGTGGAAATTTCCATTTTGAAGATACTCGCCCCGCGAGTAGATGCTCGCCTCGCGAGCCTGAAGATCAGCAAAACAGCAACAGTCATCAATTCTGGCTCGCCACGCGAGGGGCTTCTCGCCTCGCGAGAGTCTGAAGACCCTAGAAGACAGAGACCATCACGGCCTAGCTGTGATGAAGGTCACGGCTGTGACAGATTAAGGTTTGAAGACTCGCCCCGCGAACACATTCTCGCCTCGCGAGAATCCAAATTGGAAGTGCGCCAAAACTAATGTTCGCCTCGCGAAATATTGTTCGCCCCGCGAGCGGCCGAGAACCAGAATCCCTATTTATAGGCTATTTCAGATCAGAATTGGGAGCTTTTGGAGGGCCGCGAATCCTAGTAGTTTTTCCACTGTTTAGAGTAGCGTTTAAGGTAGTTTCTTGTCTCTTTGGAGCTGCGTCTCCCTTTTTATTTTCCTATTTTGTTATGGAGGTTATGTCCGATTGTTTGTCTATGAGCATGAGGAACTAATACCCTCGTCTGAGGGAACAATGAAGCCACCCATGGCGGTGTAGATCCGATGTGATGTATGTCTTTCTCCCCTTATCTCAATTGATGTTTTCCAATTCTGATTTGATTGCGTTGATCATATGCTAGCGTGATTGACTAGTTAAACGTGTTGAGGCTGAACGGCGATTCGCGTTTTAGAACTTGAATTGGGATCACTAATTGAATATTGGACGACAGTGGGTAGGAGATTAGTGCAACCTTATAGGGAACACGAATTAACAGAATTTGATGATTAGGATTATGATACCTAGTAAGTAATTAATCCAATCTTCGAATACGTCCTATTGAGCACGACAGTGGATTTAGGAGAATTTGGGGGTCCCGGTTGACATTGTAATTGAACTTAGGGAGGAATACATCATCACTTGAGTACTATGCATGATTGGGTAGGTGGATTTGAGACCCTAGATATTTTAATTCCTGATTTTTAGTTAATTAGCTTTATTTGATTTGTTAATTTGAATTGCGATCTTAATCTCTCTCTCAACCACTTTCTTCGCTTGACCAAACGTATCGGATTTCCCGCGAATTAGTTGAATTGGTAGCCCAATCCCTGAGTTCGACCTCGGTAATTACTTACCGTGTTTCTTTTATTACTTGCGACGACACGGTACACTTGCCGGTGACTCAACAGATACCGATATCGTTCCCACGAGGATTGGATGTCAATTACCAATTCACAAGTTCAGCAACTATCTAGACTAAAGTATGTATGAAGAGAATTCAAAATAAACTAAATAAAACAAACAAAATCTTTTTGGGTTTTTGTCGAACACTTGGAATGCGAAAAGGGGATTCTTGTTGGGATCAGATTTCACCAAACCTTAGCCTCATGCAATGCTAAGACCACCAATCCAGTTTATGCTTCAAATATTAAAATCAACCCACTAGATTACTCAAGCCCCGATTCCTCAGATGACAAGAGCCTAAATCCATTAATAGACCCTAATTCCTTAGGTGGCCTAGATTAATGAATTTGCATTAAGAGTAGGTATTACGCGATTACTAATAAACCAAACCCCATTCCTAGATGCAAGGTTTACTAGGTGATTAATTCCAGATCAAGAAATGATAAGAACGTCCCCATTGCAAATCAACTCTTAAAATCAGTTCATGGATGATCAAACCACAAAAAGCATTAAGCGTAGGAATTAAACACTAATATGAAGGCATACAACACAGATCGATAAATCAAAGCAATAACATTAGGTTCAATTTGGCTACATCTAATCCCAACAAAAGGGGATTTAGCTACTCATAATGAAAGAGAAAACCAAAACCAGAGAAATAGAAGAAGATGAGATAAAGAACTCCATTGAAGCTCTCCACAGTCGTCACCGTAGCCCCTCTCGTTCAGAGTCCCTTTAGGGTTGGAATCCCCCTTTGCAACCTCTCTGGGTCGCAGCCCCCTTCAGTAGCTCCACGTCTCCTTTTTTAGGTCTAAAAGTCTGGTCTTAAGGATTCATAATTATCTTTTCATTCTGTCCTGGGCCTTATTTATAAAGTGGGCGCGCGTCACGGCCGTTATGGCCATCACGGCCAGGCTGTGATGTGTTCTGCCAAAGGCGCGCTTTCAAATTTTGGTCTGTCACGGCCGTGATGGTCATCACGACTAGGCCGTGACAGATTCTGCCTAGAAGGGGTCTGGCTCAATTAACTTGTCACGGCCGTGATGGGCATCACGGCTAGGACATGACAGCTTCTGACTTTTTGCTTCTTTTCTTTGCAGCTCTGCTTGATCACAACCATGATGGTCATCACGGCTAGGCCGTGATGGACTCTGCTTGGCTCATTTTCTTCACTTTTCAAGCTCTATTCCATCCAAGCTCCATCAAGGCTAATTCTGAGCATTTTCTCCTCATTTTATGTAAAACAACACCACAAGACCGTCTTACCTATTCCAAGGTAAAAACTATCTAAAATCAAACTAATCATGCCTAAACTATACGAAGAATGCATGCAAAATGCTAATGAAATATGCGTTGGAATCACACTCATCACACGATCCCAAACTGAGAAATCCGATGGGAGAATGAAGCGCGCGGGCGGGTGAGTGCGGGTCATCACGTCCTCAGTTCAGGGACTCAGTTTTACAAGGGCTTGGACTGGCGGGTTCGGTTTAGAAAAAGCGTCGAAATCTAAACCTGATCGAGGATCAATGCACACCGTTGGATTAGAAATGAAGAGGATCATGCTTTAATGAATGGTTGAGATTGACCCATTTTGTGTTTCGTTTTTCTGTCTCTCCATTCCCTCAATCTTTGTATTCTCCTAATCTCCTCCATCAGTTTTCGATTGAAGCCCTTCTCCCTTCTTTCCCTAGCTCTCTCTCTTCCCTTCCCTGTGCTGTGCCGCTCCATCTATGTCTCTCAAACCCCAATATCTTCTCTTTCATTTCTTGAGAAACCTTAGCTCCTCTCCCTCTCTTGATCCCTTTCCTGCCTCTCGTTTCCCTGTCTCTTGTTCGAGCAGAACGCTGGGTTTAGGGTTTCTGATGAGCAAATCGTTGTTGGTTTCGAAGACCGGATGAGCAGATCGATGTCCCTCTGTCCCTCCATGAGCAGATCGTTGCAAGTGGTGGTCGTATGTAAAATCTATAAGTTGATGTGTGCCTTATCTTTGCAAAGGGAAGGTGAGGGCTCTCAAGCGCCAGATCTGTTCTTCAAGGTTGATTTTTTTTTCTTCACGATTTATGATTGTTGTAACTTGTAATGTTAAAAGTTGATTTTTTTTATGTAAGTCCGGATTTGTTATAACTTCAGTGTATGATTACTTTCATCTTGTTCCTCTGGATGTCTTTCTGTTGCTGGATTTTTTTCTCCTTCTATGCTTTCTGCAATTTTTTTGGTTAACCCAATATCGAGACAACCCACCTGCACACACCCGCCTTATCCGAAGCTACAAACGGACGACAACGGGTGGCATATTATGCTTGTCGATTATTGTCGGATTTGGATTTTTTCACCCGAATCTGACCATAGCTGACCGATGTCCACCCCTAAGTTTCCTATGCAAGGGTGTTGTCACATATAGGACAAACAATACTGCTTTACCAACAGTCGTTCAGGGATAGACCACCAACATTAATGATTCATCAAATGATTAGAATGGACTGATGATAAATGTGTCTGAGTAGGAGATTAATTGGCTGAGTAAGAGTTATGTTGGGCTGTCTAACAAGCTGGAGGATGCCAGTAATATGTAGAAAAACCTACACTCTTTGGGATTATTCTCTATCAAGGCGACACCAATGGGAGGTAGAATGGTTCTACTATCAGCAGATGAGGAAGTCGATATCCATTTGGTTCTGAACGAATTCAAGGATAATCTTGCAGAATAGCTATCAGAAATAAAACCTTGGCTTTCGAATTTGGTCACAAAGGAAAGATTTATATGGTTAAAAGTCACAGGGGTTCCTCTTCACTCTTGGAAGGAGGAAATGTTTAAAACAGTTATACCAATGGTTGGAAAATTTATAAAGGTTGATGAAAATACAAGTAGGAGAATGAGGTTTGATGTGGGGAGAGTCCTGATCTCAACAACAACTCCGAAGGCAATAAACAGGTTGTTGAAGGTGAAGATTGTAACATCATTGACTGCTCTATGGATTGACGACTGGCCCCACAGACCAACAAGGGTCTTTTCAGTGTGCTTTGTAATCACTCACACACTTCCTGGGAAAACTTCTCAGGAACCACCCATCCCATAATTGCTCTAAGTCAAGCACACTTAACTGTGGAGTTCTTAAGTGATGGGCTCCCGAAAAGAATATGCATCTTGTTGGTATAGGTAGTACCAATCAATTCATATAAGCCACCATCAACATTATAGTCCTATACCTACACAGTCTCATGATCTCTCTCATTCCATTGTGTAATCGGTTCATTCATGTGTCCCTCCGCTTAGAAGCCTTCTTGCACCGGCGACCACTTCCCGCCCTCATCAGCCCCGAGTGTCACATGCCCACCAGCTTCCGCTTGGTTCGTCCCCGAACCACACCGTATTGGGAGAGGTGCGTCTCTGATACCATTTAAACATCCCTGACTGCTTTTTGGTTTGACGGCTGACCCTGGCGACCAACACGGGTCTTTTTAGCGTGCTTTATCCTCGCTCACATGCTTCCTGGGAAAACTTCCCATGAAGTCACCCATCCCAGAATTGCTCGTAGTCAAGCACGCTCAACTGTGGAGTTCTTAAGAAACAGACTCCCGAAAAGAAGATGCGTCTTGTTGGTATAAGTAGTACCGATCAATTCATATAAGCCACCATAAACTGTATAGTCCTATACCTACACAGTATCGGGATCTCTCTTCTTCTGGTGTGTAATCGGTTCATTCATGTGTCCCTCCGCTTAGAAGCCTGCCAGGAACCGCTCCTTGTTCGTGCCTTCTTGTACTGGTGACCATTCCCCACCCTCGTCGGCCCCGGGTGTCACAAAGATAAAAAAAGAATTTTTTCCCATTAGAATGATGGATGAAACATTTGGGGAATTTTTTCTTAGCTTTGATTCATGGAGGAAAAAAACAAATGGGGAAGGATCTTCAGAGGAGAGCGATTCCTCCTTTGATAGTGAAGAAATTCCGGACTCAGTCAACTACTATCAGTTCCGGCGAGAGGAACTTGATGGCTTGGAGGTAGAAATTTCAAATTCAAAAGGGTTGTGTCAGGAAAAACAAGATGGAAGGGACGTACGTGGGTCTTCAAGGAAGACTAAGCAAGGCAACAACTCAAAGGAATGGTACATAAAAAATATTAATTCAATACATCCATATGCATCTGGTACCAGCGAAAAAGGAGGAAAACAGGTACATCCATCTGCATCTGGTACCAGCGAAAAAGGAGGAAAACGGGGTAACAAAAGGAATTGTGTGGAAGTATCTAGCTGTCAACAGTTAGGCTTGAGAGGCTAAGTCAAACATGGGTCTGGGCTTTGTGTGGACCCATTTAGCTTGTGAGAGGCGGGGGGGATGGGCTATGTAGCTTAAGCTTTGTCCAAGATACATATAGCAAGGAGAAGGATGATGGGAGGCAGTGGGGCGGAGAATTGGGCTGTGTAGCTTAAGCTTTGTCCCAGATACATATAGCAAGGAGAAGGATGATGGACTTGAAAAACATGGGTCACTAACAGTGGGTGTTATTGGGCCTACCTTGTCACCGAAGAAGGGAAGAAGTGAACTTGGGAGTTGGCAGAAGGAACTTACATGGGTGGAGAGGTGGAAGATCTTTGTGGGGCTACACATTTCGGAGGGTGTGGAAGGTCATGCTTTACCGATCCATGGACTTTCCTTGCCAAATGGAAAGTCTCATGTTGTGGTGGGGAGAATTAGGGGGCGAGGATTGAGGAGGAAATAGGGAACAAGAAAAGTCTTCCTTTAGTGAATTCAAATAAAGAACAAGAAGGGGATGGACAGAGGGATTGCATTGGAACTGATTAGAGACAACACTCAAGTAAGAAGGATGGTGCGCGTGACAAAGGGAAACTGATTATGGGTTTGGAAGATCTATCTGAAAATGGATATTTCTGAGTCTGAGGGGGGAGCAACTAAGGAGTATGTTACTGAAAGAGGTGCTTGGGTACCGGTACAAAAGGAAGCTACTTGGAGGGATCAGAGGACATCTAGAATTTTGGGTCTTCCTTGGATTCTTCAGGTATGTTAGTCTCATACACTAGTATTCTTAATTGCAATAGGTTGTTAGAACAAAAGCTTAATTTGGAGTCAGCTAAGAGAATTTGGGAATTAGGAAAGGTAATAGGAGTTTCCCAAGGGGGAAATGAAAAGGAGAATATTGTCAAACTTGTTGAGTTGGAAGCCAGAGACAAAACTGGTTGTCCATCGGGTGGGGTTAATAGGGGTTATCAATGAAGATAGGTTCTCTTAACATTAGGGGTCTGGGGGCAGTTATTCAGAAAAATAAAATTCACTCTCTAGTAACATATGAAAAATTAGACTTTATGGCAATATAGGAGACCAAAATTGGTAGGATAGACGCGTGATTGTGTCATCAGTTGTGGGGGAATATAGATTGCAATTGGAGCTTCTCTCCGGCCACAGGAAATTCATGGGGCTTACTAAATATTTGGAATACAATAACACTTACAAGTATTTTTGCTTTTGGAGGAGATGGTTCTTCTGGGGTTTGTTTAGAGAAAGGTGTTAATAAAGTGCAATGTTTCGTTGTTAATATCTATTCGCCTTGTACCATGGCTGGTAAGAGGAAGCTATGGGCGGATCTGTTAAAAGTAAAAAGTAGTCTTGGGAGTAGCGTATGGTGTCTAGTGGGAGATTTTAATGCGGTGTGTAGTCCTCGAGAAAGAAAGGGTATTGGCTTGGGTGGAGTTAGTCAGGTAGTTAGGGAGTTCAGGAAATTTTTTAATGATATGGAATTGGTTGATCCTCCTCTACTCTGGAGGAAGTTCAAGTGGTATAAAGCTGATGGGTCAACAATGAGTAGGTTAGATAGGTTTCTTTTATCTGAACAATGGATTCAAGTATGGGAAGTTGAGGCACAGTGGGCCATAAATAGAGATGTATCAGATCATTGTCTGATTATCTTAAAAAAGGGCTCACATGAGTGGGGTCCTAAACCATTTCGTTTTAACAATTGTTGGTTGACTCATCCGGAGTTAAAGGAATTGATGTAAAATTGCTGGAGGAGTAATAATATTCAAGGATGGAAAGCTTTTATCTTGAAGGGGAAACTAAAGAATTTGAAAAAAGACCTAAAGAAATGGAATAAGGAGGTTTTTGGGAACATAGAAACAAAAATCCAAATGCTTGAAAGAGAGGTAAGTGTACTGGACACTGTTGTCGAAGGAATAGGCCCAACGGAGGATGAGGTGGAATTGAGAAGGAAAAAGTTTGCTAAGCTGCGAAAGGCTATGAACGATAAAGAAAGTTTACTAAGGCAGGAGTCGTGGGTTAGTTGGTTGAAGGAGGGTGATGCTAATACATCCTTTTTTTTATGTGTGTTTGTCAATCCGAAGGCTAAATAACAGAATGGTGGCAATAAATGTGGAGGGAATCTGGTTTGTGGAGCAAAACAAATAAAGGAGGAAGTTAAGAAGTATTTTACAAAGATTGTCAATGAGGAGCATTGGCAACGTCCTTTGTTAGATGGAGTGACTTTATCGCAAGTAACAGTGGAGGATGTGGGAAGGATAACTGTTCCTTTTACTAGGGAAGAATTGGAGGTGGTTATAAATAATCTTGAATGAGACAAAAGTCGGGGTCCAAATGGGTTTAACTTAATTTTTTTCAAAAAAATTTGGAGTTTAACAAAGGATGAAGTGTGGGGAATGGTCTCAGAGTTCTATATTCATGCTAGACTGCCAAAAGGACACTGGTGCAGGAAGCACTTTTAACAGCGGTTAAAAGTGACTTTTAACGTCGGATTTGGAATCGACGTTAATTCAACCGACGTTACAAGTTTAACTTGTAACGTCGGTTATACAACCGCTGTTATAAGTAAATCTGTAACAACGGTTGTTGGGAAGACCGCCTTTACAAGTGTCATATTGAATATTAAAGCAATGGGTGAAGTAACTTATAACAGCAGTTGTGTAGAGTAACCGCTGTTATATGTGACTTGTAACGTCGGTTGTTGTCTTAAATGCTATTACAAGTGTTTTTTAAAAAAAATTTGGTTTGCTATCAGTTAACTTCACAAAAATGGCAACCTCCACCTTTTCGGATATACACACAGAACAGACACACAAAAAATTCATTCAAATGGCGAGAATCTAGCCATATTGCTTTGTATATATAAATATCTTACATCATATATACACTTTACCGACATTGGCTAAGCTAACTAATTAATCAAGTCATTATCATATACACAATCTAATAATGTTCTAAGTATATAACTAAAACATTACATTCCTAGGATCTAAGTCTACTTGTTTCTCTTTAGCATACTCCAAAAAGAACTCTGCATACTGCTCCCTGAAGGTTGTGAATTCCTCAATAGTCAAGCTAGATTCATTGTCGAAAGCCTGCAAGTTGAAATTAACACAAACATTAATTAAATTAAGTCAAAAAACAGAATATAATTAATTAACATAATACATATATATATTACCTGCTTCCATTTATCTTTAATACCAGTGGAGACAATGTTTAACATTTTTCATGACATAGTAACTGTTGAATATTTGGCAAGTGTACCAAATCATACAAGTAATAAAGTGAGAGTAGAGTATCGTTCCCAACAAGGATTGTGTTTCAAATATCAACTTAGCCTAGGCAATAGCTATTTGAACGAATGAATTTCATAGTTCCAATGAGTTTTTATGGATTTTTGATTACAAGTTAAGAATGAATGAATGCAATGCAAGTAAAGAATGAAGTCAATATAGGTAAAAGCGGTTAGGCATCGGAATCATTCAATCTTCACTTGACGTAACTTTATTCAATCCAAATTCCAATTCATTCCACTCAATTGACATTCAAATCACTAACCTAGATTTATCCCTAATTCCTTAGGTGATAATCCTTTTGTACCAATCAAGAAGCCTAATTCCTTAGGTCATTCAAGCATTTGCACAAACATTAAGCATGCGATTCATAAGAATACATTGAAACATAGTTCTATTCCTAGAATCAACATTCCAATGGTAATCTACTTCAATTCCAATCCAATAACCAATTTTCCAATTGTGAAATTGAATCTAACATCAATCTAGAGTTGATCAATCAATAAAAGCATTAAGCATAGAAGCAAATCACTCTAATTGAATGAAATAGAATTGAAATCAGAATCAAACTTCATTACATCAAGATTCAATCAAGTTCATCCTAAACCTAACCTAAGATATCTAACAACTCATGGTAAAAAGAGAAGAGAAGAAGAAACTTGAGTAGGAATGAGGGGAGGAAGCCATGGAAGCTTCAAATCTTGTTCCCAAGCTTGAGTCTCCCAAGAATCCAGAGAGAAATGATGAACCTAGGTTAGAATCGCACCAAAATGAGCCAAAGATCCCTCTTCCACTGCAGAAACGCGAATTTATACTGGTTCTGCTCGTCTGCCAGCGCTGGGCGCCCAAACATTGCTCTCTGTCTGCTGCTGCTGCCTCATGGGCGCTGGGTGCCCCATATTGGCGCTGGGCGCCCCAACACCAGCGCTGGGCGCTGGACCATGCCCTGCAGGATGCAGTTTTCTTCCGTTTCTGTCCGCGCTGAGCGTCCAATTCCAGGGCTGAGCGCTGGCTACTATTCCTGAACATTTTCAACATCTTTTAAGTATATTTTCAATATAAATTGAAATCTAAGTATCAAAACTCTATTCAAATGAATGCGTGCATTTTCTTATCATTTTTCTCTATAATTCATAAGATTATTTACAAACTTATTCCTAATTACACTTCCAAACTAGCATATTTTACACATTCATCACAACCCCAAACTTAGAGATTTTGCTTGTCCTCAAGCAAACAATTAGATTCAAATAAGGGTTTGAGAAATGGATTTTCATGTTCAATTCTCTTGTGAAGCAAATTACTCATGCAAGACTTCAATTCCTTAACACTTTTTGCAAAATGGACAAGCATCACACAATCATTCATAAATTCCAATTGATCACAAGTTTCATGCTTTAGAGCAATCAAACATACTACAAAATTAGCTCAATTGAATGCACAAAATATTCTCTTGCAACCTCTCTATCAAGTGTTTCACACATCCTCACTTGGTGATATGTGCTCTCAATTCCAATCATCCTACACTCCCCAATCCTCATCTTGACAAGATGCTAGACACACACATCACAAATGCCAATGCAACACATATCATGAGGTCTTTTATTTGGATGTAACGGGGCTTAGGTACGGGTGGATGAGAATAAGGATATATATACTATGCTACTTTGGCTTCAAGGACTATTTGGACTCCTTTGGAATTTTCAATTGCCTAGTCTAGCTACAAGCACATAAGCACACAATTTGTGCTATTTCTTTTGTTGCTTCTATTTTTGCCTTTTTCTTTACTTTTGTGTACTTTCTCTTTCCTTTTCCTCTTTTTGGCTTTTTCTATTTTTCTTTTTCTTTGTCTTTCTTTCACACTTTTTTTTTCTTTTAATTTTTTTTTCATAGTAGGCATCTTTAGTGGCCTACTCACACCCCAAACTTTATTTGCTTGCTTGTCCCTAAGCAAGAGAACAACCCCAAACTTAAGTCCAAACATTCCCCTAAGCCAAAGTAGTGGGCCAAAATGGTTTTATCGCTTTTTAGGCTTGTAGTGAGCTATCATACCAAGAACAATAGGTCAAGGCTCAATTGGGCTTAACAATGGTAAATGATAGGTTGGCAATTATGGCACCAAGCTTAAACAAAGAATTATTGCCTCAATCATTTATGCATATGCAAGAACATTGCAACAATGACAAGCATTCAAGGCAAGAAAAAGTGAGAACATGCAAATGATGGTAAATCACACATGAAAGAAATCAAGTCATCTGGATAATGTGCCAGAGCATTTGGGCTCAAAAGCTCACATTTTATGGTTATGTGCAAGAGAAAATCCATGCATTCAACACTGCATCAATCATAGCATGAAAAATTGTCACAAACAATTCACAAGGATCAATGGTTTCAATGAAATCATATGCTCAACAAGTATAAGATGCATTATGCTAGAAATTTCAGCCCAGCAAAAGTTCTATGCTTAATAGAGAATCTACATAAAAATCCACTCAAAACACAAGTTTGTGCAAAATATGCAAGTTTGGGCAATTTATTCCTACAACTAACTAACAAATTAAGGAGGGTAAAAAAAATTAATAACGAGTTCAGAGCACCCCCTTTCTTCTGCACAATGGATGAGCATGTGCAAATTTTTTTTTTTTGCTCCCAGCGCTCAGCGCTCCACATGGGCGCCCAGCGCCGAAGGTCTGCGAATCCTGCTTGTCTCTATGCTCTGGGGCGCCTAGCGCTCACAGTGAGCGCCCGACGCCCGTCTGTGGACCATTTTCACCATTCTAGTGTGTCATTTCTCCCCTTCCTTTGCTCCACTTTCCTTAGATGTGCCTGCATAACAATTCAAAGAAATTACACCACATTAGATGGCCTACACATCAAGGAACCACTCAACAACTCAATGAACTACTTATTTTTCATGCTAAGGGAAAAAAATGAAAGAAATGCAAGAAGAAAATGCTTGGGTTGCCTCCCAAGTAGCGCTCCTTTAACGTCACTAGCTTGACGCATTGTCACCCCATTAGGGTGGATGATATGATAAAAAGAAAATTTCATCCTTTCGCTTCCTTCTTTTAGGTAACAATCCCATATATTTGGCATAGGGACAAGAATGTTCCCATGCTCCAACAATTAAGCATTTGGGATATGTGTTCCCCCATTTTTGAATCATGTAAAACTCATCTTGCATAGGACTCTTCTCTTCGATCACCAAGGGTTGAGTCTTGGTCATATGAATCTCTTCATGTATCACCCTTGGCTTCTCTTCAATGTCACTATTTCTGTTGCTCTGTTTTTCGTCTACTTCTACAACTACACTTTCTTTTTGTTTTTCATCCACCACCTCTCTTAATTCATGTTCACTTTTCATTTCTACAAGCACTTCTTCTTCTTGCTCAACCATTTCCCAAACATGTGACTCTTGCTCTCTTACCAATTCTATCTTTTTCTGACAAAACAACCCAATTGCTCAGATAATGTCTCAACTTGAATCTCAAGATTCTTGATTGAAGCTTGTGTGTTCTTAAAATTCGCATGAGTAGCTTCAATGAATTGAATTAAAACATTTTCAAGGTTGGACAATCTATCTAGTGACTCATTGGATTGATGGTGAGGTGGAGCATCTTGCTCCCACATGAGGTTCTCTCCATGTAATAAACCCCCTCATTTGCATTGAATTTCGCCTCACACTCTTCAAATTTATGGTGTGCACCACAAAAATCACATGTAGGTTGCAATGGTTCCATTGCCTTCACTTGCATGAATTATAACAATGAAGGATAGTGGATACTTTCCTCATAAAACAAAAATCCAAAGCAAGGAAAAGATGAGAATATCCAATATATCAATTATTCAAACAAAAACAGAAAATAAACACAAAAAAAAAATGTTCAAATTAACAATGCCTTTGCTTCGTTGATATTGAAATCAACAATCCCCGAACAGCCAAAAACTTGTTGATTATTTAGCAAGTGTACCAAATCGTACAAGTAATAAAATGAGAGTAGAGTATCGTTCCTAACGAGGATTGTGTTTCAAGTATCAACTTAGCCTAGGCAATAGCTATTTGAACGAATGAGTTTCATAGTTCCACTGAGTTTTTATGGATTTTTGATTACAAGTTAAGAATGAATGAATGCAATGCAAGTAAAGAATGAAGTCAATATAGGTAAAAGCGGTTAGGCATCGGAATCATTCAATCTTCACTTGACGTAACTTTATTCAATCCAAATTCCAATTCATTTCACTCAATTGACATTCAAATCACTAACCTAGATTTATCCCTAATTCCTTAGGTGATAATCCTTTTGTACCAATCAAGAAGCCTAATTCCTTAGGTGAATCAAAATTTGCACAAGCAGTAAGCACAAGACTTACAAAGAATGCACTGCAATGAAGTTCTATTCCTAGAATCAACCTCACAGTGGTAATCTATTCCAGTTCTAGCATGAACACACATTTTCCAATTATGCATTCATTCATACGATCAATTTCATGAATGGCCAATTCAGGAAAAGCATTAAACATTGAAGAGATTACTCAATTTGAATGAATTTGAATTGAAATCGGAGTTAGAACAAACTTACATCAAGATCTGATTGAACTCATCCTATCCTAACCTAGGGAATTTAGAAACTCATAACTACAAGATGAAATCTAGAAGAAATAGAAGAGATCTGAGGTAGAGAAGCCATGGATTCTTCAATCCTCTCTTCCAAAAGCTCTTGAACTCCCTGGTTTCAACACCCTCTCAGAGAACACAGATTAGAATCAGATGAAAATGAAAAATAGAAAAAGCCAAAAAGAGGAAAAGGAAAGAGAAAGTACACAAAAGTAAAGAAAAAGGCAAAAATAGAAGCAACAAAAGAAATAGCACAAATTGTGTGCTTATGTGCTTGTAGCTAGACTAGGCAATTGAAAATTCCAAAGGAGTCCAAATAGTCCTTGAAGCCAAAGTAGCATAGCATATATATCCTTATTCTCATCCACCTGTACCTAAGCCCCGTTACATCCAAATAAAAGACCTCATGATATGTGTTGCATTGGCATTTGTGATGTGTGTGTCTAGCATCTTATCAAGATTAGGATTGAGGAATGCAGGTGGATTGGATTTGAGAGCAAATATGACCAAGTGAGGATGTGTGAAACATTTAAATAGAGAGGTTGCAAGAGAATATTTTGTGCATTCAATGGAGCTAATTTTGTAGTATGTTTGATTGTTCTTAAGCATGAAACTTGTGATCAATTGGAATTTATGAATGATTGTGTGATGCTTGTGCATTTTGCAAGAGTGTTAAGGAATTGAAGTCTTGCATGAGTAAGGTGCTTCACAAGAGAATTGAACATGAAAATCCGCTTTCTCAAACCCTTATTTGAGTTTAATTGTTTGCTTGAGGACAAGCAAAATTTCTAAGTTTGGGGTTGTGATGAATGTGTAAAATATGCTAGTTTGGAAGTGTAATTAGGAATAAGTTTGTAAATAATTTTATGAATTATAGAGAAAAGTGATAACAAAATGCACACATTCATTTGAATAGAGTTTTGATACTTAGATTTCAATTTATATTGAAAATATACTTAAAAGATGTTGAAAATGTGCAGGAATAGTAGCCCATTTAGCCACTGAATTGCATGCTCGGGCCGGACAGATGGGAAGAAAACGCATCCTGCAAGGCATGGGCCAGCACCCAGCAAGCTTGTGTTGGGGCACCCAGCTGTGGGCGCCCGCGCCATGAGGTAGCAAGGAAGAAGACTGAGAGCAAGTGTTGAGCGCCCAGGCAAGTGCATGAGAGCAGCAGAAAGAAACAGTATAAATTCGCGTTCTGCAGTGGAAGAGGGATCTTTGGCTCATTTTGGTGTGATTCTCACCTAGGTTCATCATTTCTCTCTGGATTCTTGGGAGACTCAAGCTTGGGAACAAGATTTGAAGCTTCCATGGCTTCCTCCACTCATTCCTACTCAAGTTTCTTCTTCTCTTCTTCTTTTTACCATGAGTTGTTAGATATCTAAGGTTAGGTTTAGGATGAACTTGATTGAATCTTGATGTAATAAAGTTTGATTCTGAATTCAATTCTGTTTCATTCAATTAGAGTGATTTACTTCTATGCTTAATGCTTCTATTGATTGATCAACTCTAGATTGATGTTAGATTCAATCTCACAATTGGAAAATTGGTTATTGGATTGGAATTGAAGTAGATTACCATTGGAATGTTGATTCTAGGAATATAACTATGTTTCAATGTATTCTTATGAATCGCATGCTTAATGTTTGTGCTAATGCTTGAATGACCTAAGGAATTAGGCTTCTTGATCGGTACAAAAGGATTATCACCTAAGGAATTAGGGATAAATCTAGGTTAGTGATTTGAATGTCAATTAAGTGGAATGAATTGGAATTTGGATTGAATAAAGTTACGTCAAGTGAAGATTGAATGATTCCGATGCCTAACCTCTTTTACCTATATTGAATCCATTCTTTACTTGCATTGCATTCATTCATTCTTAACTTGTAATAAAAAATCCATAAAAACTCAGTGGAACTATGAAACTCATTCGTTCAAATAGCTATTGCCTAGGCTAAGTTGATACTTGAAACACAATCCTCGTTGGGAATGATACTCTACTCTCACTTTATTACTTGTACGATTTGGTACACTTGCCAAATAATCAACAAGTAACCACACTCCCAACTGTCGGGTTGCCTACAACACTACAAATCAATATGAATTCGATTAATTAATTACAAGTAAAAATAGTGTTTGAGTGTAATAATAATAATAATTACTATTTATTAAACTACTTACCTTTGGGATTATCCATGTAGGCTTATTTTTTGCCTTAACACTCCTACTTTTACCATTTGCGCAAGCAATGCTACACGCAATCATTTCACTATATGATAAAAAAAATGAATATTGGCAAACTTTTGTTCATGCATGTTTAATGAAATAAAATAAAAGTTACAAATTAAATAAGCTTTTACGTACCTATCAATATAGCGTTTCACATCAGGGTCCAGCTGATAGTTCAACGAGCAAAGAAATACAATCAGATGTTGTGGTGGACAAAGTAGGAACAACTGTCAATGGTCCGTTCGTGATAAGTGGTGCCATATATACCTTAGCGTGGCTAATATTGACCACGGAATGCAAGTATCTGGTCATGACATCACCAGTTTTGCAGAAATCACCCTAAATGACGGTGGGGACTAAGAATCCATAAGTAGACAGGATGCCCCTCCTCATAGCAAGGCGATGCAGATACCTAACAAATAAAATAATTAGTCAATGTTAATTATGTAATATACTGAAATATAAGTACGTGCGTGCACCAGACACTAACAACCGGCGTGGCTAACCATACTCGATCATGGAGTAAGTCACCACCCCCCCCCCCCCCCCCCAACCCCAATGATAAAATAAGGCAACAAGTCAGTTTGGGCGCCGTCATGTTCCAAAGGAATTACAAAGCCGTCTTGAGGGAACATCGCCACCCACGTAGCCAGACGAGCTATCAGCGAGATACTGTTTCTCGATCTCACCGGAGCTGCGTGGTCCTAAACAAACAATATAAATCATTATGAAAAAAAGGTAAATATTATCCTAAACAATATACAAATTGAATGATTATTAATACCTGGAGTGCAGGAGACTTCCCCCTCTGCTGCGACGGACTCGATGGATCACCGACTTTGTTATTATCCTTCGGCTCATCATCGTCCATCTCCTCCTCATCATCAACCAACACATGTTGAGCTGGACAGCTCCCCTTTGTACTCAAATGTGAAGGTTGGACAGTTGGTGGTCCTTCGGATTGCATAGATGATATAAGATTCCGCAGAGTCCCTGGGTCCTTTAAAAGCGTCTGGATAACATCCTCTCTAATCTTCTCCACGAGTAGCCGCTCCCGTTCTCTCATGTGAACGTGGTCCATGGAATTACCGAATGCCCACCTGCCTTCCAACACCAATTACTCGGCCAGGGTGGTTGTCTTTGTCTAGGGCAGCAGCCAGGATATCCCGACGACCCTGTGGAACGAACGATCCTTGCGAGCTTTGTTCCTTCAGCGAAGCCTACAAAGACAAAATTAAAAAAAAAAGATACTTAAAAGTCTATTACAAAGTACATGTAGAATTAAATATTAATTACTTACAATCTTTTCAGCAACAACGTGTGTGTGCTCAGATTTAATAACCCCCGACTTTGTCTTTCGTCCTTCAATCCATGTATCCTCGTGTGGGGGTGGAGACGGAGGATCAATAACTGCCTCCTCATCTTGTGCTTCTTCCTGCCTCTTCTTCAACTTGGCCTCCATCATAGTCTGCCGAACCCGTTTATAGCCACTGCGAGACATCTTGTGTTTGTGGACATCTTTTTTTTTTTTCTGGATCTCCCGCGCCTTTTCCCTTTTCTCCTGTTACAATGCATGTATTCAATTCGTTCAGTTAAATAAACAAATTAGGTTTGCCTATTATAAAAAAATACTTCAACTAACCAGATAGGCGCAATGCCGGATCGTAACAAACTGGTCCCACGTATCTCGATCAAGGAAATGGTACACTTCAGTAGGAGACTTGTCGGCCTTCTCTCCGAAGATGTAGTTACTAGCTAGGGTTGACTTAAACCTCGTCCAAAGCTTAGCCGCATATGAAAGAACTTGGGACCAGTTTGTTACGATCCGACTGCTCGCCAACCTATCTGGTTAGTTGAAGTATATTTTTTTATAATAGGCAAACCTAATTTATTTATTTAACTGATCGAATTGAGTACATGCATTGTAATAGGAGAAAAGGGAAAAGGCGGAGGAGATCCAGAAAAAAATGTCCACAAACACAGGATGTCTCGCGGTGGCTATAAACGAGTTCGGCAGATTGTGATCGAGGCCAAGTTGAAGAACAAGTGATGGGCTCCGACAAGCGTACCGGATCGAAGCAAGTAATAATAAAACGGCGAAACCGAGTATCGAACTCAGGGATTGGGAAATCAAGTGTCACTTCACAAATTAAGCAACTATTTAGACTGAGAAATAGGTGTGAAAATATTTCAAGAAAATAAAAGAAATAATAAAATAAAATCAAATATTTTTGGGATTTTCAAATTAAAAGAGATTCCCAGGAATTGGGTTATCAACAAAACTACTCATGTTACTAAATTGACTACCCCTCTTGTTAATTATCAAAATTTGCTTTGAAGGTGAATTTATCCTAAATAAGTTAATGTTCCCTCTCGGGATATAAGAACCGTGCCCGATTAAACCAACCTCTACTCTCGTGGTAATTGAATTTAAATCGAACCCTTTAAGCTTTTGTGACAACTCAGTGAAACCTCTAAGGACCGCTTCTAACTCTTGTGATTTAAGTCCTAAGTTTGATTCCTACCCTAAGTTTGATTCCTCTAGAGTATCTATGACATGCAAATAAGTGCGCACCAAATTCACAAGTAATTCATGCAATAGGAATCAAATCAAAAGCGAATTGAAATTAACAAGAAGTAAAACGTCAATTCATAATATAAAACAAATCTTGGGCATAGCCCCAATCCCTAGAAACAAAAGGACTACTCAAGCATTGCCATGGTCATGGCAACCTTGAATAACAAAAGCATAAAAAACCTAAGAGAAGAGAAGAAATTAAGAAGAAGATAAATCCTAATTTTTGCCAAAGGTAGCAGCCCAAGGATCCTATTTTCGAGCCTAATTGCCCTATTTATAAAGTAGGTTAACTTGAATTCCAAGCAATTACAAAATCAGATCAAATCTGGTTTTAAAATTCCAGATATTGCGCGTCACGTAGTGATGATGGTCGTCACGGCTAGGCCGTGACAAATTCTGTCTGGGAAAACTTGACACCGATGGCTTGTCACGGCCATCATGGCCATCACTGCCTGGCCGTGACGTGGTTCTGACTTTTCATTCTTTTCTTTTCAGCCTTGCTCAATCATGGCCGTGATAGCTGTCACGGCTGGGCCGTGATGGCCTCTTTTGGCTCGTTTTTTGCTTTTCAAGCTCCATCTTCATGCAAGCTCCATCATGATTGATCTTGAACATTTTAATCTTCATATTTAATTGCCAAATCAATATCTCCAAATCAATTGCCAAATCTTATCATATCCTTTGTTGTTGTGATAGGCAATTATTATCCAAATCCAATTTGATTTGGATTCAATCTTTTATCTCAATGCCAATTGAATTATCTTTTAATCATAATAATCCAAATCCAAATTGATTTGGATTCAAATCCATCATGTGGGCCCTTGAAATTTACTTGACAATCTTCGATTTAATTGATTTCCATTATTTTCTTCTTGATACTTTCCTAAAAATCAAAAATAAGAATAATATCGGGAAAATTAATAAAAATCTAATTAAAATTAATTAAATACACACATTGACTCTAAAATAACCAAAATAGGAAAACAAAGTCTAATTTGGGCTAAATCAAGCATTCAACAAAATTTAATTGATGAAATCCTCTCTAAAATAATAGATAAAACATGATAAGACAGTGGATTATCAATAGGCGGGAAGAAGCAGGAGATGAGGAGGCAGTTATTGATCCTCCGTCTCCACCCCCACGCGATGATACATGGATTGAAGGACGAAAGACAAAGTCGGGGGTTATTAAATATGAGCACACACGTTGTTGTTGAAAAGATTATAAGTAATTAATATTTAATTCTACATGTACTTTGTAACAAACTTTTAAGTATCTTTTTTTTTTTTGAATTTCGTCTTTGTAGGCTTCGCTGAAGGAACAAAGCTCGCAAGGATCGTTCGTTCCACGGGGTCGTCGGGATATCCCGGCGTTGCCCTAGACAAAGGCGACCACCCTGGCCGAGTAATTGGTGTTGGAAGGTAGGTGGCATTCGATAATTCCATGGACCATGTTCACGAGCGAAACATGGGCGAGCGGGAGTGGCTACTCTCGGAGAAGATTAGAGATGATGTTATCCAGATGCTTTTAAAGGACCCAGGGGCTTTGCGGACTCATATCATCTATGCAATCCGAAGGACCACCAACTGTCCAACATTCACATTTGAGTACAAAGGGGAGTTGTCCAGCTCAACATGTGTTGGTTGATGATGATGAGGAGATGGACGATGATGAGCCAAAGGATAATAACAAAGTCGGTGATCCATCGAGCCCGTCGTAACAGAGGAGGGAAGTCTCCTGCACCCTAGGTATTAATAATCATTCAATTTTTATATTGTTTAGGATAATATTTACCCTTTATTCATAATGCTTTATATTGTTTGTTTAGGACCACGCAGCTCCGGTGAGACCGAGAAACAATATCTCGCCGATAGCTAGTCTGGCTGCATGGGCGGCGATGTACCCTCCAGACGATTTTGCAATTCCTTTGGAACATGACGGCGCCAAAAACTGACTTGTTGCCTTATTTTATCATCCCGGGGGTGGGGGTGGGGGGGGGGGGGGGGGGTGACTTACACCATGATCGAGTATGGTTAGCCACACCGGTTGTTAGTGTCGGGTGCACGTACGTAATTATATTTAAATATATTAATTAATTAACATTGACTAATTATTTTATTTCTTAGGTATCTGCATCGCCTTGCTATGAGGATGGGGATCCTGTCTACTTATGGATTCTTAGACCCCACCGTCATTCAGGGTGATTCCTGCAAAATGAGTGATTTCAAGACCAGATACTTGCATTCCGTGGTCAATATTAGCCACGCTGAGGTATATATGGCACCACTTATCACGAACAGCCATTGGCAGTTGTTCCTACTTTGTCCAGCACAGCATACAGTCGTATTTCTTTGCTCGTTGAACTATCAGCTGGACCCTGATGTGAAACAGTATATTGATAGGTACGTAAAATCTTATTTAATTTGTAACTTTTATTTTATTTTATTAAACATGCATGAACTAAAGTTTGACAATATTCATATTTTTTATCATATAGTGCAATGATTGCGTGTACATAACATGCATGAACTTTCTTCTTCAAAGTTACAGTATTCGGCATATCAAAATGGACCTACATTACAATAGAGGAATTAGTGTATGATAATATGCTTAAATACAATATATGCAAATAAAGAGGTTAAAAGTTACGTTACTTGAGTGACTCCCAAATCTGATCTTTCACGTTATCCGGTACTTTAGCCCATTCCTCAATCAATATGCTAGCATGGCTTTTAGCTTGCATAGCCAAGAAACTAGAAAAATCCTTAGCATGCAGCCAATAGCCTCCCCATAACTATCAAACTCAATATGCCACCTCATATTATGATGAAGGCGGGTGGTCAATTTTTTTCATGGTGGTGCATGATCCACCCCTCTTTTGGAAGAGGAATTAGCTGCACCGCCTTGTGAAGGAGGCATACCGGTGATGAGGGACTACCAGCACCGCTTTGTGAATCAACCATATATATATGTATGACTATTTAGACAAAAAATAATAAATTAGATAAAACCAGATAAACAAATAAGCAGGAATAAGATTCTAGTGATGCTTCTCAAACATTTCTAGATATTCACCAATTACAATTAGGGAGTACTCACAATTTCTTTCAAACAAATTATGGGGTGCAAACCATACAATAAAAGATAAACAGAAGCAAAACACAGCAGCCATAACAAGCTGATTAACAGCAAACCATACAATAGTTCATGCTAACTTTCAAAACATTCATGCTAACTTCATATTATTACAAAACACAAAAACCACAAAAACAAAAAGCTAACTTAAGAAACAGACAAACACAACCCTAAACCACAAAAACAAAAACAGAATAAAAGAAAAACAGAAGCAAAACACAGCAGCCATAACAAGTTGATTCACAGCAAACCATACAATAGTTCATGCTAACTTTCAAAACATTCATGCTAACTTCATATTATTACAAAACATAAAAACCACAAAACAAAAAACTAACTTAAGAAACAGAAAAATAGAACCTAAACCACAAAAACAAAAAACAGAAACAGAGAAACACAAAAAACACAAAGAGAGACACAAAAAAAAAAGAGCTGAAAGGGAAAGAAAAGCTTACGAATGATGAAGACAGCAACTAGAAAGTAGTCAAACACTCGCAGGAACTGGAAATGGGGTAAAAAACTCGCAGGAACTAGAAAACTGAAAAGGAACATGAGTGTGGCTATTAGGGCTTGATAAGGAGTAAGGAAAAAAAGGAACACGAGTGTGGAACATGGCTGTTAGTACGTACCTCGCGATGACAATGGAGTGAACTGGGTTATTGCAGGGAACCTAGCTTTGAACGGGGAGAGAGAGAGAACGATGGAGTGAACTGGGTTTCCAAGAGAAGACGAACACTAAGACTTTGCAGAGACTTGAGAAACAGAGAGGAAGGGGTTAGGGTGCGGGAGTGAATGAGAGACTTGAGTTTTTTCATGTTAACGTGATAAAGACATATAACGTCGGTTCTTTGGGACAACAACCGTTACTACTACAAGAAAATCAGCTTTTAGCATCGGCCTAAAGCCCACGCTACAAGGCCAAAGCCCATGCTAATAACCATTTTAGCATCGGCCATGCGTCGACATCAGGGCCGACGCTTTAAGCCTCGACACTATGTTTAGCGTCGGCCTTTTCATGGCCGACGCTAAGTGGCTGCTAAGACCATCCAAAATATGGATGACGCTAACCGAGGGTAGCTTAGCGTCGGCCAAAGCCCAAGCTATTTATGGTCGGCCTGGCCTACACTAAACGTAGCATCGGCCATTTCCGACGCTAATTAACGTCGCAATTACTATTGCTAGGAAAGATGAAGATTATTTTCCATTCAAATTATACATGACTTGACTAATAAAAGTTTTAGCAGTAATAATAAATTTTTTTATAAGCAAAAATGTAATTAATAGAGTACAAGGGATACTCGAACCCTATATACAATGTACACTAAGGCTAAGAAAGAACACCCAAGTGTTAAGACGTATACAGCCAAAAGAAAGCAACCAAAAGGAACAGATGCAACAATCAATGAATAGCTAAAACTAGCAAGCTAATGAGCAGGGACTAGGACATTGATAAACACTTGAACAACCCCTGCTAAGCCTCAGCCGAATCATCATAGAAGCCAAAATGGCACTCCAAAATAAATTCCCTGTGCAGACAAGACGTTAGCAAAAAGGAAGAACAACTCCAACCAAAAGCACAATAAAAGAAAGAACTCCTTTGGATGCCCTGTAGTGCGAAAACAGAGGAATAATGCACTGAAAAACCTGCCAAGAAAAAAGCAAGGAAGCTTGATCTGCACTAAAAAAATACTATCACGGCACAGACCAGAAAATATAGGATGAAACTAGAAAAATTCTAAACTTTCCTTAACAGCAGAACCAGTGTAGCAAAACAAAAAGAGAGAGAAGCACTTATAATCAAACATGTTATTTGCACCACAATACAGATGAATTTGTATACTAGAAGCCTCAACAGAATGTTATTAATAGATAAAGTCAATTTAAGTTTTCAAGTGATACATACTGTAATAGCATTCAAGATCTTGATCTTCTGAAATATAATAGTCTGAAACTGAAAACTGTTAGGAAAAAAATTGTCCAGAAATTTAAGAAACACAAATCCATAGATCATTAGATATGAAAACCCACCCCGACTTTACTCAAAGAGTAGAATATGCAACTGAAGGTAAGGTATATATTAATTGCTAATTTGCCAATCATATAATCATGATTCTTCACAGTAAAATAATGATTATTCCATGGGTAGAAATATTAGCTTATACGAAATTTAAAAGCCCAATCACTATCAGCGCTTACAATAAACAGACCAGCTGGGGAAAATTCTGCAAAAGACACATTTGAAGTAAGGAAACATGTAATAATCAAGTCACTTCAAAATTAAATAGTGAAGAAGCTATAAATGGGCAAACAAGATAAACGTAAAAGCACTTGTCCAGAACTATTAGTGTTGGTTTGCATATGTATCAATTCCATATAAGGTGAAAAAGGCCTAAAACCAAGTTAGTATAAATGATACTAAAATTCATTAGATCTTCATAATCGACGGGGAATATCCAATTTTGTGACAGCATCTTAAACTAAGTTAGAGTGAATATAATATTGCAAAAGGACAAGTGGTATATCAGTAAAGCCTGAGACTCACAAGGTGGCTTCACTCATAGACAATGTTGAGCCGATCTAGCGTACCGTTGTGACCCATTGTCCCTCCTTCCCAATGAACAGAATTGTCCCTTTGCTCTATCTCAGGAATTGACCGAGAAAGAATGTTTTTAATTAACTAAAAAATTCACTTAATTGCCAATATCATGGACTAGAAAGGGCCTTCCAGAATTTATTGCATGCCATAATCAAACTTAAGTCTTGAAAGAAACTGCTGACTCTGAAAATTAGTTCAATAACTGAAATCTACATCTTATTTTGCACATAGTCACCATAGAACCACCCATGATTTTGAATTCTTCACTTGACAAAAGTGTTATGCCACAAATGTCATGTTCATCCAACCAATTGATATGTTTCAACATCATCCTAAAATCACATTAAATTATTCTTACCCCATTTCACTCTTTATTGATATCTGGGGACTCTTCCCCAGAATTTCACACTACAACAAATTTGTCTAGAAGATATTCCTGAAGCATCTGGGGATGACACCTCAAAATTTGTTTAATCCAAGTGAATAACTAATTATGACAACAGAAAAAGAAGAAAATAAATTGAAGCATGAGTGACCAAAAACAAATCTATGGCCATACCTCTTGATAAATCAATTCTCTAACATCATCTTTGGTCGATTTCCTTCTCTCAAACTCAAACTCAAGTTTTGATATGGGTTGAGTGGATGGTTCCTGATCAATATTCAACAAACCATGAGAGTAATGATCAACTAATGCATGCAGTGACAAGCATAACAGAAATAATGAAACTTCCACTTTGGTAACTATTAATGGATTTTACGTCTTGGTAATTATATAGGTGAGGTGATAGAAGATCAACCTCTTCAGCTGTTGGACGACCATTAGGATCAAATACATATGAATCCACTGCATAAAGATCATCAAGAAGGCAGTTGATAAACTAAGGAACAAAGAAGTTGCTGTTTTCATCTTTCAAAACAACAAAAAATATTTGGCTCAGCAACAAGGTGAGAATTATTGCTTAACTGATAAAAAACAAAATCTCCAGCAAACAGTCTTTTGTGCTAAAAATCCATAAAAAGTAAATCATTCACATTTTGAGTATTCATTTTCAACTGCATCACACTCAAACATCATAATTAAAAGCAAGGTGCATTGTCAATGAAAATTAAAGGTAATACAGAACAAATTCAAATACCATAATTGATCAAAATCTAGCAATTAGGAACCTAAGAAAACAAAATCGATATTAATTAACCTAATTGAATGCTACTTCCCAAGTTATGCTCAAAATGGTTGAGAACCAAACACAAACCCAAACCAAAAAACCAAACATCAATAAAAACCCTAAACAGAGATTAAAAGAAAACAAAACAATCAAATGAGGTCAAATTGCATGAACCAAATCAATCGAAAGCTCACCAAAACAATCAACGAAAAAAAAACGAAGACTGTGGGCAATAATCATAAAAAACAAGAAAGAGCAAAAAATAAAAAACAATTATCAAAATCAAAAAATGGCGCAAAAAAATTGTAGAAAGAAATTGAAGAAGATTTAGTGAGAATGAAAAAATTGAAGAGATGGACCTGAAATCGAAGAGTGAAGATTTCTCAGAATGGCACAATAGGACCCTAAGATTTTAGAGAGAACACAATCAGGACAAGCATCCCTAATCCCTAAATTCAAGAGCATAACCCAACCCTTCAAGAGCATAATCGAGGTTCATGACTAACTGTGGAGGAGGAGGTGACATACCTGAATGCGAACGCAGGTGGAGGAGACGGTGTTGTTGTCCTACGGAGGTGACGGCGCGCAAGGAAGGGAGAGCCTCCGCGATGGTGGAACGGCGCAGGAAGGCGAGAGGGCTAGACGCGATGGTGGAGCGGTGTGGCGGCAGCAAGGCGGTGGTGCGACGGCAAGGTAGTGCGGCTCTGGAGAGAGCTTCGACACACACAAAAGGAAAAAAGGGCACCAGTGATATTTGGTTCAACTTTCTATGGTTAATAAATTCATGTTAACATTCAAAGTAGTGTCCACCTGGCGGACGCTAAATGAAAATTATCTATAGCATCGGCATCTAACGTAGGCCTACAAGTTCAATAACGCATCAAACCGTGGATGTCTCATCACGGGAGCGCACGGTTACCAAACCTTGGGTAACCTACAGTGAATGGCCAGATCACCGTACTCTTGGGCGATCTCCCCTATGTCGAACGTCCCCCTCAACTATCAACTCCAATGCTCGATGCATGGGCACAACAACCACCTCCTTTGCTTGGGCCAAAAAGCTCCCAAGACTTCAACATCAACATCAACATCATCAACACCTTAGACCCAAATCGTGGGGTCAAGGCCCCCTTGGCCAATAAGCACCAAGGTATAACTCATCAACACCTCGACCAATAAGCACCGAGGCCACTTTGGCCAATAAGCAACAAAGCTAACAATGTGCGGTAACCCAACGGATACCGACTTAACCATCTTATCGTCTTTCAACGTCTTAATTGTTATATAATTAAGTTATCTAATCTCCATCATTTGTTTGGTGTATTATCATCACATCATTTGGGGAAGAATGGGGTTAAAACCCCTCTTTAACCTTTAATCTCATATTTTGTTCTGGAGGGGAGCACCGGCGTGCTTAATCCTAAGCACGGTCGTACTCCCACATAAGTGAAGCACGGGCGTGCTTCCTTTTAATCACGGCTGTGCTCAGCTGCACGGTCGTGCTTCCTATTATGCACGACCGTCCTCAGTTGCACGGTCATGCTCCTCTGCTCCACGGCCATACTTAACGCGCGACCATTTTGCAGAATTCAAACTGGGAGCACGGACGTGCTCCTGTTTAGCACATTCGTACTCTGGGGCTGGCCGTCTTGTTCAGGTAGATTCTAACTTGTTATTTTTAGCCCAAACTCCCTAAAAGCTCTCTTAATCCATTCCTACTATCATAGACTAAACCATTGGCATAAATCTCACCTTTATTAACAGTCCATGTTTTATAACCAATTTTGGGGAATTAACTCCTTTAATCTTTGTTTACTAAGAGCCCTATTTTAACCAATAGGTATAAACATACCAAATCAACCAACATGTATAAACATACCAAATTATCAAATAAACATGGCATCATCATAATAATGAGGCATACATGATTGGCATACCAAATATTTAAATAAACATGTTATCAACATATCATGGCATCAAGAACAATTAGGCATAAACCAAAAACATATCATTTAGCATACAAAACAACTACGGGGTCATGGGAACCTCTCATCTTATGCAACCCCATGCCTAATGATTATACTATCCTTCTCCCCATACCTGGTATGAAGATTCCAACCAACGAAAGCCAATCGGTAACCTAAACGAAGAACCAACGCGTTTCCCTCAAGCAGCTCGACTAGCTTTCCAAGCCTTGGTCAAACAAAATTTAACCAATTAGTTTCCCAAATCAAAAACAGAAAGAAAACTAAAGAGGGAAAGAACCTTTACCTTCTATGATTGGCACGGACCAACTAAGATCTCCGAAAACTAGAGCAAGAACACCAAGGGCATCAAAGGGGATCAAGGGGAGGAAGAGAGAAGAGGTTTTTGCCCCACAAAAGCTGCCCAAAGTACCAAAATAGGGTTTCGCTCATAACCCTCACGAAACTGCTCTAATTATAGACTCTGATACTTGGGCACGATCTTGCTCCCTGTTGAGCACGGCCGTGCTCAATTCTTGAGCACGGCCGTGCTCAATTCTTGAGCACAAGGCGCTCAAAGAATGCCTTGGGAGACCCCTTAAACGGTCGATTTTGGCAAAAACGCTATTAATACAACTTGTAGATAATTCTCTTAACTTTCCAACACCACAAAGAACACTTCAATCGGACATCTAGAACTCAAGATATAACCAAAACGGTGAAACATGTTACTAGGACTCTAAAATGGTTGAACCTTTCTAAGGCTAAACTTTCTCGAACATGAACTTACGCATCAAAAACAAACCTAACAAGTATATGAAAACATATATATAACATATATAAATGCATTAGGCTTATTTATGAAAAATGGGGTGTTACATAAAACACTTATTATTTCTATATATGTTTGTTTATCAAAATTCATTCTTATTTTAATCACTATCACTATCTTCAAAAGGAGGAGCTACTATTTTAAAATAATTAGTAGGTCTCGAGGAGGAACTTGAAAGTTCAATTCCCCATTTATTTCTTATATATTTCATTCCTTCTCTAAAGTGCTCATTTTTTTTCTTTCAGTATTTTCTAAATTAATTAATTCATTTTTATTTCTTATAATTTGTTTTTCAATTCATTTTCTATCTCTATTCTCTGGATCCTTTTTAAGATAGTAATTTAAGACATTTGTAAGATCTTTAATATCCAATTTAGTTCTTTATTTCTTTGAATTTAATTCTTTAACTAAACGTTTTATTTCTTCTATATTACTCATATTTTAATCCTTATATATAAAAATAAATCTTTTACTTGATTAGTTAATTTGATAATATCATTTTCTTCATTAGTTCTTTCTGGCTCTGGAAGACTAATTGGTCTTGGAATTGATTCAATTTCAATCTCAAGTATTCTTGGTCTATTTATTAAGATTCCTAATTCTGTTATTTCATTTTCTCAGGATAATAAATTTTTCCTATTTCTTCAAATAGTCTTGGAATATCTATTCGATCATTATTTCTAAAAGTAATACTATGATGTGAGTTTATTAATGCATAATTTAAACAATAAGTTATAGAAAATATCTTATCTCCTAGCTTCATTAAATTTTCTCTTAAAAATTTATGTTCAAGGGTTGATGCTTGATCTAGTCTCTTTAATGGAATTCCTATATTCGGATGGATTTCAAAATTTAATTTATATAGGCTAGATTTTCTTCTATTACACCTAGTATTTTATCTTTTGGATCATTTGTTCTATTATCTTTTAGAACTAATTAAATAGGTGAATTTATTTCTTCCTGAAAGGTTGCTTTAATTAAAACTTATACTGCTCCTATATGAATATATCCTAGTCTTCTTCCGTGTTCCTGGTTCTTTAAATTTCCTTTTAGCTGCAAATTTTTTTCTTATTAGTTTAATACTTACCTTGAGTTTATGATATACTCCCTCCGGTCATTATTATAAGCAAAAATTGAATAAAACACACATATTAAGATAGTTAGTTGATCTCATTTAAAAGAGTAATTGTGAATAAAAAATTAAGTTTGTTACCTAAATTACCCTTTCTCTTATTTATTAAGCTTGTGTTGTTGAAAATAAAAGGAGCCATTGGAAAACAAAATTTGTATTAAATGAAGGATATTTTGAGAATAACTTCATTAAATAAGATGAAAGTAGTTGAAATTTGCTTATATTTTGGACAAAAAAATTTGAAATTTTCAACACTCGATATCTCCAAAAGCTAGAAGTGTAATATTTCATAACTTGTAGTTAACGTAGATGAAAGCCAAAATATGACTCATTTACAATATAATATTAAGGATAATAATTAGGAGGTTACAAGACTAATAAATATTCACATTTGTCACACATTTCATATTTTGTAAAACCTCATTGGAAGTTAATATAACCTACAATAATTTGATCACCACTTCAGAACTATCACAAATCAATATCAGAATCACTAACCACATAATTCCCCGTATATAATTTTTCTCACATTTTATAATTTACTAGAATCAATTATTCGTCACAAGTTGCAAGGTTGATATCATGAAAATACGTACCCTGAAAATTGTGAGTATGAAAAATAAATACAAAAAAGATGTCACAAAGATATGAAAATTTCAAGTTTAATTTGATCATGGCAATCAAATACAAACCATCTTATTTTGCACCAAATATCTCATTCCTCAAAGAAAAATGCTAAAAATAAAAGCTAAATAATATATCCCATGCTAGAGACAGCACAAAGGGCTGCCGTAAGAATGAAGTTTGATTCTCAGGAAGAAGCTTGTAGAAGCATGAAGCGTCAAAGGGAAGTTAAATAGATTGGCATATAGCAGCATCGTAAATTCCTTAAAACTACAAACAACAATTTATGGAAGCTCTCAAAATATATATGGATGCATGCTACGCGGTTTCGAAACACAATTCCCACTCCAGACGCAACATATATGTTGAATCCTGCAACAAACATCAACCACTCAACAATACAATGCACAATTAGAAGAGGTGGTCGTTCCTTATCAGTAACTAAGCCATACATAAATCAGGATTTAAAATCCTACACTTTCCATGTTCTAGTTAGTGTCATACAGTTCAAAAGAAAATGGTAGAAAACAAAACACATTGCATACCAACTATCATATCAATCCCCACTTCTTCAATGGTTCCAACAAAAGTTGTAATCCTTCTATCAAAGTAGCTCTCCTTCCCTGGCCATAGTTCCATAATTCTGAGACGATATACCGCCCACTAGAATTATATTCATTTATCTCTTTCAAAGCTGTCACTACTGCCTTATATGCCTCTTCACCCAACTCATTTTTCAGTTCAGTCAGTTTCTCATCATCGTCATTAATAACTTCCTGAAATGAAAATGAATTAGTGCAATTTAAGTATTAATTAAAATGAATCTGCAATATATGATGAACCAAATATGATTAAGAGATAAGAAGGATATGCAATCAAGCATGCAGACTACAGGATAATTTCAAGAGATATATATAAATAACAAAGACACACTGTTTCTTTCCCATCAACTATGATAACTTTGAAAGGATGCCGATTCGGGTCCTCAAGATACACCAATATTGGCACGACCTGGTGTCTCTATAAGGAACTGTAAGAGAGAAAGAGAATATTAATTAATAGATCTTGAAAGCAATATTGGACAACAAAAAGTCCAAGAAAGCTTTAAAAAGTGCAAGAAAATTTTAAAAGTAGTGTAATGTAAGAGCTTTTTAAAAAAGATCAAACAAACAGAATGGACCATCAAAAACATTTTGCGTAATACAAGACAATTAAATAAAATAGAAATGATAAAACTTAAGTTTTACTTGAGTCGCGCTTTAATGCTCCGAACCATAAAAATAAACAACAAAGAGTTGATCAAATGGAGGAAAAACAAACGGAATAAACTAAACATGTGTAATTTGTAAATTTATAGGACCGTATGTCAAATAATTTAAACATATAATCCTAAAACTGGACCTCAATGAACAAATGCTTATCAGATTCAGAATTCTGGAAACAGAAGACACATATGAAAAAGCATACTCAGTATGAGCATTTCACTTCCACCATTGAAAAAACACACTTACCTCAGCAATTCCTTTCGAGCATCCTGAAGCTCATCATTTTTCCTACGCTCATCGATGATTAATGATTGAATCAAAGCTTCAGAAGCTTGAAGTTCCTCTTCCTTATCTCTTAAATTATTCAGCAAACAGTTTACTTTATACAGAACTTTTGCATCTGCATTATCTTCCATGTGCTTCAAAACATTTAATTTTCCTTGTAGTGAGCTTTCCCTTTGTCTTAGATTCACATGAAAATCACCCAACAACTTCAGAATTTCATCTTGCACATGGCTCTTGGAATCTAATATCTCTTTAAGTTTATGGTTCTCCAATTCCAGCTTTTCTTTGATTTTCAGTTGGTCTTGGAGTTGAATGATTTTAGTATTGAGTTCTTCAATTTTTCGCCTCTGGTTAAATAGATAATGAATTAATATCTTTGATAACATGCTATTGTGATAATTAATCAATCTACAGCAAAAAAATGAATAGTCAAATACCATTAATACCACATACCTTTCGATATTCTTCAAATCTCAAAACCTTTCTATATCCAAGTTCTAGACCCTTGGCAGTTGTTTCAAGAGTGCTAATTTGCATTTTATTCTGAACACAAAGAGACACCAAACATTGTTAAACAAGCATCCTAAGAATATTTATGAGTTAAATATGTTTTTGATCCCAGTAAAATAGCGAAAATTCGTTTTTATTCACTCATTTTCAAAACGTAGGTTTTTGGTCCCTTTTAGTTTTCAAAATAGTTCACTTTTGGTCCCCTAACTTCATCTATATCTTATCTAAAAAAAATGGAGTTTCATGTCCCTATTCCCAGGACCGGTCTTACCATAAAGCAAGTAAATCAAGGACTTTAGGCCCCAAATTTTTTTTCTTCATTTATTTAAGTTTTTAAATTTAGGTCTCTAATTTTTCTTTTTTTAATTATTTAAGCTTAACAAGAAAAGTAAGTTAAAACCCTAAACCCTAAACTATAGGAAATCTTACATGTAGTTGTATGTACACACAAAACAAAATTTACATCAACCATAATAATTACACTTTAAAAATAATAAAATTTATAGTAAAGACAAAATTTAAATAAAAATATAATATTTTTAATAAAATATTATTATTAGTTTTAAAAAGGCCTCGTCTGAAATTTCGTTGTAGGCCTAATATACGTTGGGCCGGCCTTGCCTATTCCTATGTGAAAACACATCTGGTATGAAACAGAGTTAACGTTAGGGACCAGAAGTGAGTTATCTTGGAAATTGAGGGACCAAAATCGTATGCTATAAAAATAAGGGACTAAAAACGAATTATCGCTATTTTATAGGGGAAAAAACATATTTATCACAATATTTATTTATAGAAATCCACACAAGCATCCATATCTACTATGAGTTAGTCAGAGACATTTAATGACCTTTTTACTTTCATCATTGAAGTTCTTTTGATGCAGTTCAGTTAAGGCCTTAAGCTCCTCCAATCTCTTGGTAATCTGCTGATAATGCTCATTGTTTGAGTTCTTGACCTTCGTCTGTTGTAATTCGGAAAAGTGTTAAGTGTAAGTTGAAGTATTGAACCAAAGAAAACATAGGAAGGAAACATATTATATACAGATAAATTCATGAGGAACACAGAAAGATCTCTGCATAACAAAAGTCACCTAGCAGACTTCGACTTTTGTTCATCTCGTTTTTGTTTGACTATCGCTAAGAAGTGAACGGACAGTACTAATTAAGAAACGAGAAATGATTTTTGAACACAAAAATCGGACAACAATTTTCGACAACAATTTGGATAATTAACGCAGTTCAAATACTTGGTTTGTTACGTTCAGTGGATGGTTAATAGATATAACAAGGTGTCGCAACTCATTAACCATCCACTGAACATAATTAACCACGATTTTCAGGTGTTCAAATATATATGATATTCCTTGGAATGTAGTTTACTTGATAATAAAACATTCAATGAACCAAGATAACCTAAAAGAAGTAAAGTTCTTGAATCATGTTGTTAGTTAACATATTATTACATAAGGATGTTCAAGGGTCGGAAGTTGTTCCATTCCAATCAAACACACACTCCAATTGCTAAAGTCATTTCGAAGAAAATGATTTTGAATATTGAATCTGAATATTAAAAAAAACACCTTGAATTTGAGTCTTGGAGGCCGCAAATGCAAGCAACAAGCAAGAAAAACGTTAATGAATGATTCCACAGTAGATCCTATTGAAATTGAAATAGTAATAACTAACAAAGCAAATTGAGAGCCTCCAATTCAAGTTATAAATAGAAAAGAATTTAAAGAACATGAAATTGAAGGAAATTGGGTCCAGATCTAAGGTTGTCAAGAATGGTGAAACATTTGGGAAAGAAACAGATCAAAAACGAAGCTCACCATTTTTTCAGTTTGGAGAATGAATTAGCCTTGATCGAGATCAATCGTCGTAAATTAGAAACCGAATTCAAGAGCACAAGAGATCAAGCTCAGTTAGAGAGAGAGAGAGCGGGGGGGAGAGGATCAGAGGAGATAAGCGACCTGAACTAAGGTTGAAGAACAACGACCAAATTTAGGGAAAATCGAAGAAGAGGAATAAGAAGAGGAAATTTGCAGCGAGTGAGGTGAGGTAGGTTGGGTTCGAAAACATGAAATATTGGTGAGGTAGGTTGCGGATACGGATTTCATGCAATAGCTTTTTCACGCATTTGCCGCAGTTGTGAAATCTATTACCATTATATTTGTTTCTCTCATATTTCTAACCCTTGTTTTGTTTTGTCCAAAAAAATAATAATAAAATACAAGTGGGGATAGATAGAAATATGCTACTACAGGGAATCTGCATCCGTAGGTTGCAATAATTAGGTGTGTGATTTTGAACTTGGTCAGGTACAAATCGTGAAACGAAGCGATGAAAGTGTGTGAGGGGCAAATATTTATGAAATTGTTGGTAGTATTTATTTTTTAGTGGCCATGGCCATAAATTTTTTAATTCAGATAATGAAATACTGGCAGTTAGTTTATTATCATTAATTAATTGCCACTAAAAATTAAATTTGTTGTAGTATACATAACAAAATATAAATGCAAATAGTTGAGCAAATTGGATGCAAACCTTAAAAAATCATGATTTAATGAGATATATTTTTAAAGACCAAAAAAATATTCAAATCAAAACTAGAAAAAAGAAAATAGTTTTTACGAAAGAAAATAAATATAGAATGTCGATGAGCCATTTTTAAGTGAAGGAACAATCAAATTTGTCCACTGTAACGAAATAATAAAAAAAATTAATATCAAATAAAATGTAATGAAAATTTTTATTTTCATATAATTAAAAATATTATTACTTAATAGATATAGAAAAATAAAATATTAAAAGTTTCAAATAGAAATCAAATTTTATATGTATGATCTATATAATAAGAGTTCTCAATCAAATTAATTAAACATAAAAAAATAATCCAGTAAAAAGCTTCACATATATATAAAGAATCGTAAAGACTCATTTAAGTCCTTGAAAATTTTGGAGGTATCATTTTTCGTTGCTGAGAAAAAAAAAAACTCACCAAATAGTCCTTGGAACAAAAGAGGGACACTCTAGTCGTTATGTTTGTCTCCATCTAGAATACATTATTAGAGTGTTGATTGTATCGTTAGTATGTTCAGGTGACAAGACAACGGTCCTTGCATGCAAAATAGATCATAAGAACAATTATGCATTAACTCAATAAAGTCCTCAACTATTATTTAAGTAAACTAATTTAGTCCCTACAATTTCTATCGTGGGACAAATTAGTCCCTACATGCTACAAGCAACACACTATATGCACCAGATGCACCAACATAGGTGAGTGGTCACATGTATGAGTTTAATGGACACCTCCACATGATACGAAACTCGATATAATCACGGAGAGAGATGAGAGAGATTTTCAGAGAGAGAGAGATATGGCCAGAGAAATAATAATCGGGAGAGATATTCTTGGAGATTGATAAAAGGAGATTATAATAGATGGCATCAGAGAGGGTGGAATCATTATGGTAGGAAAAATTACACAGATGGAAGGAACTGGAATCGTCACCAAATAGGTACAACCTTCTTCTTTTTTTACATCTTTTCTAGATAACTTAGGAGTTGAAGATTTATGGAAGATATTCATTAAGTGGGGAAACGTAAGGGAAGTTTTCATTCCACCAAGAAGAGACAAGTATGGAAACCGGTTTGAATTTGTTAGATTAATGTCCTAAATATCAAAAACTTAGAAAGAGAGCTGGATGCAATATGGATTGGAAACAAAAAAACATAAGGTTAACATACCTATGTTTGAAAGAGGACAAAATGAAGTCAAAAGGAGGAGGAATCATAGTGAAGGTGTTAATGCAAGACAAGGAAATAAAGATTACAAAAAGCCTGTTGTTATTAAAGGAGTTTCCTTAGGGCTGGACAAACCAAGTGGCCCGATCACAAACCGAGAAATCCGATTGGAGAATGAAGCACGCCGGCGGGTGAGCGCGGGTCATCAGGTCGTCAGTTCAGGGACTCAGTTTTACACGGACTTGGGCTGGCGAGTTCGGTTTCAAAAAAAACATCAAAATCCGAACCTGATCGAGGATCAATGCACACCGTTGGATTAGAAATGACGAGGATCACGCTTTAATGAACGGTTGAGATTGGGCCAATTTGTGTGTCTTTTTTTCTGACTCTTTATTCCCTCAATCTTTGTATTCTCCTAATCTCCTCCATCAGTTTTCGATAGAAGCCCTCCTCCTTTCTTTCCCTAGCTCTCTCTCTTCCCTTCCCTGTGTTGTGCCGCTCCATCTCTGTCTCTCAAACCCCCATATATTCTCTTTCATTTCTTGAGAAACCTTAGCGCCACTCCCTCTCTTGATCCCTCTCCTGCCTCTCGTTTCCCTGTCTCCTGTTAGAGCAGAACAACGGGGTTGGGGTTTACGATGAGCAAATGGTTGTTGGTTTCGAAGACCAGATGAGCAGATCGATGTCCCTCTGTCCCTCCACGAGCAGATCGTTGCAAGTGGTGGTCGTATGCCAAATCTATAAGTTGGTATGTGCCTTATCTTTGCAAAGGGAAGGTGAGGGTTCTCAAGCGCCAGATCTGTTCTTCAAGCACCAGGCCTTCAAGGTTCAATCCCCAGATTTGTTATTTTTGGGTTTATTTTTGTTTACTTCATGGTTTATGATTGTTGCAACTTGTAATGTTAAAAGTTGATTTTTTTTATGTAAGTCTAGATTTGTTGTAACTTCAGTGTATGATTACATTCATCTTGTTCTTCTGGATGTGTTTCTGTTGCTGGATTTTTTTCTCCTTCTATGCTTTCTACACTTTTTTTTTGGTTAACACTATACCGAGACAACCCACCCGCACACACCCGCCACCCGCCACCTGCCTTATCCGAAGCTACAAATGGACGACAATGGGTGGCATATTCTACTTGTCGGTTATTGTCAGATTTGGATTTTTTCACCCGAATCTGACCATAATTGACCGAGAGAGTGGTTCAGAGGATTGTTCCTGAGGTACCAGCCTTGGGTAATAAAGAATGCATCAATAGAAGAGGGCGTGCACGTCATAGACTTTTTTGGGAACATCCTACACTACCAAAAAACACGTTGCGTCTATTCAAGTATGTCGGTGTATTGCCAGATCACCAAGCCACATAGGAGCAACCCACTGGGCCTATGTGAGTTTTCATAACCCCGACATCCCCAAGCATCAACCAGATCGGCCCTACGGAATTCACACCCACATTAAAGTGTTAGCTCAATATCCTAGGCACAACGGCCTTACAGAACATAGTTTCACTATGTGTTTAGGCAAAATTGCCGGAAAATGCGTTCTTCCTGTCTTTCCATCGGATGACATCTTGATTCCATCAGAATTCTTTCCATGTGCTTTCTCATATGCTAGATGTTCTTAAACATCAAACGGAAGTTCTCAAGTAACTTTCATCTTTGTGTAAAGATATATTAAACACTTTGGTTAAAAGTCCTAACGCATTATGAGATTGGAACACAAGTCCAACTATTTATTTCTCTGTACTTTTCTAATTGAGCCTTTTTCTTTGGCTTCCAAGAAAACAACTCATTACGAGTCCATTAAATTTTATGGAATATGGATAATGAATTATTCATACTTTATGACATAAGGTCGTGTCCCACCCCACATTATAAATAATTACGTTCGTATTTTCACTAAGCCGTTATTGACTTAGGTTTTTACATTTTACTGTAAAAGCTCGTCTTTGAAGACTAAAATCCTTTTGACATAATACTAAAACCTTTAGATAAAATCAAATCAATTTTCAAGAATAATTTCCATCAAAGATACATAAGTATCAATTTCTCAAAACATTTGCTTGAAAATCCTTAAAAACGTTTAACGACGGTTTCGTCGCTTTTTACTGAATTTAGGCCCAAAAGCCATATTTTTGAAAACATGGTTCTTCACCTCAAATGTGTTAGTCTCATAGGTTATAATATTCATATGAAAATGTTGAAACACTGATTTTACATCTTACTCTCCATTTATACAAAATTACTAAAAATTTGACCGAACGTCGCTAAGTTTGTAAATCGCGTAAATCCTTTTTCAACGATTTTAAACTCTAATAGTCCAAAACTCGTTTTGGAGTTTTAGAACAGTTAGATAGGTATGAAAAACAGTTTCTAACTGTCCAGTTACATAAATTCTCAGAAATTTCAGTTTTGTCCACAAATATTTTTGAATATTTGCAAAAAGGTCCTTGTTTACAAAAAAACTTATAACTTTTTATGTATTAATACAATTAAAACCAAACCAATTTCTATGGTTTTGTCTCATCAAGAACTACAATCTTAACACACAAGAACAAGAATTTCAGTGCAGCCACTGAAATTCTCAGAAATTGCATTTTAGTCCCTAAGGACTCATATAATCATATCTTTCAATATACACATCCAAATCAATCCAAACCAATTTCTATATTCTTATATATTCATTAAATCCTCATAAAAATTATTCAAACAATTTAAATCATCATGCAACACATTTAAACAGTCAAGGTCGAATGGCCCAAGAATGATCATGTTAGGCAATTTTTCATGTTAAATCAAATAAACAACCATCAAGTATCCAATTAGAAATCATTGAATCAAAATCAACATATATCAACATCAAGCATCAACCAAATCCTCCAAGAGGATCACACACATATAAATCAATAAATTACACAACTTATAATTTACAAGACCATTTACATTAAATAACACTAAATAAACCATCAACATATCTACTTTAAGGTAGGATAGTGGTAATCTCCCCCATACCTCTTGTAGATCACTTGAAGATCAAACAAACACAAGTTAAACCAAGCAAGGTAGCCCACAATTTTGTCCACCAAAACCTAGCCATGAGCAATCAATCAAGAAAACAAGTTAAAGAAAGAAGAAAATCATCATAACCCACTTGCACATAGGTTCCTCCAAGTTGGAAAGAAATAGCTAGGGATCTCTAAATTTTTCAATCTCTTGGATGATGAATATAGAAGTCATATGAAGATCATAGAAATTGATCTCACATTAAAATGATTTTTCTATGATTTTCTAGGAATTTTCAAAGTTCTAGATCTAAGAATTTTAATTGATGATCATGGCATGAAAATCATGAAATGAATGAAAAAGAAGATATGATTGATCATGTAGAAGAGAGGTTAGCTCTTGATGAGGAGTAATGATCAAGACAAGCTTAGTTGAAAATTTGACAGCTTTGAGGATGTGGTGGTGTTATGAGCATATCTCACGATTTACTCATCTAAAAATTACAAACTTTGACTTGTTAGAAAGCTAAGAAGGATTGACACAACTTTTATGTTTAAGGTTTTGTTTTATTCGGATCAGAACAGGGGCGTAAAGAGCCTTCTTTCCAATGTTCTCCTGGGATGTTGAGAATTTTGAGTTGTTTTGGTAATTTGGGCATATCGCCCAATATACTTATCCGTTTTTGGTGATCTTTAGCTCGTTGGAAAGAAGAGATGAAGAGGAACAAATTTCTTGTAGAAAGTTTTCCGAGTTTCAGAACAAAAAATGGTCAGAATATTGGTACAGTTTCGGATGAGTATGAGCATCAATGAAGTCTTTATGTGTTCTTAGAGAAAATAATGAACAAAGAAGTGAAATGGTGTCTATGAATGGGAGAGAGCTATGGCCAAGAGGATGTTTAAGTGAGAAAATGAGTTGTTTAATCTTAAAAGATAACCATGGTTGAGTTAAATTGACCAAGGTTAAGTTAGAAAATAATATAATAACGTAACTATAGTTAATTAGTAACTTAACTAGGGTTAATTATTGACCATGATTAACAAACATGTAGCTCACATTTTAGGAAGGGTGTGACTGATTCTTGGCCACAAGAACTAACCTTGGTTCCTTAACCATGGTTAAAACTTAACTGAACGTCGGTTAGGTTAAGCTTAGGGGTATTTTAGTCTTTTCATGTTTACTTGTCATAAATGCACATTAATGGCTATGGTGAGTCATTTGGTGAGTCATTCCTCTTGAGTCATCATGGATGACTCGTCGTTCTGTCACCCGATATATCTCTGCATATTCGCGTACAGTTCCATTGTTTACCCGTTAGGGTTTTTGAGAGAAAGATGATGAAATGAAATCAAAATGAAATCAGTTTGGTTTAGTGGAGGGGATGCAAGAAATTAAGTAATTTTAGAGGGTATTTTGGTCAAAATTCACTTAGGGACACTCTTGGAATTTCACTTAAAGATCAAGGTTATTTTTGACATTTCACACATAACCATAATTACTTGCATTTAATGCAAGATGACTAACCCCTATGACTCACCACCATGAGTCATCATAGATGACTCATTGTCCTCATCCGTCTGGTGTCGGGTTTTGTCTCTGCACCTCCGTTCTCGATTCCGTCGATCCCCGATCGTCGAGTATGCTCGAATAACATATAATAACCTATTTATTTTGAAAATTTTCAAAATAACCACTATCATTGGAAAAAAATAAGAATCTTAACTGTTTCATTCTCGGGTCAAAATTAGGTTTTCTGATCAGTAAAAACATACTGTCAGCTAAAACACAGATCGGGTTTCGTCTGAATTTTAAACCTAAATTTTTACCGTAACTCTCTACGATAAAGTAGAGTATAAATATGATTTTGCTTTATTCAAAGTCATTTTCTAGGTCTCGAATAAAAATATAAACAAATATATGTATATACTTACCGATATTAAAGAACAGTAAAAAATCGGGGTGTTACATAAAGTGTATTAGATGAGGAGTTAAGTATAGGTATAATGTAGGGTATGTTTGATGCTCTATATTCGTATGTGTAATCTGCCTATGATGTATAAATATATGGATGAACATCTATGATAAATGTTTATCATGCTTATAATGATATAATGTCTATTTCTTCGGAATATTGATAATGGAATCATAGGAATGATGATATTGATGTCATGAGTTGTTGAAGAAAGTATTGAGTTTCATGGGATGGAATTGTTGTTGTTATAAATAATAAAATGGAATATGATGGATTTATTATGTTAGTCAAGCGGCCGGGTGAATTGAAAGTGTCGATGTATGCATTCATGTGAACCAATGAGATATGGGGTTGATGCAAGTTGAATTATTCAGAATTGTGTAAGTAAAGTAGGGCATTGTGATGGGACCCACTATAAGGTCCTTGTTCATATACTAATTGAGTCATGTAATATTGTTCTATATTCACATTTTATGTTCCCTCATGTCACGCTTTAGTTCATACCCTCACTGATGTTAATGCACCTCACTCCCTTAGTGTCTCAGATGCAGGTACATGAGCTGTTGGACCATCTCGAGCCGCCCCGACACCTTGAGTGGGGTTTCTAGTGTTATGCCTCGACTACGCAAAACATTTTAGAATTTCTTTTTGGACCATCTTAGTTTTGTATAACTCTTTTATTTACACTTAGACCTATTATTTTGTCATGGACTTAATCTCTAGGAAATTGTCTTTCAAATATTGTTGTAAACTTCTCTTTTTGTGTTTTGTGTTGAAGAACTTAGAAAGTGATGCGGATGGTTTTTTTTATTGATTTTGGGAAGGTTTTGGTTGATTTATTATGTGAGACTTTTAGGCTTTGGAGATGGGACCATGTCCCTCCCTCTGGCCGGTCACAACACTGGTTTTGGGTTGCGACATGTATTTGGGATCGACAACCACTGGCAGCAGTGTTCTGCGTGAAAGGGAGGGGTGAAACTTGAATGGGAGGGGAGGATGAAGAAGAGGTCATGTGATTTTTTAAGGTCATGTTGTAATCTGATCCATTAATTTTTTTTAATTATGATCCAATGGCTCTGATCAGTAGTTCTCATTTCTCACAATAAGGAGGAGTTCTCAGTAGATACACTCCATATATATATATATATATATATATATATATATATATATAGTAATAGGTCGTAGGAACTATTCAGTATATTTAGTGATGAGTAGCCTCTATATATATTCTTATATTATCATCTTATTGTCAATTCTCTTTTAAGTTGTGGGTCTCATAATTCTTTTGATTTATAAAATTACAGAAAAGTTTAATGTAGATTTGATTATACATTAAAAAGAAGATTGCTAAAATGTTTACTATAGATTCAATCACTAGTGCAGAAAAGGGATTCCACATCGGTTATTTTTGGTTTTACACATCGGTTTTAAAATTGATGTTGAAACGACCGATGTGGTTTATTGCCACTTTACACATCGGTTTTAAAACCGATGTTTATAATATTTTATACAGCGGTTACCTCTTAACCGATGTGGAAAATTAATTTGTCAATAAGTATCCTATTGGGAAATTTCACTTTACACATCGGTTTTTAACAAAACCGATGTGGAAATTGAAATTTCACATCGGTTTTTCTGAAAACCGATGTGGAAATTTCACTTTCCACATCGGTTTTAATAAAACCGATGTGTAAAGTCTCATTTTTTTTCCTATTATTTACATTTCTATCATTCCTTTCCCCCTGTTTCAGTAATGAAGATCAATATATACCAGAATAACATACTGTAAATATTCTCAACACAACTAATATATATTGAATTTATTACGAACAATACATATATATATACGTTCAATTACATTCAGACAACAAAAATAATTAGAAACCAAAAAACTACATGATATATTATAGATTTCATATCAAAATACATATGATCAGTCAAAAGTAATAGCTAGTACATGATAAGTTTTTAAACTAACTACATATATACAAACTATGGTTGGTACACTTCAAGAAAGAAAGTTTCCCAACGCCTCTTTATGTTGTTGATGTCGGAATCAGATAATGGAGTTGGATTGTTGAATATCTGCAAGTTTAATTGGACAAAAGATTATATCTTTTAAGTAATAAACTAACATAAAACATATAACGAATCTATACTATTACTTCTAATTGTGTCAATTAACATTTACCTCGTGCCATCTTTCAGTGATCCTGGAGGAGATAATTTCCAACATCCACTGCATCACATAGTAGCCACATTCCCATGATCCACGTTGTATACGTGACTACGTACAAATGAAACCCAATTAGAATATGAGGAATTAAATAAAATAGAAATCAATTATTGTACCCACTCATTTGATGCATTTGAACTAATAAATATGTTACGCTAGGAATAATCCATCTGATAGCCCGAGTACGCCTTTCACCACGCAACATGTGGGTTGCATTAATAGACCTATCATGACAAAAACATTAATTAAAGTATATCTAATAGATTTCAGATAATTAAAACAACTGCATTACTGATTATAAAGTATTTTAATGCTTACGTTTCGATGATCCTCTTCAGTTGATTCGCCGGCTTATTTCCCAATGAGCAGAAGAAGACCACGACGTTCATTCTTGGGTACAAGAGCAACAGTTGCCAATGCTGGCTGTATTTGCGGAACAGTTAGTGACTAAGTCATATATAGTTATACTTAAATAACCGGTACTTACTTATTGAGATAAGGCGCAAGATAGAATTGATGATCGTCTCGGGAAAGTATATCACGTATGGTAGTGACCGGGTCTTCTGATGCTAGGAGAACATCACCCTGAATGAACATGGGGTCAATGAACCCATAAAGGGCGAGGTTACCCTGATCGACTAACATACGATGCAGATACCTAATATATTGGAAAAACATGTTAATTATCATAGTATTTAAAAATTAATTACGTAACTTATAAATAAAATGTAGTTACGTGCACCATAACGATATGTGTGCAGAACTAGCCATTTCTTTATTGAGTACCATCTCCATAAGTTCCTTCTTTGGGATATACAGTTCATCACCTGGGCTGGCATCATGTTCCAACCTTACCAAGGCTGCGTCATTCTCCATGGTGACAACCTGTATAGCCAAAACTTTAAAAACATCACCATGGCCAGGTGCCCCTTTGTCGATCCCCTAAACAACATAGATATATATTAGTACTCACGGATAATTAAGTTATTTAATTCGCTATTAACTAAATGGTCAAATGAATACCTTGGCAGGAGCAGACATCTCTAGTCTTCCTAGATCCGACCTTTTAGGCACAATATCATTTCCAACATCCTATAACGAATAAAAATAAAGCATTATCTTTAAACAATAATAAATTATTTCAACTATGAATATAGAAAAACACAACTAACCGAATACCTCAGATGCAACAAGAAAGTTGACCAGTCTTCTTGGCCAGAGGATGAAGTTACCGGGGGCTTGACCCACTGTTTGAACCTCCTCAGTGGGCACAGGGACTCGAGCATCAACATCTCGAATAATCTCAACAACGACCCTCAGCTGATCATCCGGTAATAAACGATGGTGTATGGTATTACCTAAGTTATTATGTGTTTTGTATTTTTGATATATTACTAATGTGATTACCCAAAGGAGTTGGCCTAGTGGAAGCGTGCTAGGAACGTAAGGTGCAGAGTATGTACAGGGATACTCTCGATAAGTTAGAGGTTTCTGTCTACTCTTTGGGGAGGGGCCATACCCATGTCCTCACTCGCCACCATTTTAATTAATATTTTGAAACATATAATTATGAATATTTTGAATGAAATTTGATGCATATATATTTATTGGATGAACTTTGATTTTTATAGTTGTTCCTCCTAATCATTTAGGTCTGGCTCCGTTCCTGATGGTGACGAGTACTATAGTACCCTACCCATAGGGTACCCATCGCCATCCTTATGTCCAATAAAATTAATTTTTAAATAAGACACCTCTCAAGAAATGTCACACACACGTTGTATGAGTGTAGCACAATTAATGTCGGTGTCTGAAACACTCCAAAAGCTAGGAGTGGTAATTGAAAGCCAAAACATAATGACCCATTCATACTACAATATTAAGGATAATAACTTGGAAATTACAAGGCTAATAGACATCCACAATTGTCACATGTTTCATATATAGTTAAACCTCGTTAGAAGTTAATATAACCTACAATAAAATTTGATCACCACTCCAGAACTATCACAAATCAATATTAGAATCACTATCGGCATAAATCATTGTAAGTTGTAAATAAATATTTTTTCTCACATTTTAAAATCTACTAGAAGCAATTGTGTGCCACAAGTTGCAAGGTTGATATCATAAAAATTTGTACCCTTAAAATTGTGAGAATGAAAAACTAAATACAAAAAAGATACCATGTTACAGAGAAATGAAAATTTTGAGTTTAATTTGATCAGGTTTAAATTTTTTTACTATGTTAATCAAATAGAAATCATCTTATCTTGCACCAAAAATATCATTCCTCAAAGAAATAAAACATACTAAAAATAAAAGGTAAATAATGTATCCCATGCTAGAGACAGCACAAAGGCTGGGTGGATTCTATGGTGAAGTTGGTAAGTATTATCTATACCGGTATAAATATTTCTTCTCATGTAAAAAACCTCATTTACCCTTTTCATCAACATTTCCTCCAACCCTTCACCACCACCCACCACCCTCCCTATCACCACCTCAACAATGAAGAGGATTGTCCCCACCACCACAACCACCATCCCACCCTCACCTCCCTGCCCCTCTGCCACCACAGCACCGGAATCGCAGACCCACCACCTCACTGACCGCCCCACCACCCACCTCCAATGAGTACTGCACCCCCCACAATCAAATGGAAGACAACATAGGAAGGTGATACGAGAGAGAAAGAGGACTGAACGTCATTGGATGAATCAGTGGCAAGACTTTCCTGAATGAGCTTCCGTCGGAGCTCAAAGGTGGAGGGGGCGGAGGCCTCGATGTCATCGGAGTGTTGCTTTGAGGCCCATTCGCCGTCGGAGTTGCGGAGGACGAATTTGAAGACATCCATTGCTTCTATGTGGGCTCTGTGCTCAAACCAAAACCCTTATGTTCGAAGTGCAACATGCATCTCCAGAGTGCAAAAAGGAATGGGGCCTGGAATTGGGTTTGACGTAGGGGCCGAGGTGGCCGGGGGGATGGGGGGCAAAGTGATATTTTTTCAAATTTTTTGTTTGTTGTTTTTGATTTTTATTGGGTCATTCAATCTCAACCGTCCATTGCATTCTACTATGAATCCGATGGTCGAAAACTTTTCACTCACAACTTTACAAAAGTCTACATCGGTATAGACAACACTTACTAGTTGCACCATGGAGTTGACGTAAAATGAAGTTTGATTCTCGGGAAGAAGCTTATAGAAGCATGAAGTGTCAAAGGGAAATGAAATAGATTAGCATTTAGCAACATCATAAGTCCTAATCCTGCAACAAACATCAACCACTCAACAATACAATGCACAATTAGAAGACAGATGGTTGTTCCTTATCGATAACTAAGCCATATATAAATCAGGCTTTAAAATCATACACTTTCTATGTTCTAGTTATTGTCATATAGTTCAAAAGAAAACTGCAGAAAACTAATCACATTGAATACATACCAACTTTCATATCAATCCCCACTTGCGTTTAAGTATCTTCAATGGTTCCAACAAAAATTGTAATCCTTCTTTCAAAGTAGCTCTCCTTCCCTGGCCATAGTTCCATAAGGCGTTGATGTTTGGAAACCCAAGTGTAATTGTGACAACACCTGAAGCTTGCAAAAAAGTTTTGACAGATGATGATAAATTCACACTTGGCTGGCCTCGCTCTACAGTAGAGCTCATGGGAGAGAAATCATTCATTTTAATGCCTTATTAAGAGCACAGACGCCTTAGGCGTTTGACATCTGCTTCAATCAATGGCTATGAAGCACTCTCTGTGTACCTGACTTTCATTGAAGAAAATGTGATAATTGCATATTGGACAAATGGTCCAAGATGGGAGAAATTGAGTTCTTAACTGAGATGAGGAGGCTCACTTTCAAAATCATTATGCATATTTTCCTTGGTGCAGCAAGTAACCCTATCATGGAGGCTTTGGAAAAAGAATACACAACCCTTAATCATGGAGTTAGATCCATGCGAATTAATATTCACTACAAAAAAAAGGTTGTTTAGCGACCGAAAATAGTGACCGAATTTTTCGGTTGCTTTTTGCGACCGAACTGGCGACCGATTGTAGGATCTACATGAAGTAGTGATTAGAGATAATACTGCGATCGAAATAGAGCGTAGCAGGGTTATCGGTCAATATTTCCGTCGCTAAATAAAGGAACTTAAAAGTCAGTAATTTTATTCCTTCTTAGCGACCGAAATAGCGACCGAATTAAATGCAATGGTTGAAAGTCTGAAATTTTATGTATTCTTAGCGACCGAAATAGTGACCGAATTAAATGCAACGGTTAAATTTTATTTACATTTGCGACCGATATTAATTCGGTCGCTAAACGGCACGTAAAAAAATTAAAATCGCGCGTGTTAGCGACCGATTGAATACTCCGTCGCTAAATTTATGAATTCAAATTTCAAATTAACTCATCCCGCGACCGAATTTAGCGACCATTTTTTATTTAAGTGATTGGCGACCGAATTAGCGACCGATTATTTCGGTCGCCAAATTATAAATCCATAAAATCGTGAAATCTTTCCCTTCTTCCTCATTTCTGCCATCTCTTCCTTCCTCACCCATCTTCTTCTCCCTCTCGTTCAGGCCGCCACCACCGTGCAGTGCGCACCGCCACCACCGCCGTCTCCGGTAAGCCTCCGTCCTCCTCCTCCTCTTCCTCCATCTCTTCCCTCTTCTTCTCCTCTCTTCCTTTCCCCTCTTCCTGCTCTGTTTTTAATCCCCCCCCCCCTCTGTTTCAGGCCGCCATACTCCGGCTACCAACACGTACGCAGCTCTCCGGTCACCACGTACGCGCAGAGCTCCTCCTACCCTCTTCTCTCCTCATTTTGTGCATTCCCTGCTCTTCCTTGAGGTAACCATGCATGGACTCTCTATGTATCATTTTTTATTTTGCTTCATTGTTTCATTGCTTGCTTTATTGCTTACTACTGAGAAGAGCTATTTGTGTATTTCATGTGAGTTGTGAGTTGTGATATAGGTGACTGTGATTGAGTAGAACACCTTTTCATTGTTTCTAATGTAACTTGTGATTAATCTTGATGTAAATTCCTATTTAAAAATTACAGTGGTTTTCAATTTTCATTCATATATTTATATCATGTAATGAATATTAAGATACATATAATAGATGTCATTATATGAGATGTGAGATTTGTTTAAAATAAGAAACCAAGTATATGATAAAGATTGCTTGTAGAAAGTAAGATTAATTGTGTGGAGAGCAATTAGTTTTGCTTTGAGTGCAATCATGTTTTGGTTTTAATCCATTTTATGTTGATTATAGAATGGACCGTTAAGTGTAATGATGTATCGGGTTAGAACACTTCTTGTACTCTTATTTACACGACTTGCTTGTTTATAAAAAAAATTATGGTGGTTAGTGGTTACTTGTCAAGTTTAATTCTTATGGTTTATAAATACTTGTTTGGGGGAATTGGTAAAGGTATATGAAGGGGTGACATTAATTGAGATGTGTTGTAGAGATGTAGAGATAATGGCAAGAAATTGTGGATAAAAGAGATTGAGACTGATATTACAGACATTAATTTGTAATTAATCTTGTTAATAGATTCATATCTTATATTTAATACTGATATTTGTGGAAGATATGTTTTGATATGAGATATGTGAGATTTGTTTGAAATAGAAAATTAAGAATATGATACGGGTTGCTTAAGAGAAGGTAAAATTACAGGGAGAGCAAAGAGTTTTGACAGGAGAGTAAGTGTGGCTACTTTGCCAATTACGTTTTTTTTTGTTGGATTTGTCAAGTAAAGTTTTGTGATTTATAAATTTTAATATTTGTATTGGGAAATTGGTAGAGTGAGAATGAGTGTGAAGATCAAGGTTTTAAATTGAAGGCTGGTACTTATATCTGAGCATGTTCATACATTTGGATTGCTATGAAGAATAGTTTATTCTCTTTAAAATAAAAATCTTTCAATAACAATGAATCAATGTAATTAGAATAATTTGATATGTATTTATTGATAACTTGTTTGGAAATGATTATGGAATCATATTTTTATATATTTACATTATAAGCATTGGAATGAATTGATAAAGTGTTATTAGTTCGTAAATGGAATGACTTTGTTGTTGTTAATATTCATTTACTAATTTAAAGTCCATGAGCTTAATTAGAAAGTCTCTTCTTGAAGCCAACAAAAGCGAGTCTCTTAGATAATAAAGGATTAAGTATAGGGTTAGATAAAATGAAGGGCTAGGCACAGTTTGCCAGGCACATGCATGACGCGCCGTCATCATTTAAACATTATTCACATTAGAAAGCAGCTTTGTACACAATATTATGAAAACAACTCTGGTTTTTTACTCATTTGTTTCATTAGGAAATGGAGCTTTCCAGAAATAGTTGTTGATGACAATCCTTACTAGGTTATCTAGGCACTTCCGGTAGGAAAAGTCCTCTCTATGACCATCCTTCAAAACGACGTAAAAGCATCTGCTTTCCTGAAAAGTACTATGTTTGCTAATATGTAAAGTTGCATGTGAAGTTGCATTTCTTTGTTCTATTTTAACATGATAGTATGCTACATGGATCTTTCCATCTTTTCTTATTATCACTTGATGAAGTTTAGACATATGACTTGTTTTCCTTATCGTTTTATCAGAAAATGGACCCGACTAAATGTTTTGAGACAGCCATCCATATAGACCAGTGCACATGATCTCATCAACTTAAGAATAACGATCGGATTCACGTAATGATGGTTAAGGCATAAACTAATCATTTACTAAATTGTTCTTTTGTATTTGCAGGATTTGATTTCAATCCTGCGATCATTCTACCGTCATTGGGGACAACAAATACCGCGTGTTGTGACTATTGAAGACAAAAGCGGAAATCTGTTCAATGGGAATATAGTAATCCATGAGGATCGCCCATATTTTGCAACATATACAAATGGTATCAGGGAGTTGTATTTGTTGTCCACTGGTGCATTGGCAAAGTTTAAGTACCTTGGGGGTTCTCGTTTCTACATGTTCATCCCTTTGGAAGATTGATGAGTTTTGATATTTTGATTAGTACTTATTGACTGTGGTGTATTTTTATGTTTTGATCGTTAATTAGTACTTATTAAACTTTTTTTTATAAACCATTATTAAACTTGCGTTAATTAATGTATATGTTTTCTCGATCATATTGACTGTGGTGTTTTGGATCGTTAGTACATCATATTTATGTTTTCTATTTATTTAAAAAAAATATTGGTGTATTTTGTTTATATCAGAAATTAAAAATCAATGGGGTAATAGTTGAAAAACTATATTTGGTCGGCAGGATCGTTACAGGAAAAAAAAAATTTGCGACCGAAATAGCGACCGAATATCGGTCACCAAATTAGGCAAGCTGGGTATGCGACCAACTATACGGCGACTGAAATATATACTTCTGTAACCGAAATAACGGTCGCAGATTTGCGACCGAAATATAAGTTCGGTCGCTAAACATTTAGCGACCAGGGTTTCTGCTACCCCCTTAGTGCAATATAAGTACTAATTAAAATGAATCTGCAAATCCTTGTAAAGATCAAATTAATATATTCGAAATTTATTGTCCTAAAGACATAGCATCATAAACAACATACAATACTACATATAGAGGAAGAATGGAAGTTAGGAGGGCACAGCTAATCGTGTTTACAACAAATTGGCTGTTAATCTTGGTTGTCAGGTTATTTATTATTTTGCCTATTATCACCTGCGACACTTGTAATCAGTCCAAAACTTCTTCAACTCTAATAAACATTAGATCCTAAGGTGAAAGGATCAATATAGAAAATGCCCTTAGAAATCACTAGGTGAAACAATTATAGGTTCATATAGCCATATAGTTCTAATCTAGGGTACACTGGCTGTCAAAATATTCATTGCCTCCATGATTTTATATAGCAAAAAGATAAATAACATGATGAACCAAATATGATTAAGAGATAACAGGGATATGCAGTCAAGCATGCAGACTACATGATAATTTCAGGAGATATATATAAATAACAAAGACGCACTGTTTCTTTCCCATCAACTATGGTAACTTTGAATGGATGCCAATCCGGGTCCTCAAGATACGTTTCCCACAATGAACACTGTTCTGAAGCTCTCTCTTCAGCTTCTTCCCCATTATATTTTTTCTTCATAGCTTCAAGGAATAGCCTAGTGTCAAGTTCTCCCATTCGCTTTACACCAATATTGGCACGACCTGGTGTCTCTATAAAGAACTGTAAGAGAGAAAGAGATAATTAATTAATAGATCTTGAAAGCAATATTGGACAACAAAAAGTCCAAGAAAGCTTTAAAAGGTGCAAGAAAATTTTAGTCCGTCATAAAAGTAGTGTAATATAAGAGCTGTAAAAAAGATCAAATAAACAGAATGGACCATCAAAAACATTTTCCGTAATACAAGGCAATTAAATAAAATAGAAATGATAAAACTTAAGTTTTACTTGAGTCATGCTTTAATGCTCCGAACCATAAAAATTAACAACAAAGAGTTGATCAAATAGAAGTAAAAACAAACTGAATAAACTAAACATCTGTAATTTTTAAATTTATAGGACCGTATGTCAAATAATTTAAACATATAATCCTAAAACTGGACCTCAATGAACAAATGCTTATCAGAATCAGAATTCTGGAAACAGAAGACACATATGAAAAAGCACACTCAGTATGAGCATTTCATTTCCACCAATGAAAAAACACACTTACCTCAAGCAATTCCTTTCGAGCATCCTGAAGCTCATCAGTTTTCCTACGCTCGTCAGTGATTAATGATTGAATCAAAGCTTCAGAAGCTTGAAGTTCCTCTTCCTTATCTCTTAAATTTTTTAGCAAACAGTTTACTTTATACAGAACTTTTGCATCTGCATTATCTTCCACGTGCTTCAAAACATTTAATTTTCCTTGTAGTGAGCTTTCCCTTTGTCTTAGATTCACATGAAAATCACCCAACATCTTCAGAATTTCATCTTGCACGTGGCTCTTGGAATCTAATTTCTGTATAAGTTTATGGTTCTCCAATTCCAGCTTTTCTTTGATTTTCAGTTGGTCTTGGAGTTGAATGATTTTAGTATTGAGTTCTTCAATTTTTCGCCTCTGGTTAAATAGATAATGAATTAATATCATTGATAACATGCTATTGTGATAATCAATCAATCTACAGCAACAAAATGAATAGTCAAATACCATTAATACCATAGACCTTTCGACCTTCTTCAAATCTCAAAACCTTTATATATCCAAGTTCTAGACCCCCTGCAGTTGTTTCAAGAGTGCTAATTTGCATTTTATTCTGAACACAAAGAGACACCAAACATTGTTAAACAAGCATCCTAAGAATATTTATGAGTTAAATATGTTTTCGATCCCTGTAAAATAGCAAAAATTCATTTTTATTCACTCATTTTCAAAACGTAGGTTTTTGGTCCCTTTTAGTTTTCAAAATAGTTCACTTTTGGTCCCCTAACTTCATCTATATCTTATCTAAAAAAAATGGAGTTTCATGTCCCTATTCCCAGGATCGGTCTTACCATAAAGCAAGTAAATCAAGGACTTTAGGCCTAATATACGTTGGGCCGGCCCTGCCTATTCCTATGTGAAAACACATATGGTATTAGTGAAGTGAGGGACGTGATAAAGGGACGTAGAACTCCATTTGACATATCAGAACTAGATGAAATAGAGTGAACGTTAGGGACCAGAAGTGAGTTATTTTGGAAATTGAGGGACCAAAATCGTATGCTATAAAAATGAGGGACTAAAAACGAATTGGTGCTATTTTACAGGGGAGAAAAACATAATTATCCAAATATTTATTCATAGAAATCCACACAAGCATCCATATATACTATGAGTTAGTCAGAGACATGTAATGACCTTTTGAATTTCATCATTGAAGTTCTTTTGATGCAGTTCAGTTAAGGCCCTAATCTCCTCCAATCTCTTGGTAATCTGCTGATAATGCTCATTGTTTGAGTTCATGACCTTCGTCAGTTGTAATTCGGAAAAGCGTAAAGTGTAAGTTGAAGTATTGAACCAAAGAAAACATAGGAAGGAAACATATTATATACAGATAAATTCATGAGGAACAGAAAGATCTCTGCATATCAAAAGTCACCTACCAGACTTTGACTTTTGTTGATCTCATTTTTGTTTGACTATCGCTAAGAAGTGAACGGACAGTACTAATTAAGAAACGAGAAACGATTTTTGAACACAAAAATTGGACAACAATTTGGATAATTAACGCGGTTCAAATACGTGGTTAATTACGTTCAATGGATGGTTAATAGATATAACAAGGTGTCGCAACTCATTAACCATCTCCTGAACATAATTAACCACGATTTTGAACGTCATTAACCATGATTTTCAGGTGTTCAAATATACATGAGATTCCTTGAAATGTAGTTTACTTGATAATAAAACATTCAATGAACCAAGATAACCTAAAGGAAGTAAGTTCTTGAATCATGTTGTTAGTTATCAAATTATTACATAAGGATGTTCAAGGGTCGGAATTTTTTCCATTCCAATCAAACACACACTCCCTTAGCAAAAGTCATTTCGAAGAAAATGATTTTCAGCATTGAATCTGAATATTAAAAAAAATGACAACACCTTGAGTTTGAGTCTGGGAGGCTGCAAATGAAAGTAACAAGCAAGAAATAAACTTTCAATACTGGAAATCCATCTTTTTCGGACAGAATTTCAGACAGATTTCAGACGTAAATTGGACAAATTTCGGATGGATTTCGGATGGAATGACACCCGTCTGAAAAAGCCTCGTGGGAAATTATAAGATCCGTCCCAAATTCTTTCCAAAAATATTTACGGACGGATTGCGGACGGAATATGGACAATGTGGAAATCCGGAGTTTGGTTATTATTCGGACGGATTTCGGACATATTTATTTTGGTTTTCGGACGGATTTGGGACGGATGTTGTGATTTTGTTGGTTATTATTCGGACGGATTTCAGACAGATTTATTTTTGTTTTCGGACGGATTTGGGACGGTTTTCCCACGGAAGAATGAAAAGTCAGAATCTGTCACGGCCAGGCCGTGATGCCCATCACGGTCGTGACATGTCAACTGAGCCAGACCCCTTCTAGGCAGAATCTGTCATGGCCAGGCCGTGATAACCATCACGGCCATGACAGACCATTTAGTGAAGCAACGTTCAAGGCAGAAGCTGTCACGGCCAGGCCGTGATGCCCATCACGGCCGTGACTCGCATTCTATGGTTGATTTTTGAAAAGCCCTATGTCCAAAGGGGATAAGAATCATCAAACATCAAACATTTTTGAAAAACATACTACTATTATGCTTTAGCATCAAACATCAACTTAGCCTTAGAACAAGCTACAGACAATGGATGGCTAACAAGTACAAACAATAGTATATAAATCCCATTTAAGTATTGCCCAATGCGGACCTATATATAAAAGAGGATCAGGAACAACATCTCAAAAACTGTATTTAAACACTTAATGGAAGTCAAAAATTGGGGTTTAGAAACACAATTGATCAAAGAAGGATGAAATCTCAAAAACTGTATTTAAACATCTATATGGTCCTTTAACTTTTCAGGTGCAAACAGGAACCACAATAAGTCTCATTGTGCTCAAGCCTGCCTCCATGTCTTTGCAAGGGCTTTTCAATCTGCGCAAATGAACATTCAACCGAAATCAGATATCAAGAACTAAAAGCTAAAAGCAAAATGAAGAACTAAAAGCTAGATGCCAAAAACTCAAAGCAAAATAAAGTGAAACAGCAAAGCCTAAAAATAAGGAGGTTGTAACCAGCCAAAAACTGCTACATGTACATCATTAGCAGAGAAACATCGTCCCATTTTCATTTCATTTATATCCCTTTCCTTTTGTTTTATTTTATTTTTTGCAGCACCTATCTTCAAACTTCAATAACCCTCCTTTGTTTTTCTTATTCCTATCTCTCTCTCTAACTCATTCTCACTTTCTCTCTCTGTATAGAATAGCAATTAGCAAACAAAATGAAAGAAGAAACCACTAGTGGAAAATATACATTAGACGGTAAAGGTTTCCGTCAGTTAACCAAAAGCTAGACGTTAAAAAGGAGGCGGTGGCAGTTTTGTAAATATCAGTCTTCATTATTTCAATTTTAACGTCAGTTGTTTTAATGACTGACGTTAAAAGTGAAGTGACTCACTTTTAACGTCAGTTCAATAAAGAACTGACGTTAAAAGTGAATATTTTAACGTCAGTTCGATAAAGAACTGACGTTATAAGTAAGTCTCTTCACTTTTAACGTCAGTCCCTACATCAACAGACGTTAAAAGTTATTTTAATAATTTTTTCATCTAGTATACGATTCCTTCCGCATTGCCTTCCTCAAAGTTTCAGTTTCACATGATCATTGCTTTGATGTTTTGTGTTTCTGTTTTGAAAACTAAAATATATGTGCGAAGTATAAGTTGAATCAATAACCCAAACCGGATCTCATTCATGAAGTGTAATACGACGATGATCGATCTGAGAAGATTGAAAGGGTTTAAAATCCTATAAAAAGTTACATTGAAAGGGTTTAAAATCCTAAACATTAAAGCTACATCCCATCGTGAGAGTTTTATGAAATATGCCAAAGGGAAAACTATATATACTCCGAAGACCTCGAAAACCGGGGGCATGAGAGAGCTCAAGAGATAGGCAAAACAGGTGCACCGAGATCCGTTTCAAGCAAAGGCGGTGGTTCCAGAGACTTCCAAGACGGTCACTTGCTGCCAAAGCTGAGGTTTTGGAACTGTGACCCCCGAGCACCTGATTAGCCCTCCAGCAGCTGATTCTCCGGAAGGTGATAAGGTGAGCAACTCACACAATGTAATTTACTCAAACTTATCACCCATGCAATGTAATTTACTCAAACTCAGAAGTTGTTTGACCATTAAGACAAAGACCTTTGAGTCTAGGAATAGGAAGAAAGAGTGATGAAGTTAATCTCCACGGTAGAGCCATATTGTGAAGCAGAAAATTAAAAGGATGGAAGGAAGCTATTTATAGGAGCAGGGGATGAAGTTACTAAGCTATTCGATTTTGAAGAAAACTTACCTATAAACTTAATGCTCATTAAGAGGATTGAGTTACAAGGTGCATGGGTAAGTAGCACAAAGTGCGATCAAAGGAATGAATGTTTTTGCAGATATCTATACACTTTTAACGCCGCTTTTTAAAAACCGACGTTAAAAGTGTTTTTAATAAAAAATATTAATTGTTAACGTCAAGGTTTTTATACAACCGACGTTAAAAGTTTGATTTTTACTTGATTAAATAAATAGCTGACATAAATAATCCTATATATTATACACGTCATGAGAATGAATATTGGAAATAATGTAATTAATACACGGAACTTGGCAAGTCATCAAATAAGTTGACGTTAAAAATGAGGTGGTGGGTAAACTATTTGCGTCGGTTCTATAAATAATCGACGTAAATAATTATGAAACTCATTTCATTGGTTGTCATGTCCCTGTTGTCCCTCTTAACGCAGTAACACTCCATATAGTACTGCAGTTTATTTCTAAACCTTTTTTTATACAAGTTTATTTTTAATTTTTATTAATTAGCTTGAATTAGTAAACAAATTATTGTGCAAATTAAAATAAATAAACACTTAACATAAAACAAGTTATATGTATAATCAAATCGTATGACATTGAAGCGATTCATAAGTTAAAATTACATGATTAAAAGATAAAAAATTTCTGCAACATAGCCCTAAAATATAAAAAAGTTTCTGCATCAACATCATTTTCTTCTCGATCCTGTCATCGAAACTCCAATGGATGCATCACCTCCCTCACTTGAATTCCAAGATGCAAAGTAAATCCTCGATCACTAGCAGAGAAAGCAAAGTGAAATGGATCTTTGCATCTTTCTTCTTCATTGGAGTTCCTTGATGCATCATCTTGAATCCACAATCACTTGCTTCCAAAGCAAAGTGAAAGGGATGACGGGGGATGAAATAAAGTGAGAGAATCACATTACGTGATTCACCCAACCTTAATATCCATGCAATGTAATTTACTCAAACTCAGAAGTTGTTTGACCATTAAGACAAAGACCTTTGAGTCTAGGAATAGGAAGAAAGAGTGATGAAGTTAATCTCACTACAGAGCCATATTGTGAAGCGAAAATTAATTAAAATGAGATGGAAGCTAGGAAGCTATTTATAGGAGCAAGTGGATGAAGTTACTAAGTTATTCTGATTTTCTTGAAAACTTATCTATAAACTTAATGCTCATTAAGAGGATTAGGTACAAAGGTGAATGGGTAAGTAGCACAATAGTCAAGGGAATGAATGTTTCTGCAGAAACTAATAAACCTTTAACGTCCGTTGTGTAATACAACTGACGTAAGAAGTTGTGAGTGTTTTTAACGTCAGTTTCTTAATACAACTTACGTTAAATATATGACATTTAACGTCAGTTATTACTAACAACCGACGTAATAAGTGTGAGAGTTTTTAACGTCGCTTTATTAAGACAACCGGCGTTAAATATATGATCTTCAACGTCGAGGTTTTACCAAAAACGGCGTAAAATGTTGTTTTATTTTAATTATAATGTTTACCCCCGCGCGCCTTCTCCACTTCTCTACATCTTTTCTCTTTTCATCACGCTCAACCCTCACTCTCGCTCTCACTCTGCCCTAATCGCGCGCTCATCTCCACCGCAACCACCGCGAGGGCTTCTTCGCCACCACCGTGAGGTACACTCTTAACCCCTAACTCTGTCTTTCCCGCTCCTTCTTTGCAATAACTTGACATCTCTCTTTCCCCCGGCTTTCCCGCGCACTAACTCTCCTTGTCCCTCTGCTCTCTCGTAACCACATCGAACGTTGGCCACCACTCGAGCTTCCCCCCACCACCACGTGAGCGCCTATTTCTGGTGAGTCTTTAATTAGGGCACATTTTTTTATTCACGGTTTTGAGTGCATGCATGTTGCTCTGCTGGTTTGAAACTGTAGTCTCAGTAGTTGAAACTTGAAACTGTGAGTTTGAGTTGTTTGGAATGTCTCTATTTTTGGTTTTGAGTGTATGTTGAAACTGTAGTCTCTGTAGTTGTAACTTTAAACCGTGAGTTTGAGTTGTTTGGAATGTCTCTATTTTTGGTTTTGAGTGCATGTTGCTCTGCTGGTTGATCTGTCACGGCCGTGATGCTCATCACGGCTAGGCCGTGATCAGCCTACTGCCTATGAGGGTCTGATTCCGTTGGCACGTTACGGCCGTGATGGACATCACGGCCAGGCCGTGACCAGTGCTTGGCAATGTTCAAAAACTATAGTTTTCAATCTCCCGTATTGTCCTTATATTGGATATATAGATGTTTTGTATATCTACAGGACCTATCTAGTTATTTTTATTTATACTTCTGTATTTATTTTGAGTTATAACCTATGTTAATACATATATATTGTTTCTGAACAGGCATACATATGGATCAGTCGGATAGCCCACATGCACGGGAGGACACTGTTGGGGTTTCGCAGGACCCGATCACGCCTACGCCTGCTGATTCTAGTGTAAGTTTACATGCATGTTATATACTGTCTTTAGTCCTTCTTGTTAATGTAAGTTTATAATGTTACAACCCTCTATTTTATCATTTTTTTTTGTCCATACAGACATCACAGGCTCATAGGAAACGGGGTAGAGGAGCCACCTCGTTGAAGAAACTAGAGAAGGACAGGCAGAGTGGACAGAAGCTTGAGGTGTCCTTCGATGCTAATCTAAATGCCCAGGGACCCCGTGCTAAAGAATTTAATAAGTGGGTGTTTCTACAAGCGAAGCAGCACGTAAGCATCAACTACAACCACTGGAATGACGTTCCACAGAACGTTAAGGATCAGATTTGGGAGGCTATCACGGTATTTTACCTTTACATTCATTTGATTTACATTATTAGATAATTATCCGAGTTATAATCTATCCAGTTGTTATATATGTATCTAATGTGTAGGTAGCTTGGACTGTGCCAAATGACGAGGATCATCGTCATAAATGTATGAAAATGGCATCAAAGTGTTGGAATGGGTTCAAACATGATCTTACCAGGTACTATCTATCTGGGAAGAAGCGGCTTGATAAAATGTTCTCGGATTATCCCTGGATTGATCAGGATACTTGGGATATGTTTGCCAGGAGTCGACAGGATGAAGAATTTCAGGTTGGTTGATTAAGTTAATTTTGTATGCTTATTATAGATCATTTAACTATATTTAATTATGTGTTTTTGTTTGAATAGGCTAAGGCAAATAAGGGTCGGCAGAATCAGGCGAAGAACGTCCACCGCCACACCATGTCTCAGGGTGGGTACCATACTCGGATCCAGCAGATGATGACGGATAGGCTGAGGGCGAAGCAGGAAGAGCACTCTGCTAGGATTGAAAGAGGAGAGGTGCCTGAGGGCACACCATCAAGTCCTCCGTCGGACATCGACCGCGAGGATGTCTAGTTAGCTGGCCGCATGACAAAGGCGGGATCTTTTAAAGCTGATGCCACTCGCGAAGTGGCAGATAAGATTGTAAGTAAATAATTAACTTGATTTCAATTGATATTTGTATAGATACTTGCAACACTTTTCACTTGCAAGTTTTTTCATTTTTTTTCATTGTATATGGATCTTAAAGCAAAATCCTCCCAGGGCGCATTCGTCCCTTCTGGACGGCAGGACGTCTTGATGACTGCTCTAGGCAAGAAAGACCATCCTGGTCGGGTTCTCGGTGTTCCTGGGAACGTGACCATCAAACAATATTATGGCAAGTCTGCTTCACGAAAGCGGGTGGTCAATGAAGCATCAATTTTGGCTGACATTACTCAGCACCTCATGACCAACCCAGATATTACATCACATCTGATGCAAGGCTTAATAGCCAACCTGCATTCAAGCGGCGCTTGCCAGAGAGCTTTCCTCCGTCGGTAAATCCCAGGACACCGCAAGGCTTGCCAACGCTTCACATGTGAGCACAAAAGAGAGTTTAAGTATGGCACATGTGGAGGACGATGAGTTGGCAGCTAGGGAGCGGGAGTTGGAAGTCCAGCGCAATGAGCATGAGTTGGAAATGAAAAGGCGTGAGCTTGAGTTGGACTCCAAACGACGTGAGCTCGAAATGTTAGAAAAGGTATTTATTCATTATTAATGTCCAAAATAGTCAAATAATTACTTGTGTTTTTTTAATTATCAAAAACTTATATATTTTATTTTCCTAAACTGAAGGCCAAGTCGACGTCGGTGCCGCTGTCACCTATCACTCGTTTGTTCTCACTTGGTGAGGATTATGCGTATGAGATTTTTGAATGTCCATTGGAGCACGATGGATGGGTGGCACGCCCAGATCAACAGAGGATATTTTCCTTCGTTGGTGACGATCTCGAACGCCCTGCGAGAAATAACGTCTGGATGAACAGCAATGTCATCAGTCTCTGGCGCACGTAAGTTAATTTTAATTTTATAACTTATTTATTTTTGGTATTTTTCCATTTAATAATTTATTTTAATTTCAATATATATATTATGTAATTAACATCCACACCCTTTTCATATCTTAGGTATCTCCATCGTCTTGACTTGATAAGGGCATTGCATCGCATTTACGGTTTCTTAGATCCGTCAATCCTTCCGCCCGAAGTTCTTTCTTTGGCGATGCATTGAGTAAATACATAGGGAAGGTGTTGGGAGACAATCCGAAAGAATTATATATGGCTCCCTACTATATGAATGACCATTGGCAGTTGTTGGTACTTCACCCGTCTAGGCATACTGTCATATTCTTCTGCTCTTTCCACCATGATCCACCACCGAAGGTGGTGGAAGCTGTAAATATGTAAGTAACTAATCTTAAATTAAATTTAAGTTTTAATATCAGTTGTTTTTGGTTTATTACACACATGATAAATGAGTTTGTTAATTGATCGACATGATTATTTGTTTATGATAGCGCGCTGAAGGCGAGTAGCATAAGTTGCGCCAACGGGAGAAGTAGGACTTCTAAGGCTAAAGCAAATCTGTATGGAACATCCTCAAGGTTTGGTAGTTTATTTATCAAATAATTATTATTATAATTACTAATTTATGTGTATATTCAACTGACGTTGAAATTAATTTTGTTGGTAGTCTCGATTTCAACCTGACAGTTGGTCGTGTGGCTATTATGTGATGCTTCATATGCTGAACATAGTCTCCGCATCTATTACGGATGGATGGAAGAAGGTAATATTTAAACAACTTGTTAAATTATATATTATAGTTTTGAAGATGACTTGCATTGATGTTATTGTTATTATTTGAACGTGTCTTGGCATTTATCGACCAATCGCCTATTGAACAAGATGAGTTAAGAGACTTGAGGATGCGCTTCGCCGAATTCTTCTTCAAGTATGCGGCTGAAAAAGGAATTGCCAACATACCTCCGCACTACTTAGATAAATAGTTTTTTTGTTAGACTTTAGAAACTAATTAATAACATGTATATATATATCCTTAGATAGTTTTGTTTTTTAGACATTGGAACTAAAATTTATTTATATATATACATGGGTTTTGGTTTTAAGTCCCCCATTGTTCAATTTTCCTTTGCAATTCTGTAATGTGTGTGATATTCTGTGTTACTGGGACTGAATGCAGGGATAGCTGAGGGGAGTGATATTTTAAAACTGAATTTAAAAAAAAAAACTTATTAACGTCAGTTGTATCAAACAACTGACGTTAATAGTATTTTATAAAATATACAGTACTCTATTAACGTCAGTTGTTTATTACAACTGATGTTAAAATTAAAACTTTAACGTCAGTTCTTTAAAACAACTGACATTAGTTTTAACAAAATCAACGTCCGTTGTATTAAAGAACTCACGTTAATAGTTTTATTTTAACGTCGGTTTTGTTAAGGAACTGATGTTAATAGTGTTATATTTAACGTCAGTTCTCAACTGACGTTAAAATAGTAACTATTAACGTCAGCTGTATTTACGTCAGTCAGTATTTTGACGTAAAAAATCAATTTTAACTGACGTAAAAAGCACTTATTGCACTAGTGAACTTGGAAACTCCACCCATCCACCCATCAAACAGGACATATGTTTTCCTAGATCTTGCATCAGTCCATGAGTTATTGCAACACTCATTACATGCAATTGAAAATAAACAAAGAAGAATTAGGATTTTTATTCAAGTATTGGCTCAATATCACAAAAATATTCACAACACTCAATTACACACATACACACATGCATATAGTTATTGAATATCCCTAGGCAATCTGATCCCCTTACCTTTGAAGACAAGTAAGGATCCTCGTCTTAATGCTCACATTAGCTCCAAGAGTGTAATTATCTACTCCATCAAGCAAGCATAGCCGTGTCAAACGTCTCAGAGAGGGAATCAAACAACGCGCAACAATCAGAAATCAAGAAATCAATTACGCATGACCAAACACACATTCTAATTTGATCTAAACACTTAATCTTATTACCAAACAAGGTTATTTTCAAAGAAAATCATGTTTGGAGCTTACGCTTCACAATACCCTTTGAGCAAACTTTGTTTTGATTAAAGGATCATGAAAGAGAACTTGGGAATCATCAATTAAGATTCCTAATTGCACTAAATCATAATTAATTTCACAAAAACACAACCAACTTCAAATAAAATCAAATTGGGGTTTAGGACTCCTAAATACAATTTGGGGAAAACTCATTTTAACTAAAGAATAGTGAAATTGGTTTAGGGAAACACTAATTCACAGTATCAATTTCATAAAACAAAGTTAAATTTCAAGATTAAAATCTGAAATCAAAGGGTTAGGGTTTCAAAGTCAATTTGGGGGTTTTGAATTTGAGACACAAGAGAGGGTTTTGACTCACCCAAGGAAGAAGAAGTTGTGGTGGCTGTTGAGACCTCCGGCGTGGCGGCGGACGGCAGCGACGCGGCGGCCGGTGGCGGTTCGTGGTGGTTCTATTCCAACAAGAGAGATAGAGTAAGATCAAGGAAGAAGGAATAGAGATTGAAGAAGGTGGAAACCACCCTTACCAGCGACGGTGGAGCTCCATTTGCGACGGAAATGATAACCCAGAATAAGGAACTCACTAGATCGGAACTCGGTTTCGTCTTCTCCTACACGCGGTGGTCGGACATGAAGTCCCGTGGCGGCGAATCGGCGTCTAGCAACAGAGAACAACCAAGACATACGCAGTCGCGTCATCTTACCTTTCTCACCAGGCGCCGTTGAGCGGCTCCAGTAGTGGCGATGAGCGGACGAGCGGCCAAAGTCGGGCGGTGGTCAAAGCGGATCCGGTGGCTGGTATAGGGTCTGAGACGGATTTGAGAGAGGAAGGAGAAATATGAAGTTTGAGAGGAAGAAGGTAGCAGCAAAATGAAAGAAAAGAGTGTGAGAGGGGGGTATCGTCACTGACCGAAAAAAATAGAGGAAGGGAAGATTTTATTATCCTTTGTTTAGTGGATAAGTAAAAAAAATTAAGTAATAAAATATTGAGTCTAAAAATATACATGTTTTTAGTTTTTGAATCTACAAATAAAAGGGTAATAAATATATAGTTTCAAAATTTGAAATAAAGTAGAGATTGATAGTTGGATTGATCAACTAAGAAAATACTTGGTCCAAAATTTAATCTCCGATAAATGTCAAACCAGTTTATTTTCAACTCTGGAATTAAATAGAATGAAAATATGAAAATGCTTCTCTCTTAATCATATTATTTAAAACATTTTTCTGTACTGGTAATAATAGTGATAATAACGTAAATTATTGTCTAGTAAGCGTGCATTCATTGAAATAAGTGCTAACGCACCCAATAAAATAATTTGAAGAGATTAATTTAATTACACAAACTAAACAGGTACGATTTCTTTAATAGGGATTGATTTCACAATCTGTCTGAAATCCGTCCGAAATTTCGAACGGATTTCAGACGGAACAAGGAAAATATAAAAAATAACACAATCCGTCTGAAATCCGTCCGAAAATCGAAATTTTTGGACGGATTTCAGACGGATCAAGGAAAATATAAAAAATAACACAATCCGTCTGAAATCCGTCCGAAATTTCGTACGGATTTCAGACGGATCAAGAAGAATATGAAAAATAACACAATCCGCCCGAAATCCGTCCGAAATTTTCGGACGGATTTCAGACGGAACAAGGAAAATATAAAAAATAACACAATCCGTCTGAAATCTGTCCGAACTTTTCGGATGGATTTCAGATGGATCAAGGAAAATATAAAAAATAACACAATCCGTCTGAAATCCGTCCGAAATTTTCGGACGGAACAAGGAAAATATAAAAATAACACAATCCGTCTGAAATCCGTCTGAAATTTCGGACGGATTTCAGACGGATCAAGGAAAATATAAAAAATAACACAATCCATCTGAAATCCGTCCAAAATTTTCGGATGGATTTCAGACGGATCAAGGAAAATATAAAAAATAACACAATCCGTCTGAAATCCGTCCGAAATTTTCGGACGGAACAAGGAAAATATAAAAATAACACAATCCGTCTGAAATCCGTCTGAAATTTCGGACGGATTTCAGACGGATCAAGGAAAATATAAAAAATAACACAATCCGTCTGAAATCCGTCCGAAATTTTCGGAAAATTTCAGACGGAAACATTTCCGTCCGAAAATTCAAGTTTTCTAGTAGTGGTTAATGAATGACTCCACGGTAGATCCTATTGAAATTGAAATTGTAATAACTAACAGTAAATTGAGAGCCTCCACTTCAAGTTATAAATAGAAAAGAATTTAAATAACATGAAATTGAAGGAAATTGGGTCCAGATCTAAGGTTGTCAAGAATGGTGAAACATTTGGGAAAGAAACAGATCAAAGAGGAAGCTCACCATTTTTTCAGTTTGGAGAATGAATTAACCTTGATCGAGATCAATCGCCGTAGACCAGAAACCGAATTCAAGAGCACAAGGGATCGAGCTCAGTTAGAGAGAGAGAGAGGGGAGGGGGGGGGGGGGGGGGGAGATGGGGATCAGAGGAGATGAGCGACCTGAATTAAGGTTGAAGAACAACGACCAAATTTAGGGGAAATCTAAGAAGAGGAATGTGAAGAGGAAATTTACAACAAGTGTCGAGTGAGGTGAGGTAGGTTGGGTTCGAAAATATGAAATATTGGTGAGGTAGGCCTGCAATAGCTTTTTCACGTATTTGCCACACTTGTGAAATCTATTACCATTATATTTGTTTCTCTCATTTTTCTAACCCTTGTTTTGTTTTGTCCAAAAAAATACATGTGGGGACAGATAGAAATAGGCTACAACCGGAATCTGCATCCGTAGGTTGCAGTAGTTAGGTGAGTGATTTTGAATTTGGTCAGGTAGAAATCATGAAACGAAGAGATGAAAGTGTGTGAGGGGCAAATATTTAGGAAATTGCAACTAAAAATTAAATTTGTTGTAGTATACATAACAAAATCTAAATGCAAAATAGTTGAGCAAATTGGATGCAAACCTTAAAAACACATGATTTAATGCGATATATTTTTAAAGACCAAAAAAAATATTCAAACCAAAACAAGAAAAAAGAAAAATAATTTTTAAGAACGAAAATAAATATAGAATGTTGACAAACCATTTTAAGTGAAGGAATAGCCAAATCTTTCCACTGTAACGAAATAATTAAAAAAATTGAATATCAAATAAAATGTAATGAAAAAACTTTATTTTCATATAATTAAAAAAATTATTACTTAATAGATATAGAAAAATAAAATATTAAAAAGTTTCAAATAGAAATCAAATTTTATATGTATGATCTATATAATAAGAGTTCTCAATCAAATTAATTAAACATAAAAAATAATCCAGTAAAAAGCTCCACATATATATATATAAAGAATCGTAAAGACTCATTTAAGTCATTGATAATTTTGAAGGTATCATTTTTCGTCCCTGAGGAAAAAGAAACACTCACCAAATAGTCTCTGGGAATAACAAAAGAGGGACACTCTAGTCCTTCTATTTGTCTCCGTCTAGAACATATTATTAGGGTGTTGATTGTGTCATTAGTATGTTCAGGTGACAAGACAACAGTCCTTGCATGCAAAATGGATCATAAGAACAATTATACATTAACTCAATAAAGTCCCCAACTATTATTTAAGTAAACTAATTTAGTCCCTACAATTTCTATCATGGGACAAATTAGTCCCTACATGCTACAAGCAACACACTATATGCACCAGATGCACCAACACAGGTTACTAGTCACTTGTATGAGTTTAATGGACACATGCACACGATACAAAACTCAGTATAATCACGGAGAGAGATGAGAGAGCTTTTTAGAGAGAGAGAGAGGGCCAGAGAAACAATAATCGAGAGAGATATTCTGAGAGAATGATAGAAGGAGATTATAATAGATGTCATTAGAGAGGGTGGAATCATTATGGTAGGCAAAATTAGAAAGAGAGTTGGATGCAATATGGATTGGAAACAAAAAACTGAAGGTTAACGTACCTATGTTTGAAGGAGGACAAAATGAAGTCAAAAGGAGGAGGAATCATAGTGAAGGTGTTGATGCAAGACAAGGAAATAAATATTACAAAAAGTATGTTGTTATTGAAGGAGTTTCCTTAGGGCTGGACAAAACCAATTGGCACGATGTTGACGGATCTGGGCAAGTATACCCAGTCATACAAGTAATACGGTGGTGAGACCAATATCGTTCCTACGAGGATTGGATGTCAATTACCAATTCACAAGTTCAGCAACTATCTAGACTAAAGTATGTATGAAGAGAATTCAAAATAAACTAAATAAAACAAACAAAATCTTTTTGGGTTTTTGTCGAACACTTGGAATGCTAAAAGGGGATTCTTGTTGGGATCAGATTTCACCAAACCTTAGCCTCATGCAATGCTAAGATCACCAATCCAGTTTATGCTTCAAATATTAAAATCAACCCACGAGATTACTCAAGCCCTGATTCCTCAGATGATAAGAGCCTAAATCCACTAATAGACCCTAATTCCTTAGGTGGCCTAGATTAATAAATTTGCATTAAGAGTAGGGATTACGCGATTACTAATAAACCAAACCCCATTCCTAGATGCAAGGTTTACTAGGTGATTAATTCCAGATCAAGAAATGATAAGAACGTCCCCATTGCAAATCAACTCTTAAAATCAGTTCATGGATGATCAAACCACAAAAAGCATTAAGCGTAGGAATTAAACACTAATATGAAGGCATACAACACAGATCGATAAATCAAAGCTATAACATTAGGTTCATTTTGGCTACATCTAATCCCAACAAAAGGGGATTTAGCTACTCATAATGAAAGAGAAAACCAAAACCAGAGAAATAGAAGAAGAGGAGAGAAAGAACTCCATTGAAGCTCTTCACAGTCGTCACCACAGCCCCTCTCGTTCAGAGTCCCTTTAGGGTTGGAATCCCCCTTTACAATCTCTCTGGGTCGCATCCCCTTTCAGCAGCTCCAAGTCTCCTTTTTTAGGTCTAAAAGTCTGGTCTGAAGGATTCAGAATTAGCTTTTCGTTCTGTCATGGGCCTTATTTATAGACTGGGCACCCGTCACGGCCGTGATGGCCATCACGACCAGGCCGTGATATGTTCTGCCAAAGGCGCGCTTTCAAATTTTGGTCTGTCACGGCCGTGATAGATTCTGCCTAGAAGGGGTCTGGCTCAATTAACGTGTCACGGTCGTGATGGGCATCACGGCTAGGCCGTGACAGCTTCTGACTTTTGGCTTCTTTTCTTTGTAGCTCTGCTTGATCACGGCCGTGATGGTCATCACGGCTAGGCCGTGATGGGCTCTGTTTGGCTCATTTTCTTCACTTTTCAGGCTCTATTCCATCCAAGCTCCATCAAGGCTAATTCTGAGCATTTTCTCCTCATTTTCTGTAAAACAACACCACAAGACCGCCTTACCCGTTCCAAGGTAAAAACTATCTAAAATCAAACTAATCATGCCTAAACTATACGAAGAATGCATGCAAAATGTTAATGAAATATGCGTTGGAATCACACTCATCACACGATCCTAAACTGAGAAATCCGATGGGAGAATGAAGCGCGCGGGCGGGTGAGCGCGGGTCATCAGGTCGTCAGTTCAGGGACTCAGTTTTACAAGGGCTTGGACTGGCGGGTTCGATTTTAAAAAAACGTCGAAATCTAAACCTGACCGAGGATCAATGCACTTATCATGCACTAGAAAGGGCCTTCCAGAATTCATTGCATGCCATAATCAAACTTAAGTCTTGAAAGCAACTGCTGACTCTGAAAATTAGTTCAATAACTGAAATCTACATCTTATTTTGCACATAGTCACCACAGAACCACCTATGATTTTGAATTCTTCACTTGACAAAAGTGTTATGCCACAAATGTCAGGTTCATCCAACCAATTGATATGTTTCAACATCATCCTAAAATCACATTAAATGATTCTTACCCCATTTCACTCTTTATTGATATCTGGGGACTCTTCCCCAGAATTTCACACTACAACAAATTTGTCTAGAAGATATTCCTGAAGCATCTGGGGATGACACCCCAAAATTTGTTTAATCCAAGTGAATAACTAATTATGACCACAGAAAAAGAAGAAAATAAATTGAAGCATGAGTGACCAAAAAGAAATCTATGGCCATACCTCTTGATAAATCAATTCTCTAACATCATCTTTGGTAGATTTCCTTCTCTCAAACTCAAACTCAAGTTTTGATATGGGTTGAGTGGATGGTTCCTGATCAATATTCAACAAACCATGGAAGTAATGATCAACTAATGAATGCAGTGACAAGCATAACAGAAATAATGAAACTTCCACTTTGGTAACTATTAATGGATTTTACGTCTTGGTAATTATATAGGTGAGGTGATAGAAGATCAACCTCTTCAGCTGTTGGACGACCATTAGGATCAAATACATATGAATCCACTGCATAAAGATCATCAAGAAGGCAGTTGATAAACTAAGGAACAAAGAAGTTGTTGTTTTCATCTTTCAAAATAACAAAAAATATTTGGCTCAGCAACAAGGTGAGAATTATTGCTTAACCGATAAAAAAACAAAATCTCCAGCAAACAGTCTTTTGTGCTAAAAATCCATAAAAAGTAAATCATTCACATTTTGAGTATTCATTTTCAACTGCATCACACTCAAACATCATAATTAAAAGCAAGGTGAATTGTCAATGAAAATTGAAGGTAATATAGAACAAATTCAAATACCAGAATTGAAAATCTAGCAATTAGGAACCTAAGAAAACAAAATCGATATTAATTAACCTAATTGAATGCTACTTCCCAAGTTATGCTCAAAATGGTTGAGGACCAAACACAAACCCAAACCAAAAAACCAAACTTCAATAAAAACCCTAAACAGAGATTAAAAGAAAACAAAACAATCAAATGAGGTCAAATTGCATGAACCAAATCAATCGAAAGCTCACCAAAACAATCAACGAAAAAAAAAACGAAGACTGTGGGCAATAATCATAAAAAACAAGAAAGAGCAAAAAAAATAAAAAACAATGATTAAAATCAAAAAATGGCGCAAAAAAAATGTAGAAAGAAATTGAAGAAGATTTAGTGAGAATGAAAAAATTGAAGAGATGAACCTGAAATCGAAGAGTGAAGATTTCTCAGAATGGCACAATAGGACCCTAAGATTTTAGAGAGAACACAATCAGGACAAGCATCACTAATCCCTAAATTCAAGAGCATAACCCAACCCTTCAAGAGCATAATCGAGGTTCATGACTAACTGTGGAGGAGGAGGTGACATACCTGAATGCGAACGCAGGTGGAGGTGACAGTGTTGTTGTCCTACGGAGGTGACGGCGCGCAAGGAAGGGAGAGCCTCCGCGATGGTGGAACGGCGCAGGGAAGGCAGAGCCTAGACGCGATGGTGGAGCGGTGTGGCGGCAGCAAGGCGGTGGTGCGATGGCAACAATATGGTGGTGCAACGCAGCAAGGTAGTGCGGCTCTGGAGAGAGCTTCGACACACACAAAAGGAAAAAAGGGCACCAGTGATATTTGGTTCAACTCTCTATGGTTAATAAATTCATGTTAACATTCAAAGTAGTGTCCACCCGGCGGACGCTAAATGAAAATTATCTATAGCATCGACATCTAACGTAGGCCTACAAGTTCAATAACGCATCAAACCGTGGATGCCTCATCACAGGAGCGCACGGTCACCAAACCTTGGGTAACCTACAGTGAATGGCAGATCACCGTACTCTTGGGCGATCTCCCCTATGTCGAACGTCCCCCTCAACTATCAACTCCAATGCTCGATGCATGGGCACAACAACCACCTCCTTTGCTTGGGCCAAAAAGCTCCCAAGACTTCAACATCAACATCATCAACACCTTAGACCCAAATCGTGGGGTCAAGGCCCCCTTGACCAATAAGCACCAAGGTACAACTCATCAACACCTCGACCAATAAGCACCGAGGCCACTTTGGCCAATAAGCATCAAAGCTAACAATGTACGGTAACCCAACGGATACCCACTTAACCATCTTATCGTCTTTCAACGTCTTAATTGTTATATAATTAAGTTATCTAATCTCCATCATTTGTTTGGTGTATTATCATCACATCATTTGGGGAATAATGGGGTTAAAACCCCTCTTTAACCTGTAATCTCATATTTTGTTCTGGAGGGGAGCACCGGCGTGCTTAATCCTAAGCACGGTCGTACTCCCACATAAGTGAAGCACGGGCGTGCTTCCTTTTAATCACGGCTGTGCTCAGCTGCACGGTCATGCTTCCTATTATGCACAATCGTCTTCAGTTGCACGGTCGTGCTCCTCTGCTCCACGACCATACTTAACGCGCGGCCATTTTGCAGAATTCAAACTGGGAGCACGAACGTGCTCCCTGTTTAGCACATTCGTACTCCTAGGCTGGTCGTACTGTTCTGGGTAGATTCTAACTTGTTATTTTTAGCCCAAACTCCTTAAAAGATCTCTTAATCCATTCCTACTATCATAGACTAAACCATTGGCATAAATCTCACCTTTATTAACAGTCCATGTTTTATAACCAATTTTGGGGAATTAACTCCTTTAATCTTTGTTTACTAAGAGCCCTATTTTAACCAATAGGTATAAACATACCAAATCAACCACCATGTATAAACATACCAAATTATCAAATAAACATGGCATCATCATAATAACGAGGCATACATGATTGGCATACCAAATATTTAAATAAACATGTTATCAACATATCATGGCATCAAGAACAATTAGGCATAAACCAAAAACTTATCATTTAGCATACAAAACAACTACGGGGTCATGGGAACCTCTCATCTTACGCTACCCCTTGCCTAATGATTATACTATCCTTCTCCCCATACCTGGTATGAAGATTCCAACCAACGAAAGGCAATCGGTAACCTAAACGAAGAACCAACGCGTTTCCCTCATGCGGCTCGACTAGCTTTCCAAGCCTTGGTCAAACAAAATTTAACCAATTAGTTTCCCAAATCAAAAACAGGAAAGAGAACTAACGAGGGAAAGAACCTTTACCTTCTATGATTGGCACAGACCAACTAAGATCTCCGAAAACTAGAGCAAGAACACCAAGGGCATCAAAGGGGATCAAGGGGAGGAAGAGAGAAGAGGTTTTTGCCCCACAAAAGCTGCCCAAAGTACCAAAATAGGGTTTGGCTCATAACCCTCACGAAACTGCTCTATTTATAGACTCTGATACTTGGGCACGGTCTTGCTCCCTGTTGAGCACGGCCGTGCTCAATTCCTAAGCAAAAGGCACTCAAAGAATGACTTGGAAGACCCCTTAAACGGTCGATTTTGGCAAAAACGCTAGTAATACAGCATGTAGATAATTCTCTTAACTTTCCAACACCACAAAGAACACTTCAATCGGACATCTAGAACTCAAGATATAACAAAAACGGTGAAACATGTTACTAGGACTCTAAAATGGTTGAACCTTTCTAAGGCTAAACTTTCTCGAACATGAACTTACGCATCAAAAACAAACCTAACAAGTATATGAAAACATATATATAACATATATAAATGCATTAGGCTTATTTATGAAAAATGGGGTGTTACATAAAACACTTATTATTTCTATATATGTTTGTTTATCAAAATTCATTCTTATTTTAATCACTATCACTATCTTCAAAAGGAGGAGCTACTATTTTAAAATAATTAGTAGGTCTCGAGGAGGAACTTGAAAGTTCAATTCCCCATTTATTTCTTATATATTTCATTCCTTCTCTAAAGTGCTCATTTTTTTCTTTCAGTATTTTCTAAATTAATTAATTCATTTTTCTTTCTTATAATTTGTTTTTCAATTCATTTTCTATCTCTATTCTCTGGATCCTTTTTAAGATAGTAATTTAAGACATCTGTAAGATCTTTAATATCCAATTTAGTTCTTTATTTCTTTGAATTTAATTCTTTAACTAGACGTTTTATTTCTTCTATATTACTCATATTTTATTCCTTATATATAAAGATAAATCTTTTACTTGATTAGTTAATTTGATAATATCATTTTCTTCATTAGTTCTTTCTGGCTCTGGAAGACTAATTGATCTTGGAATTGATTCAATTTCAATCTCAAGTATTCTTGGTCTATTTATTAAGATTCCTAATTCTATTATTTCATTTTTCTTAGGATAATAAATTTTTCCTATTTCTTCAAATAGTCTTGGAATATCTATTCGATCATTATTTCTAAAAGTAATACTATGATGTGAGTTTATTAATGCATAATTTAAACAATAAGTTATAGAAAATATCTTATCTCCTTGCTTCATTAAATTTTCTCTTAAAAATTTATGTTCAAGGGTTGATGCTTGATCTAGTCTCTTTAATGGAATTCCTATATTCGGATGGATTTCAAAATTTAATTTATATAGGCTAGATTTTCTTCTATTACACCTAGTATTTTATCTTTTAGATCATTTATTCTATTATCTTTTAGAACTAATTAAATAGGTGAATTTATTTCTTCCTGAAAGGTTGCTTTAATTAAAACTTGTACTGCTCCTATATGAATATATCCTAGTCTTCTTCCGTGTTCCTGGTTCTTTAAATTTCCTTTTAGCTGCGAATTTTTTTCTTATTAGTTTAATACTTACCTTGAGTTTATGATATACTCCCTCCGATCATTATTATAAGCAAAAATTGAATAAAACACACATATTAAGATAGTTAGTTGATCTCATTTAAAAGAGTAATTGTGAATAAAAAATTAAGTTTGTTACCTAAATTACCCTTTCTCTTATTTATTAAGCTTGTGTTGTTGAAAATAAAAGGAGCCATTGGAAAACAAAATTTGTATTAAATGAAGGGTATTTTGAGAATAACTTCGTTAAATAAGATGAAAGTAGTTGAAATTTACTTATATTTTGGACAAAAAAAATTGAAATTTTCAACACTCGAACACTCCCAAAGCTAGAAGTGTCGTATTTCATAATTTGTAGTTAACGTAGTTGAAAGCCAAAATATGACTCATTTACAATATAATATTAAGGAAAATAATTAGGAGGTTACAAGACTAATAAATATTCACATTTGTCACACATTTCATATCTAGTAAAACCTCATTGGAAGTTAATATAACCTAGAATAAGTCGTAAGTATATAATTTTTCTCACATTTTATAATTTACTAGAATCAATTATTCGTCACAAGTTGCAAGGTTGATATCATGAAAATACGTACCCTGAAAATTGTGAGAATGAAAAATAAATACAAAAAAGATGTCACAAAGATATGAAAATTTTGAGTTTAATTTGATCATGGCAATCAAATACAAACCATCTTATTTTGCACCAAAAATCTCATTCCTCAAAGAAACATGCTAAAAATAAAAGCTAAATAATATATCCCATGCTAGAGACAGCACAAAGGGCTGCCGTAAGAATGAAGTTTGATTATCAGGAAGAAGCTTATAGAAGCATGAAGCGTCAAAGGGAAGTTAAATAGATTGGCATATAGCAGCATCGTAAATTCCTTAAAACTACAAACAACAATTTATGGAAGCTCTCAAAATATATATGGATGCATGCTACGCGGTTTCGAAACACAATTCCCACTCCAGACGCAACATATATGTTGAATCCAGCAACAAACATCAACCACTCAACAATACAATGCACAATTAGAAGAGGTGGTCGTTCCTTATCAGTAACTAAGCCATACATAAATCAGGATTTAAAATCCTACACTTTCCATGTTCTAGTTAGTGTCATACAGTTCAAAAGAAAACGGTAGAAAACAAAACACATTGCATACCAACTATCATATCAATCCCCACTTCTTCAATGGTTCCAACAAAAGTTGTAATCCTTCTATCAAAGTAGCTCTCCTTCCCTGGCCATAGTTCCATAATTCTGAGACGATATACCGCCCACTAGAATTATATTCATTTATCTCTTTCAAAGCTGTCACTACTGCCTTATATGCCTCTTCACCCAACTCATTTTTCAGTTCAGTCAGCTTCTCATCATCGTCATTAATAACTTCCTGAAATGAAAATGAATTAGTGCAATTTAAGTATTAATTAAAATGAATCTGCAATATATGATGAACCAAATATGATTAAGAGATAAGAAGGATATGCAATCAAGCATGCAGACTACAGGATAATTTCAAGAGATATATATAAATAACAAAGACGCACTGTTTCTTTCCCATCAACTATGATAACTTTGAAAGGATGCCAATTCGGGTCCTCAAGATACACCAATATTGGCACGACCTGGTGTCTCTATAAGGAACTGTAAGAGAGAAAGAGATTATTAATTAATAGATCTTGAAAGCAATATTGGACAACAAAAAGTCCAAGAAAGCTTTAAAAAGTGCAAGAAAATTTTAGTCCATCATAAAAGTAGTGTAATGTAAGAGCTGTAAAAAAGATCAAAGAAACAGAATGGACCATCAAAAACATTTTGCCTAATACAAGACAATTAAATAAAATAGAAATGATAAAACTTAAGTTTTACTTGAGTCGCGCTTTAATGCTCCGAACCATAAAAATTAACAACAAAGAGTTGATCAAATAGAGGTAAAAACCAACTGAATAAACTAAACATGTGTAATTTATAAATTTATAGGACCGCATGTCAAATAATTTAAACATATAATCCTAAAACTGGACCTCAATGAACAAATGCTTATCAGAATCAGAATTCTGGAAACAGAAGACATATAAAAAAGCACACTCAGTATGAGCATTTCACTTCCACCATTGAAAAAACACACTTACCTCGAGCAATTCTTTTCGAGCATCCTGAAGCTCATCATTTTTCCTACTCTCGTCGATGATTAATGATTGAATCAAAGCTTCAGAAGCTTGAAGTTCCTCTTCCTTATCTCTTAAATTATTCAGCAAACAGTTTACTTTATACAGAACTTTTGCATCTGCATTATCTTCCACGTGCTTCAAAACATTTAATTTTCCTTGTAGTGAGCTTTCCCTTTGTCTTAGATTCACATAAAAATCACCCAACAACTTCAGAATTTCATCTTGCACGTGGCTCTTGGAATCTAATATCTCTTTAAGTTTATGGTTCTCCAATTCCAGCTTTTCTTTGATTTTCAGTTGGTCTTGGAGTTGAATGATTTTAGTATTGAGTTCTTCAATTTTTCGCCTCTGGTTAAATAGATAATGAATTAATATCATTGATAACATGCTATTGTGATAATAAATCAATCTACAGCAAAAAAAATGAATAGTCAAATACCATTAATACCACAGACCTTTCGATCTTCTTCAAATCTCAAAACCTTTCTATATCCAAGTTCTAGACCCTTGGCAGTTGTTTCAAGAGTGCTAATTTACATTTTATTCTGAACACAAAGAGACACCAAACATTGTTAAACAAGCATCCTAAGAATATTTGTGAGTTAAATATGTTTTTGATCCTAGTAAAATAGCGAAAATTCGTTATTATTCACTCATTTTCAAAACGTAGGTTTTTGGTCCCTTTTAGTTTTCAAAATAGTTCACTTTTGATCCCCTAACTTCATCTATATCTTATCTAAAAAAAATGGAGTTTCATGTCCCTATTCCCAGGACCGGTCTTACCATAAAGCAAGTAAATCAAGGACTTTAGGCCCCAAATTTTTTTTTCCAGTTATTTAAGTTTTTAAATTTAGGTCTCTAATTTTTATTTTTTTAATTATTTAAGCTTAACAAGAAAAGTAAGTTAAAACCCTAAACCATAAACTATAGGAAATCTTACATGTAGTTGTATGTACACACAAAACAAAATTTACATCAACCATAATAATTACACTTTAAAAATAATAAAATTTATAGTAAAGACAAAATTTAAATAAAAATATAATATTTTTAATAAAATATTATTATTAGTTTTAAAAAGGCCTCGTCTGAAATTTCGTTGTAGGCCTAATATACGTTGGGTCGGCCTTGCCTATTCCTATGTGAAAACACATCTGGTATGAAACAGAGTTAACGTTAGGGACCAGAAGTGAGTTATCTCAGAATTTGAGGGACCAAAATCGTATGCTATAAAAATAAGGGACTAAAAACGAATTATCGTTATTTTATAGGAAAAAAAACATATTTATCACAATATTTATTTATAGAAATCCACACAAGCATCCATATCTACTATGAGTTAGTCAGAGACATTTAATGACCTTTTTACTTTCATCATTGAAGTTCTTTTGCTGCAGTTCAGTTAAGGCCTTAAGCTCCTCCAATCTCTTGGTAATCTGCTGATAATGCTCGTTGTCTGAGTTCTGGACCTTCGTCTGTTGTAATTCGGAAAAGTGTTAAGTGTAAGTTGAAGTATTGAACCAAAGAAACCATAGGAAGGAAACATATTATATACAGATAAATTCATGAGGAACACAGAAAGATCTCTGCATAACAAAAGTCACCTAGCAGACTTCGACTTTTGTTCATCTCGTTTTTGTTTGACTATCGCTAAGAAGTGAACGAACAGTACTAATTAAGAAACGAGAAATGATATTTGAACACAAAAATTGGACAACAATTTTCAACAACAATTTGGATAATTAACGCATTTCAAATACTTGGTTAATTACGTTCAGTGGATGGTTAATAGATATAACAAGGTGTCGCAACTCATTAACCATCCACTGAACATAATTAACCACGATTTTCAGGTGTTCAAATATATATGAGATTCCTTGGAATGTAGTTTACTTGATAATAAAACATTCAATGAACCAAGATAACCTAAAAGAAGTAAGTTCTGTTGTAGTTAATTCAAACCATAGCAAGTAATAAAAGTTAGTTAGGGCAGTTATGATTAGTAAAAGTTTGTTAGTTTGTTAAATAGTTTTTCAGTTTCACAGCACTATAAATAAAAGGTGCAAGTGTGATTCAAGATACATCTTTTCTGATCAATAATATTCATTCACCTATCTCTATCTCTCTGCACTTTCTGTTTTCTGTTTTACCTTCTGTTTTTCACTCTCTCTTCCTCCAAAACCGTGAGTGTGTGTGTGTGATTCTCCCTAACAAATTGGTATCTAGAGCAAGAAGATAAGGGGCCTGTGAGCGTTGCCACTTCTGTGATCATGGCGAAAAAATGGCAGCAATAGGTTTCACAAATGGCAGCAGTAGTTTCATGTCTAATTTGCCAATTCTTGATGGCAAGAATTGGGATTATTGGTCTGTGAGGATGGAAGCCATTCTTGGCTATCAAGAACTCTTGGAAACAGTCAAAAGAGGAGTCTCGGAAAGGGATGATGATGCAGCCAAGAAGAAGGATTATAAAGCAAAATGTCTATTCCATCAATGTATGGATCTTGCAAGCTTCCAGAAAATTTCAAATGCAAAGACAGCCAAGGAAGCTTGGGACACACTTCAGAAGCTCTATGCGGGTGCTAAGAGGACCAAGAAGGTCAAGTTGCAGTCCCTGAGAAGACAGTTTGATCAGCTACTGATGACTGACCAAGAATCTGTTTCTGATTTCTTTGACAGGCTCTTGGTCATAGTGAATTCAATGAAAACCTGTGGGGAGACTATCACAGATCAGCAGATGGTTGAGAAGGTGTTAAGGTCACTCTCTGTGAAGTTTGACCATATAGTAGTTGCAATCGAAGAAGCCAAAGATGTGGAGGACATGAAACTCGAGGAACTGCAGAATTCCTTGGAGGCTCATGAACTGAAGTTGAATGAAAGAAGTGCAGGCAGGGCAGCAGTAGAGCAAGCACTGCAAGCTCAAGTCTCCAAGAAATGGGGAGCAGATAGAGGGAAATTGAAGAAAGGCAAAAGAAATGGTGGCAGAACAAGTAAAGAAGGATGGTCTTCGAGCCAAGATCATTCCAAGAATGGTGATAAAGCTGAGTTTCCTAGCAGGAATGGGAGAGGAGGTCCTAGCAGAGGTAGAGGTGGCAAGAAAGTTCAAGATAGAAGGAAAGTCCAATGCTTCAATTGTGAGAAGTGGGGACACTTTGCATCAGAATGCTGGCATGGCAAAGGAAAAGGGAAGCAGTTCAAAGATAGTGAAGAAGAGGCAAATGTTGCTCAGGATGAGGATTCAGATGAAGATCAGATTCTGCTGGTTGCAACCAATGATGTGAATCCTCACAGTGAAGCTTGGTACCTTGATACAGGATGCTCAAACCACATGACTGGCCACAAGGAGTGGTTGAGGGACTTTGATTCCAGCAGAAAGGCAAAGATCAGGCTTGCAGATAGTAGAACACTTGCAGCAGAAGGTGTTGGTACCATTGTGATCAAAAGAAAGGATGGCAAGACAGCACTCATTGAAAATGTGTTGTTTGTGCCTGGGATGAAATGCAATCTGATGAGTGTTGGGCAGCTAGTTGAGAAAGGATTCTCAGTCACAATGAAGCATGATTCATTGGAATTATATGATCCAAATCAGAGATTGGTTCTAAGGTCTCCCCTCTCCAAGAACAGAACCTTCCAAGCCAACATCAACACAGCTGAGATGCAGTGTTTTCAGGCAACTATGACAAACCAAGAAAGCTGGCTTTGGCACTTGAGGTTTGGTCACTTAAACTTTAGAAGTCTAAAACAATTGGTTGTAGATGAGATGGTGATAGGACTTCCAAAGATAGTTATACCTGAAAAAGTATGTGAGGTTTGCTTTGCTGGAAAACAGTCCAGAAATACTTTTGCTACATATCTACCTATGAGAGCAACTGATGTGTTGAATGTGATTCACTCAGATGTTTGTGGTCCTCTTGAGGTCCCCTCATTAGGTGGAAATAAGTATTTTGTGACCTTTGTTGATGAATTCAGCAGAATGCAGTGGCTCTACTTGATAAAGAACAAAAGTGAAGTGTTTAAGGTCTTCCAGAAATTCAAAGCTCTCACTGAAAGGCAAAGTGGCAAGGTGATCAAGGTGCTAAGGACAGATGGTGGAGGTGAGTACACATCAAAAGAGTTTGAGGATTTTCTTGAAAAGTGTGGTATCCAACATGAGGTGACAGCCCCCTATACTCCTCAGCATAATGGCTTGGCTGAAAGGAGAAACAGAACTGTGTTGAACATGGCCAGAAGCATGATGAAACAGAAGAAGCTACCACATTCTTTTTGGGGTGAAGCAGTCACCACAGCAGCCTATTTGTTGAACAGGTGTCCTACTAAGAGACTCAAGCAGCAGGTTCCTGAAGAATGCTGGTCTGGCAGGAAACCTATGGTAAGTCACCTAAAAACATTTGGATCTTTATGTTTCAAGCATGTGCCTGATGCTAGAAGGAAAAAGTTGCAAGATAAAAGTAAGCCAATGATCTTAGTAGGATATCACATAACTGGTGCATATAGATTGTATGATCCACTGAAACAGAAAATTGAAGTTAGTAGAGATGTGTATGTTGATGAAACTGAGTCATGGGATTGGAATGAGCAAAAAGGTAGTTTCAATCCTGTGATTCCAGTATTAATTGAGGAAGAGTCTGTAGTGGATGAGCAGGAATTGGTCACTGAAGCATCTCAAGGAACAAGGCCACAGAGACAAAGGCAAAGGCCAGGCAGATTTGATGATTTTGATATGCTACCTGACAGTGCAGTAACATCCGAGGGTGAATTAGTTCACTTTGCCCTTCTAGCAGATGCAGAACCAGTGAATTTTGAAGAAGCCATGACTGAACAAAACTGGAAAGCAGCAATGATTGATGAACTTACTGCCATTGAGAGGAATCACACATGGGAATTGGTTGACAAGCCAATAGATAAAAGGCCAATTGATGTGAAATGGATTTTCAAACTGAAATTGAATCCTGATGGCTCTATTGCTAAGCACAAGGCAAGATTGGTTGCTAGAGGTTTCTTGCAGAAACATGGAGTTGATTACTCAGAAGTCTTTGCACCAGTGGCAAGGTTAGAAACTATAAGGCTAGTAGTGGCCTTGGCAAGCAACAAAGGATGGTCCCTATGCCATATGGATGTGAAATCAGCATTCCTAAATGGACCACTTGAAGAAACAGTGTATGTAACTCAGCCACCAGGTTTTGAGATTAAAGGGAAAGAAGACATGGTTTACAAGCTGAACAAGGCCCTCTATGGCCTTAAGCAAGCCCCTCGGGCCTGGAATAAAAGAATAGATGCATTCCTATTGCAGCATGAGTTTGCTAAATGCTCAGTTGAGTATGGTGTGTATGTGAAAGTAAAGAAGAAGGCAAGCCTGCTGATTATTTGTCTGTATGTTGATGACCTCCTTGTGACTGGAAACGACTCCACAGAAATTGAGTGTTTTAAGGCACTAATGATGGCTGAATTTGAGATGACAGACTTGGGAAAGTTGTCATATTTCCTTGGAATGGAGTTTGCCACCACTCCAAGAGGAATTGTGCTGCACCAACAGAAGTATGCTGCTGAGATACTTGAGAGATTCAGCATGACAGATTGTAACTCTGCAACAACACCTGCAGAGGCAAATCCAAAGCTGGAAGCAACTGAAACAGAAGAAGGAGTAGATGCGACTTTGTTCAAGCAATTAGTTGGCTCCTTAAGGTATCTCTGTAATAGCAGACCAGATTTGTGCTTCTCTGTTGGTCTCATCAGCCGATTCATGAACCAACCAAAGAAGTCTCATATGCTAGCTGCCAAGAGAATTCTGAGATATGTGAAAGGAACTGTGAGGTTTGGTGTGCTGTTTCCTGGCAAGTTAGCTCATCAAATGGTTGATTTGTTAGGATACTCGGATTCATATTGGTGTGGAGACAGGGTGGATAGAAGGAGTACAACAGGATACTTGTTCAAATTTCTTGGTGCACCAATCTCTTGGTGCTCTAAGAAACAGCCAGTTGTGGCATTGTCATCATGCGAAGCTGAATATATAGCTGGCTCCTATGCAGCTTGCCAAGCTATATGGCTAGACTCATTGTTGAGAGAAATAAAGATTGATGTGCAGAAGCCTCTTCGGTTGTTGATAGACAACAAATCAGCTATAAACTTAGCCAAGAATCCTATATCTCATGGAAGGAGTAAACACATTGAGACAAGATTCCACTTCCTTAGGGAACAAGTCAACAAGGGAATGCTTGAGGTTGCACACTGCCCTACAGAAATTCAAGTTGCTGACATACTAACTAAGCCTGTAAAGGCTGATAAGTTTGCAAAGTTGAGAAAGGAGCTAGGTGTTGTAAATCTAGAATGTTTGAATTAAGAGGGGTATGTTGTAGTTAATTCAAACCATAGCAAGTAATAAAAGTTAGTTAGGGCAATTATGATTAGTAAAAGTTTGTTAGTTTGTTAAATAGTTTTTCAGTTTCACAGCACTATAAATAAAAGGTGCAAGTGTGATTCAAGATACATCTTTTCTGATCAATAATATTCATTCACCTATCTCTATCTCTCTGCACTTTCTGTTGTCTGTTTTACCTTCTGTTTTTCACTCTCTCTTCCTCCAAAACCGTGAGTGTGTGTGTGTGATTCTCCCTAACAAGTTCTTGAATCATGTTGTTAGTTAACATATTATTACATAATGATGTTCAAGGGTCGGAATTTGTTTCATTCCAATCAAACACACACTCCAATTGCTAAAGTCATTTCGAAGAAAATGATTTTGAATATTGAATCTGAATATTAAAAAAAAACACCTTGAGTTTGAGTCTTGGAGGCCGCAAATGCAAGTAACAAGCAAGAAACAAACGTCAATGAATGATTCCACAGTAGATCCTATTGAAATTGAAATCGTAATAACTAACAAAGCAAATTGAGAGCCTCCAATTCAAGTTATAAATAGAAAAGAATTTAAAGAACATGAAATTGAAGGAAATTGGGTCCAGATCTAAGGTTGTCAAGAATGGTGAAACATTTGGGAAAGAAACAGATCAAAAACGAAGCTCACCATTTTTTCAGTTTGGAGAATGAATTAGCCTTGATCGAGATCATTCGTCGTAAATCAGAAACCGAATTCAAGAGCATAAGATATCAAGCTCAGTTAGAGAGAGATAGAGATAGGGGGGAGGATCAGAGGAGATAAGCGACCTGAACTAAGGTTGAAGATCAACGACCAAATTTAGGGAAAATCGAAGAAGAGGATATTTGCAGCGAGTGAGGTGAGGTAGGTTGGGTTCAAAAACATGAAATATTGGTGAGGTAGGTTGCGGATCCGGATTTCATGCAATAGCTTTTTCACTCATTTGCCGCAGTTGTGAAATCTATTACCATTATATTTGTTTCTCTCATATTTCTAACCCTTGTTTTGTTTTGTCCAAAAAAATAATAATAAAATACAAGTGGGGATAGATAGAAATATGCTACTACAGGGAATCTGCATCCATAGGTTGCAATAATTAGGTGTGTGATTTTGAACTTGGTCAGGTAGAAATCGTGAAACGAAGCGATGAAAGTTTGTGAGGGGAAAATATTTATGAAATTGTTGGTAGTATTTATTTTTTAGTGGCCATGGCCATAAATTTTTTAATTCAGATAATGAAATACTGGCAGTTAGTTTATTATCATTAATTAATTGACACTAAAAATTAAATTTGTTGTAGTATACATAACAAAATCTAAATGCAAATAGTTGAGCAAATTGGGTGCAAACCTTAAAAAATCATGATTTAATGAGATATATTTTTAAAGACCAAAAAAATATTCAAATCAAAACAAGAAAAAAGAAAATTGTTTTTACAAAAATAAATAAATATAGAATGTCGATGAGCCATTTTTAAGTGAAGGAACAATCAAATTTGTCCACTGTAACGAAATAATTAAAAAAATTAATATCAAATAAAATGTAATGAAAAATTTTATTTTCATATAATTAAAAATATTATTACTTAATAGATATAGAAAAATAAAATATTAAAAGTTTCAAATAGAAATCAAATTTTATATGTATGATCTATATAATAAGAGTTCTCAATCAAATTAATTAAACATAAAAAAATAATCCGGTAAAAAGCTTCACATATATATAAAGAATAGTAAAGACTCATTTAAGTCCTTGACAATTTTGGAGGTATCATTTTTCGTTGCTGAGAAAAAAAAAACTCACCAAATAGTCCTTGGAACAAAAGAGGGACACTCTAGTCCTTATGTTTGTCTCCATCTAGAACACATTATTAGAGTGTTGATTGTGTTGTTAGTATATTCAGGTGACAAGACAACAGTCCTTGCATGCAAAATAGATCATAAGAACAATTATGCATTAACTCAATAAAGTCCTCAACTATTATTTAAGTAAACTAATTTAGTCCCTACAATTTCTATCGTGGGACAAATTAGTCCCTACATGCTACAAGCAACACACTATATGCACCAGACGCACCAACATAGGTGAGTGGTCACATGTATGAGTTTAATGGACACCTCCACATGATACGAAACTCGATATAATCACGGAGAGAGATGAGAGAGCTTTTCAGAGAGAGAGAGATAGGGCCAGAGAAATAATAATCGGGAGAGATATTCTTGGAGATTGATAGAAGGAGATTATAATAGATGGCATCAGAGAGGGTGGAATCATTATGGTAGGCAAAATTACACAGATGGAAGGAACTGGAATCGTCACCAAATAGGTACAACCTTCTTCTTTTTTTTACATATTTTTTAGATAACTTAGGAGTTGAAGATTTATGGAAGATATTCATTAAGTGGGGAAACGTAAGGGAAGTTTTCATTCCACCAAGAAGAGACAAGTATGGAAACCGGTTTGAATTTGTTAGATTAATGTCCTAAATATCAAAAACTTAGAAAGAGATCTGGATGCAATATGGATTGGAAACAAAAAAACAGAAGGTTAACGTACCTATGTTTGAAAGAGGACAAAATGAAGTCAAAAGGAGGAGGAATCATATTGAAGGTGTTAATGCAAGACAAGGAAATAAAGATTACAAAAAGCCTGTTGTTATTAAAGGAGTTTCCTTAGGGCCGGACAAACCAAGTGGCCCGATCACAAATCGAGAAATCCGATTGGAGAATGAAGCACGTGGGCGGGTGAGCGGGTCATCAGGTCGTCAGTTCAGGGACTCAGTTTTACACGGGCTTGGGTTCGGTTTCAAAAAAAACATCGAAATCCGAACCTGATCGAGGATCAATGCACACCGTTGGATTAGAAATGACGAGGATCACGCTTTAATGAACGGTTGAGATTGGGCCATTTTGTGTTTCATTTTTTCTGACTCTCTATTCCTTCAATCTTTGTATTCTCCTAATCTCCTCCATCAGTTTTCGATAGAAGCCCTCCTCCCTTCTTTCCCTAGCTCTCTCTCTTCCCTTCCCTGTGTTGTGCCGCTCCATCTCTGTCTCTCAAACCCCCATATATTCTCTTTCATTTCTTGAGAAACCTTAGCGCCACTCCCTCTCTTGATCCCTATCCTGCCTCTCGTTTCCCTATCTCCTGTTAGAGCAGAACACTGGGGTTAGGGTTTCTGATGAGCAAATGGTTGTTGGTTTCGAAGACCAGATGAGCAGATCGATGTCCCTCTGTCCCTCCACGAGCAGATCGTTGCAAGTGGTGGTCGTATGCCAAATCTATAAGTTGGTATGTGCCTTATCATTGCAAAAGGAAGGTGAGGGTTCTCAAGCGCCAGATCTGTTCTTCAAGCACCAGGCCTTCAAGGTTCAATCCCCAGATTTGTTATTTTTGGGTTGATTTTTGTTTACTTCACGGTTTATGATTGTTGCAACTTGTAATGTTAAAAGTTGATTTTTTTTATGTAAGTCTAGATTTTTTGTAACTTCAGTGTATGATTACATTCATTTGTTCTTCTGGATGTGTTTCTGTTGCTGGATTTTTTTCTCCTTCTATGCTTTCTACACTTTTTTTTTGGTTAACACTATACCGAGACAACCCACCCGCACACACCCGCTACCCGCCCACCCGCCACCTGCCTTATCCGAAGCTACAAATGGACGACAATGGGTGGCATATTCTGCTTGTCGGTTATTGTCAGATTTGGATTTTTTCACCTGAATCTGACCATAATTGACCGAGAGAGTGGTTCAGAGGATTGTTCCTGAGGTACCAGCCTTGGGTAATAAAGAATGCGTCAATAGAAGAGGGCGTGCATGTCATAGACTTTTTTGGGAACATCCTACACTACCAGAAAACACGTAGCGTCTATTCAAGTATGTCGGTGTATTTCCAGATCACCAAGCCACAGAGGAGCAATCCACTGGGCCTATGTGAGTTTTCATAACCCCGACATCCCCAAGCATCAACCAGATCGGCCCTACGGAATTCACACCCGCATTAAAGTGTTAGCTCAATATCCTAGGCACAACGGCCTTACAGAACATAGTTTCACTATGTGTTTAGGCAAAATTGCCGGAAAATGCGTTCTTCCTGTCTTTCCATCGGATGACATCTTGATTCCATCGGAATTCTTTCCACGTGCTTTCTCATATGCTAGATGTTCTTAACATCAAGCGGAAGTTCTCAAGTAACTTTCCTCTTTGTGTAAAGATATCTTAAACACTTTGGTTAAAAGTCCTAACGCATTATGAGATTGGAACACAAGTCCAACTATTTATTTGTGTACTTTTCTAATTGAGCCTTTTTCTTTGGCTTCCAAGAAAACAAATCATTACGAGTCCATTAAATTTTATGGAATATGGATAATGAATTATTCATACTTTATGACATAAGGTCGTGTTCCACCCCACATCATAAATAATTACGTTCGTATTTTCACTAAGCCGTTCTCGACTTAGGTTTTTACATTTTAATGTAAAAGCTCGTCTTTGAAGACTAAAATCCTTTTGACATAATACCAAAACCTTTAGATAAAATCAAATCAATTTTCAAGAATAATTTCCATCAAAGATACATAAGTATCAATTTCTCAAAACATTTACTTGAAAATCCTTAAAAACGTTTAACGACGGTTTCGTCGCTTTTTACTGAATTTAGGCCCAAAAGTCATATTTTTGAAAACATGGTTCTTCACCTCAAATGTGTTAGTCTCCTAGCTAGGTTATAATATTCATATGAAAATGTTGAAACACTGATTTTACATCTTACTCTCCATTTGTACAAAATTACTAAAAATTTGACCGAACGTCGCTAAGTTTGTAAATCGTATAAATCCTTTTTCAACGATTTTAAACTCTAATAGTCCAAAACTCATTTTGGAGTTTTAGAACAGTTAGATAGGTATGAAAAGCAGTTTCTAACTGTCCAGTTACATAAATTTTCGGAAATTGCAGTTTAGTCCCCAAATATTTTTGAATATTTGCAAAAAGGTCCTTGTTTACAAAAAAACTTATAACTTTTTATGTATTAATACAATTAACACCAAACCAATTTCTATGGTTTTGTCTCATCAATAACTACAATCTTAACACACAAGAACAAGAATTTCAGTGCAGCCACTGAAATTTTCAGAAATTGCATTTTAGTCCCTAAGGACTCATATAATCATATCTTTCAATATACACATCCAAATCAATCCAAACCAATTTCTATATTCTTATATATTCATTAAATCCTCATAAAAATTATTCAAACAATTTAAATCATCATGCAACACATTTAAACAGTGAAGGCCGAATGGCCCAAGAATGATCATGTTAGGCAATTTTTCATGTTAAATCAAATAAACAACCATCAAGTATCCAATTAGAAATCATTGAATCAAAATCAACATATATCAACATCAAGCATCAACCAAATCCTCCAAGAGGATCACACACATATAAATCAATAAATTACACAACTTATAATTTACAAGACCATTTACATTAAATAACACTAAATAAACCATCAACATATCTACTTTAAGGTAGGATAGTGGTAATCTCCCCCATACCTCTTGTAGATCACTTGAAGATCAAACAAACACAAGCTAAACCAAGCAAGGTAGGCCACAGTTTTGTCCACCAAAACCTAGCCATGAGCAATCAATCAAGAAAACAAGTTAAAGAAAGAAGAAAATCATCCTAACCCACTTGCACATAGGTTCCGCCAAGTTGGAAAGAAATAGCTAGGGATCTCTAAATTTTTCAATCTCTTGGATGATGAATATAGAAGTCATATGAAGATCATAGAAATTGATCTCACATTAAAATGATTTTTCTATGATTTTCTAGGAATTTTCAAAGTTCTAGATCTAAGAATTTTAATTGATGATCATGGCATGAAAATCATGAAATGAATGAAAAAGAAGATATTATTGATCATGTAGAAGAGAGGTTAGCTCTTGATGAGGAGTAATGATCAAAACAAGCTTAGTTGAAAATTTGACAGCTTTGAGGATGTGGTGGTGTTATGAGCATATCTCACGATTTACTCATCTAAAAATTACAAACTTTGGCTTGTTAGAAAGCTAAGAAGGATTGGCACAACTTTTATGTTTAAGGTTTTGTTTTATTCGGATCAGAACAGGGGCGTAAAGAGCCTTCTTTCCACTGTTCTCCTGGGATGTTGAGAATTTTGAGCTGTTTTGGTAATTTGGGCATATCGCCCAATATACTTATCCATTTTTGGTGATCTTTAGCTCGTTGGAAAGAAGAGATGAAGAGGAACAACTTTCTTGTAGAAAGTTTTCCGAGTTTAAGAACAGAAAAGGGTCAGAAGTTTGGTACAATTTCGGATGAGTATGAGCATCAATGAAGTCTTTATGTGTTCTTAGAGAAAATGTTGAACAAAGAAGTGAAATGGTGTCTATGAATGGGAGATAGCTACGGCCAAGAGGATGTTTAAGTGAGAAAATGAGTTGTTTAATCTTAAAAGATAACCATGGTTGAGTTAAATTGACCAAGGTTAAGTTAGAAAATAATATAATAACGTAACTATAGTTAATTAGTAACTTAACTAGGGTTAATTATTGACCATGATTAACAAACATGTAGCTCACATTTTAGGAAGGGTGTGGCTGATTCTTGGCCCCAAGAACTAACCTTGGTTCCTTAACCATGGTTAAAACTTAACTGAACGTCGGTTAGGTTAAGCTTACGGGTATTTTAGTCTTTTCACGTTTACTTGTCATAAATGCACAATAATGGCTATGGTGAGTCATTCCTCTTGAGTCGTGATGGATGACTCATCGTTCTGTCCCCCGGTATATCTCTGCATATTCACGTACGGTTCCGTTGTTTACCCTTTAGGGTTTTTGAGAGAAAGATGATGAAATGAAATCAAAATGAAATGAGTTTGGTTTAGTGGAGGGGCTGCACGAAATTAAGTAATTTTAGAGGGTATTTTGGTCAAAATTCACTTAGGGACACTCTTGGAATTTCACTTAAAGATCAAGGTTATTTTTGACATTTCACACATAACCATCATTACTTTCATTTAATGCAAGATGACTAACCCCTATGACTCACCACCATGAGTCATCATAGATGACTCATTGTCCTCATCCGTCAGGTGTCGGGTTTTGTCTCTACACCTCCGTTCTCGATTCTGTCGATCCCCGATCGTCGAGTATGCTCGAATAACATATAATAACCTATTTATTTTGAAAATTTTCAAAATAACCACTATCATTGGCAACAAAATAAGAATCTTAACTGTTTCATTCTCGGGTCAAAATTAGGTTTTCTGATCAGTAAAAACATACTGTCAGCTAAAACGCAGATCGGGTTTCGTCTGAATTTTAAACCTAAATTTTTACCATAACTCTCTGCGATAAAGTAGAGTATAAATATGATTTTGCTTTATTCAAAGTCATTTTCTAGGTCTCGAATAAAAATATAAACAAATATATGTATATACTTACCGATATTAAAGAACAGTAAAAAATCGGGGTGTTACATAAAGTGTATTAGATGAGGAGTTAAGTATAGGTATAATGTAGGGTATGTTTGATGCTCTATATTCGTATGTGTAATCTGCCTATGATGTATAAATATATGGATGAACATCTATGATAAATGTTTATCATGCTTATAATGATATAATGTCTATTTCTTCGGAATATTGATAATGGAATCATAGGAATGATGATATTGATGTTATGAGTTGTTGAAGAAATTATTGAGTTTCATGGGATGGAATTGTTGTTGTTATAAATAATAAAATGGAATATGATGTATTTCTTATGTTAGTCAAGCGGCCGGGTGAATTGAAAGTGTCGATGTATGCATTCATGTGAACCAATGAGATATGGGGTTGATGCAAGTTGAATTATTCAGAATTGTGTAAGTAAAGTAGGGCATTGTGATGGGACCCACTATAAGGTCCTTGTTCATATACTAATTGAGTCATGTAATATTGTTCTATATTCACATTTTATGTTCCCTCATGTCACGCTTTAGTTCATACCCTCACTGATGTTAATGCACCTCACTCCCTTAGTGTCTCAGATGCAGGTACATGAGCTGTTGGACCATCTCGAGCCACCCCGACACCTTGAGTGGGGTTTCTAGTGTTATGCCTCGACTATGCAAAACATTTTAGAATTTCTTTTTGGACCATCTTAGTTTTGTATAACTCTTTTATTTACACTTAGACCTATTATTTTGTCATGGACTTAATCTCTAGGAGATTGTCTTTCAAATATTGTTGTAAACTTCTCTTTTTGTGTTTTGTGTTGAAGAACTTAGAAAGTGATGCGGATGGTTTTTTTTAATTGATTTTGGGAAGGTTTTGGTTGATTTGTTATGTGAGACTTTTAGGCTTTGGAGATGGGACCATGTCCCTCCCTCTGGACGGTCACAGCACTGGTTTTGGGTTGTGACACGTATTTGGGATCGGCAACCACTGGCAGCAGTGTTCTGCGTGAAAGGGAGGGGTGAAACTTGAATGGGAGGGGAGGATGAAGAAGAGGTCATGTGATTTTTTAAGGTCGTGTTGTAATCTGATCCATCAAATTTTTTTTTTAATTGTGATCCAATGGCTCTTATTAGTAGTTCTCATTTATCACAATAAGGAGGAGTTCTATATATATTTAGTAATAGGTCATAGGAACTGTTCAGTATATTTAGTGATGAGTAGCCTCTATATATATTCTTATATTATCATCTTATTGTCAATTCTCTTTTAAGTTGTGGGTCTCACAATTCTTTTGATTTATAAAATTACAGAAAAGTTTAATGTAGATTTGATTATACATTAAAAAGAAGATTGCTAAAATGTTTACTATAGATTCAATTATAAATGATTTTTACGACATGCAAAGGATGTGTTTTGTATTTTTGATATATTACTAATGTGATTACCCAAAGGAGTTGGCCTAGTGGAAGCGTGCTAGGCACGTAAGGTGCAGAGTATGTACAGGGATACTCTCGATAAGTGAGAGGTTTCTGTCTACTCTTTGGGGAGGGGCCATACCCTTGTCCTCACTCGCTACCATTTTAATTAATATTTTGAAACATATAATTATGAATATTTTGAATGAAATTTGATGCATATATATTTATTGGATGAACTTTGAATTTTATACTTGTTCCTCCTAATCATTTAGGTCTGGCTCCGTTCCTGATGGTGACGAGTACTATAGTACCCTACCCATAGGGTACCCATTGCCATCCTTATGTCCAATAAAATTAATTTTTAAATAAGACACCTCTCAAGAAATGTCACACACACGTTGTATGAGTGTAACACAATTAATGTCGGTGTCTGAAACACTCCAAAAGCTAGGAGTGGTAATTGAAAGCCAAAACATAATGACCCATTCATACTACAATATTAAGGATAAGAACTTGGAAATTACAAGGCTAATAGACATCCACAATTGTCACATGTTTCATATATAGTTAAACCTCGTTAGAAGTTAATATAACCTACAATAAAATTTGATCACCACTCCAGAACTATCACAAATCAATATCAGAATCACTATCGTTATAAATCGTCGTAAGTTGTAAATAAATATTTTTTCTCACATTTTAAAATCTACTAGAAGCAATTGTGTGCCACAAGTTGCAAGGTTGATATCAGAAAAAATTGTACCCTTAAAATTGTGAGAATGAAAAACTAAATACAAAAAAGATACCATGTTACAGAGAAATGAAAATTTTGAGTTTAATTTGATCAGGTTTAAATTTTTTTACTATGTTAATCAAATAGAAATCATCTTATCTTGCACCAAAAATATCATTCCTCAAATAAATAAAACATACTAAAAATAAAAGGTAAATAATGTATCCCATGCTAGAGACAGCACAAAGGCTGGGTGGATTCTATGGTGAAGTTGGTAAGTATTATCTATACCGGTATAAATATTTCTTCTCATGTAAAAACCTCATTTACCCTTTTCATCAACATTTCCTACAACCCTTCACCACCACCCACCACCCTCCCTATCACCACCTCAACAATGAAGAGGATTGTCCCCACCACCACAACCACCATCCCACCCTCACCTCCCTGGCCCTCTGCCACCACAGCACCGGAATCGCAGACCCACCACCTCACTGACCGCCCCACCACCCACCTCCAATGAGTACTGCACCCCCCACAATCAAATGGAAGACAACATAGGAAGGTGATACGAGAGAGAAAGAGGATTGAACGTCATCGGATGAATCAGTGGCAAGACCTGCCTGAACGAGCTTCCGTCGGAGCTCAAAGGTGGAGGGGGCGGAGGCCTCGATGTCATCGGAGTGTTGCTTTGAGGCCCATTCACCGCCGGAGTTGCGGAGGACGAATTTGAAGACATCCATTGCTTCTATGTGGGCTCTGTGCTCAAACCAAAACCCTTATGTTCGAAGAGCAACATGCATCTCCAGAGTGCAAAAAGGAATGGGGCCTGGAATTGGGTTTGAGGTAGGGGGCGAGGTGGCCGGGGGGCAAAGTGATATTTTTTCAATTTTTTTTTGTTTTTGATTTTTATTGGGTCATTCAATCTCAACCGTCCATTGCATTCTACTATGAATCCGATGGTCGAAAACTTTTCACTCACAAATTTACAAAAGTCTATATCGGTATAGACAACACTTACTAGTTGCACCATGGAGTTGGCGTAAAATGAAGTTTGATTCTCGGGAAGAAGCTTATAGAAGCATGAAGCGTCAAAGGGAAATTAAATAGATTAGCATTTAGCAACATCATAAGTCCTAATCCTGCAACAAACATCAACCACTCAACAATACAATGCACAATTAGAAGACATATGGTTGTTCCTTATCGATAACTAAGCCATATATAAATCAGGCTTTAAAATCATACACTCTCTATGTTCTAGTTATTGTCATACAGTTCAAAAGAAAACTGCAGAAAACTGATCACATTGAATACATACCAATTTTCATATCAATCCCCACTTGCGTTTAAGTATCTTCAATGGTTCCAACAAAAATTGTAATCCTTCTTTCAAAGTAGCTCTCCTTCCCTGGCCATAGTTCCATATGGCGTTGATGTTTGGAAACCCAAGTGTAATTGTGACAACACCTGAAGCTTGCAAAAAAGTTTTGACAGATGATGATAAATTCACACTTGGCTGGCCTTGCTCTACAGTAGAGCTTATGGGAGAGAAATCATTCATTTTAATGCCTTATGATGAGCACAGACGCCTTAGGCGTTTGACATCTGCTTCAATCAATGGCTATGAAGCACTCTCTATGTACCTGACTTTCATTGAAGAAAATGTGATAATTGCATTGGACAAATGGTCCAAGATGGGAGAAATTGAGTTCTTAGCTGAGATGAGGAGGCTCACTTTCAAAATCATTATGCATATTTTCCTTGGTGCAGCAAGTAACCCTATCATGGAGGCTTTGGAAAAAGAATACACAACCCTTAAGGTAGGTTGCGGGGAGAGAGATATGGGGATCAGAGGAGATCAGAGGAGATAAGATATGGGGATCAGAGAAGATGAGCGACCTGAATTAAGGTTGAAGAACAACGACCAAATTTAGGGGAATCGAAGAAGAGGAATGTGAAGAGGAAATTTACAGCAAGTGTCGAGTGAGGTGAGGTAGGTTGGGTTCGAAAACATGAAATATTGGTGAGGTAGGTTGCGGATCCGGATTTCCTGCAATAGATTTTTCACGTATTTGCCGCAGTTGTGAAATATATTAACATTATATTTGTTTCCCTCATTTTTCTAACCCTTATTTTGTTTTGTCCAAAAAAATAACAAAAAAATACATGTGGGGACAGATAGAAATAGGCTACAACAGGAATCTGCATCCGTAGGTTACAGTAGTTAGGTGAGTGATTTTGAATTTGGTCAGGAAGAAATCATGAAACGAAGAGATGAAAGTGTGTGAGGGCCAAATATTTAGGAAATTGCAACTAAAAATTAAATTTGTTGTAGTATACATAACAAAATCTAAATGCAAAATAGTTGAGCAAATTGGATGCAAACCTTAAAAACACATGATTTAATGCGATATATTTTTAAAGACCAAAAAAAATATTCAAAACAAAACAAGAAAAAAGAAAAATAATTTTTAAGAAAGAAAATAAATATAGAATGTTGACAAACCATTTTAAGTGAAGGAATAGACAAATTTTTCCACTGTAACGAAATAATTAAAATTTTTGAATATCAAATAAAATGTAATGAAAAAACTTTATTTTCATATAATTAAAAAAATTATTACTTAATAGATATAGAAAAATAAAATATTAAAAAGTTTCAAATAGAAATCAAATTTTATATGTATGATCTATATAATAAGAGTTCTCAATCAAATTAATTAAACATAAAAAATAATCCAGTAAAAAGCTTCACACATATATATATAAAGAATCGTAAAGACTCATTTAAGTCATTGATAATTTTGAAGGTATCATTTTTCGTCCCTGAGGAAAAAAAACACTCACCAAATAGTCTCTGGGAATAACAAAAGAGGGACACTCTAGTCCTTCTATTTGTCTCCGTCTAGAACATATTATTAGATTGTTGATTGTGTCATTAGTATGTTCAGGTGACGAGACAACAGTCCTTGCATGCAAAATGGATCATAAGAACAATTATACATTAACTCAATAAAGTCCCCAACTATTATTTAAGTAAACTAATTTAGTCCCTACAATTTCTATCATGGGACAAATGAGTCCCTACATTCTACAAGCAACACACTATATGCACCAGATGCACCAACGCAGGTTACTAGTCACTTGTATGAGTTTAATGGACACATGCACACGATACAAAACTCAGTATAATCACGGAGAGAGATAAGAGAGCTTTTTAGAGAGAGAGAGGGCCAGAGAAACAATAATCGAGAGAGATATTCTGAGAGAATGATAGAAGGAGATTATAATAGATGGCATTAGAGAGGGTGGAATCATTATGGTAGGCAAAATTAGAAAGAGAGCTGGATGCAATATGGATTGGAAACAAAAAACTGAAGGTTAATGTACCTATGTTTGAAAGAGGACAAAATGAAGTCAAAAGGAGGAGGAATCATAGTGAAGGTGTTAATGCAAGACAAGGAAATAAATATTACAAAAAGTCTGTTGTTATTGAAGGAGTTTCCTTAGGACTGGACAAAACCAATTGGCACGATGTTGATGGATCTGGGCAAGTATACCCAGTCGTACAAGTAATACGGTGGTGAGACCAATATCGTTCCCATGAGGATTGGATGTCAATTACCAATTCACAAGTTCAGCAACTATCTAGACTAAAGTATGTATGAAGAGAATTAAAAATAAAATAAATAAAACAAACAAAATCTTTTTCGGTTTTTGTCGAACACTTGGAATGAGAAAAGGGGATTCTTGTTGGGATCATATTTCACCAAACCTTAGCCTCATGCAATGCTAAGACCACCAATCCAGTTTATGCTTCAAATATTAAAATCAACCCAAGAGATTACTCAAGCCCTGATTCCTCAGATGACAAGAGCCTAAATCCACTAATAGACCCTAATTCCTTAGGTGGCCTAGATTAATGAATTTGCATTAAGAGTAGGGATTACGCGATTACTAATAAACCAAACCCCATTCCTAGATGCAAGGTTTACTAGGTGATTAATTCCATATCAAGAAATGATAAGAACGTCCCCATTGCAAATCAACTCTTAAAATCAGTTCATGGATGATCAACCCACAAAAAGCATTCAGCGTAGGAATTAAACACTAATATGAAGGCATACAACACAGATCGATAAATCAAAGCAATAACATTAGGTTCAGTTTGGCTACATCTAATCCCAACAAAAGGGGATTTAGCTACTCATAATGAAAGAGAAAACCAAAACCAGAGAAATAGAAGATGAGAGAAAGAACTCCATTGAAGCTCTCCACAGTCGTCACTGCAGCCCCTCTCGTTCAGAGTCCCTTTAGGGTTGGAATCCCCCTTTGCAACCTCTCTGGGTCGCAGCCCCCTTCAGCTGCTCCAAGTCTCGTTTTTTAGGTCTAAAAGTCTGGTCTGAAGGATTCAGAATTAGCTTTTCGTTCTGCCAAAGGCGAGCTTTCAAATTTTGGTCTATCACGGCTAGGCCGTGACAGATTCTGCCTAGAAGGGGCCTGGCTCAATTAACGTGTCACGGTCGTGATGGTCATCATGGCTAGGCCGTGATGGGCTTCTTTTCTTTGCAGCTCTGCTTGATCACGGTCGTGATGGTCATCATGGCTAGGCCGTGATGGGCTCTGCTTGGCTCATTTTCTTCACTTTTCAAGCTCTATTCCATCCAAGCTCCATCAAGGCTAATTCTGAGCATTTTCTCCTCATTTTCTGCAAAACAACTCCACAAGACCGCCTTACCCGTTCCAAGGTAAAAACTATCTAAAATCAAACTAATCATGCCTAAACTATACGAAGAATGCATGCAAAATGCTAATGAAATATGCGTTGGAATCACACTCATCAAATCACCCCAAGCTTAAGACTTTGCTTGTCCTCAAGCGAACACTAAGGCCAGAAGATATAAATAATCAGAGCATGGATAGTGAATCAAGAACCCGAGTAACTAATCCAAGTAACAGGCATTTTCAATTAATTCAGCAAGAGACAGTCAATTTCAAGTCCAATTAGAAGCTTAGGTTTCCTAGACTCATATTCTCACTGATTCGGGCACTCTTTCTCACCTCACTCAAGTGATTAAGGATATATGAAAATTCGCTCAATTTCCTCAAGGAATGAATTCTACCATAAGTTTGACTATTAACCGAATCTCTACTTTATTAATGAAAAACACTTAAGAATCAAGAGGTATTTTACTTGGGTTGTAACGGGGCCATGGGATTAATCATTAGGTGGGGAAATCAAGAAAAGGAAATTTCAAAAGGCTACACAAAATATCAAGCATTGCAAAGCATGACCTTCTAAAATACCTTTTTGGGTTTTGATTTTTTTTTCCACCTTTCTTCCTTTCTTTTTATTTTATTTCTCATTTCCTTTTGTCATCTTCTCTATTTATATTTCTTTTTTTTTATTTTTTTTTTAGAGAAGGGGAGATTTCCAATTCAAGAGAAATATTTTTCTTACTTTCTCATCCCATACTTTTTCAACTACCTTTTTACCCTTTTTGTACAATACTTTAGAAGGTCTCTCATCAAGCATCATTCATAAAAAAATTTCAAGTTACCAAGAAAAGTATTTTATTCTTGTAGGCTCAAAATTGGGCAACTAAGAGGTAGAATTCAATCAATCAAAGCTCAGAAGGCCGGAAAAATACCTAGTGCCTCAATCATTTTCAAAAATGTTTTCAAAAATTTTTAAGCTTCAAAATGGTTTCAAGTCAAGTTCTAGAGAATACCATTCAAGAGGAATAACACTCTATCACAAAGAATGGGGTGGATTTAATGAGTACCCCTTTTTGGCTCAAAATCTCACATTTTAGTAGTTCAAAAATCAATGAGAAACACGAATCTACGGAACCACATGCTAATTATCAACTATCAAAGATCATCTCAAGCATTTTTATTTGTAGCCTTATCACAAGAATGAAAAAATTGGGTTCAACAATTCACTATCTCCATTTATTTGGCACTAAGTTATCACAATCGGATGCATAATCTCAGCAAGGGGCAATCTAATCATGTGATCATGCAATACTATGCAAAACTATGCCTATATGAATGCAACATGCAAAAATAAAAAACGAAGAATGCAAAAGTACCCCTACCCCAAGCTTAAAAACTTACATTGTCCCCAATGTAAATAATTAAGTCGGAGAGAGAAGAAAAATGGAACACTCACCGAGGTGGTAGCGGGTGTTGGCTCACACGCCAGTCAGAAACATGTTGGAAAATGCATCACGGCTGTGATGCTCATCACGGGCAGGTCGTGATCAATTCTGGTCCTCTGGAGCTGGCCTGTCACGGCCGTGACTTCCATCACGGCTAGGATGTGATGATCTCTGATCTGTAGGGTCTTCTCATCACGCCCGTGATGGGTATCACGGCTGGACCGTGATCCTTTCTGATCTTCACATTAGGCTTATCACGGACGTGACCAGTGTCACGTCCTGGGCGTGATGGTTGCTGACTATGCTTTTCCTTGTCTTCTTGCTCTTCCTTCCTTCTTTCCCTGAAAACACTTGGCAAATCTCAGTTTATTATTTTTCCTTTTGATCTTATCAAATTATTCAAGAGCGAAATTTCAAAAACAAAAACTAACAAAAAAAAAAATGAAAATAACTAAAGAGAAGGGTTAAGAAAACTTGGGTTGCCTCCCAGTAAGCGCTTCTTTAACGTCACTAGCTTGACTGTCTAGGATCCTCCTCCCGGATCCCATGGTTTGTGGAGTGGCATTTGTAGAAGCAATATGACTCTATCCACAATTCCACCCAGTAGGTGTGTGAAAACTCCATTGACCTCTTTAACCACAATAATGAACTCACTTCCTCTCGGGTCAAATGGTGTTTTCACGAGGAAGTTTGACAGACAAGTGGAAGGGACTAATTTAACAGTGTCCACACATGCTTGTAAGCCAACATATTTATCTAATGCAGCAAATTCAGATTTCTTAGCAAGCATGGTGGAGTCCACTACCACTTCATCTTCATTTTGAACTATCCCCAAAACCAGATTTTGCTCAAATTGTGCCTCTTGTACTAGCTGTCTGCAAATTTCCTCAACTTGCATTTTGAAGTTTTGCATCACAGTTTCGATACTGTCACAATTGGCTCTTGCTTTGGCCTTAGAGGTGGATAGCTTCTAAGAACATTGTTCTAGAGTAACTTTCAAGGGTGTTTGCTCATTCCATTCCCATTCCTCAATTTCCCAAGGATTTGTGAAAGGTAATTCCTCTTTTTGTGACTCGTCTACCGCCACCACTTCATATTCATTTTTATCCATCCCCACAGCCATGTTTTGCTCAGATTTTGCTTCATGTGGCTCTATGGGAATCAAACATGGTGGTGGAGGTGGTAAATACAAGCAAAAATTTTCCCAATCCTCCTTGGAGAAATTATATACAAGCCTATCCGTCATATGATCAACTTGTACTGGGAGATAATGATCTCCCAAATCTATGTCGTCTCCCAAACACCAGTTGTCCTCCAAAGTGAGACTTGAGGCTTCCTCATCAGGTGGATAATAATAGTTGTCCATGAATTTCGTCCACCTTCCACAAACAGAACTCAAAACAAAAGATCAAATATATACAGAAAAATGAAAAATAAAATAAAAAAAATAGAAAAATAAAAAAAATGTCTAAATTAGTTGCCTCCTTTGTTACTAATGATATTGACAAAACCAATCCCCGGCAACGGCGCCAAAAACTTGTTGACGGATCTGGGCAAGCATACCCAGTCGTACAAGTAATACAGTGGTGATACCGATATCGTTCCCACGAGGATTGGATGTCAATTACCAATTCACAAGTTCAGCAACTATCTAGACTAAAGTATGTATGAAGAGAATTCAAAATAAACTAAATAAAACAAACAAAATCTTTTTCGGTTTTTGTCGAACACTTGGAATGCGAAAAGGGGATTCTTGTTGGGATCAGATTTCACCAAACCTTAGCCTCATGCAATGCTAAGACCACCAATCCAGTTTATGCTTCAAATATTAAAATCAACCCACGAGATTACTCAAGCCCCAATTCCTCAGATGACAAGAGCCTAAATCCACTAATAGACCCTAATTCCTTAGGTGGCCTAGATTAATGAATTTGCATTAAGAGTAGGGATTACGCGATTACTAATAAACCAAACCCCATTCCTAGATGCAAGGTTTTCTAGGTGATTAATTCCAGATCAAGAAATGATAAGAACGTCCCCATTGCAAATCAACTCTTAAAATCAGTTCATGGATGATCAAACCACAAAAAGCATTAAGCGTAGGAATTAAACACTAATATGAAGGCATATAACACAGATCGATAAATCAAAGCAATAACATTAGGTTCAGTTTGGCTACATCTAATCCCAACAAAAGGGGATTTAGCTACTCATAATGAAAGAGAAAACCAAAACCAGAGAAATAGAAGAAGATGAGAGAAAGAACTCCATTGAAGCTCTCCACAGTCGTCACCGTAGCCCCTCTCGTTCAGAGTCCCTTTAGGGTTGGAATCCCCCTTTGCAACCTCTCTGGGTCGCAGCCCCCTTCAGTAGCTCCAAGTCTCCTTTTTTAGGTCTAAAAGTCTGGTCTGAAGGATTCAGAATTATCTTTTCATTCTGTCCTGGGCCTTATTTATAAACTGGGCGCGCGTCACGGCCGTGATGGCCATCACGGCCAGGCTGTGATGTGTTCTGCCATAGGCGCGCTTTCAAATTTTGGTCTGTCACGGCCGTGATGGTCATCACGGCTAGGCCGTGACAGATTCTGCCTAGAAGGGGTCTGGCTCAATTAACATGTCACGGCCGTGATGGGCATCACGGCTAGGACATGACAACTTCTGACTTTTTGCTTCTTTTCTTTGCAGCTCTGCTTGATCACGACCGTGATGGTCATCACGGCTAGGCCGTGATGGACTCTGCTTGGCTCATTTTCTTCACTTTTCAAGCTCTATTCCATCCAAGCTCCATCAAGGCTAATTCTGAGCATTTTCTCCTCATTTTATGTAAAACAACACCACAAGACCGCCTTACCCGTTCCAAGGTAAAAACTATCTAAAATCAAACTAATCATGCCTAAACTATATGAAGAATGCATGCAAAATGCTAATGAAATATGCGTTGGAATCACACTCATCACACGATCCTAAACTGAGAAATCCGATGGGAGAATGAAGCGCGCGGGTGGGTGAGCGCGGGTCATTAGGTCCTCAGTTCAGGGACTCAGTTTTACAAGGGCTTGGACTGGCGGGTTCGGTTTAAAAAAACATCGAAATCTAAACCTGACCAAGGATCAATGCACACCGTTGGATTAGAAATGAAGAGGATCATGCTTTAATTAATAGTTGAGATTGACCCATTTTGTGTTTCTTTTTTCTGTTTCTCCATTCCCTCAATCTTTGTATTCTCCTAATCTCCTCCATCAGTTTTCGATTGAAGCCCTGCTCCCTTCTTTCCCTAGCTCTCTCTCTTCCCTTCCCTGTGCTGTGCCGCTCCATCTATGTCTCTCAAACCCCAATATCTTCTCTTTCATTTCTTGAGAAACCTTAGCTCCGCTCCCTCTCTTGATCCCTTTCCTGCCTCTCGTTTCCCTGTCTCTTGTTCGAGCAGAACGCTGGGCTTAGGGTTTCTGATGAGCAAATCGTTGTTGGTTTCGAAGACCGGATGAGCAGATCGATGTCCCTCTGTCCCTCGATGAGCAGATCGTTGCAAGTGGTGGTCGTATGTAAAATCTATAAGTTGATGTGTGCCTTATCTTTGCAAAGGGAAGGTGAGGGCTCTCAAGCGCCAGATCTGTTCTTCAAGTTTGATTTTTTTCTTCACGGTTTATGATTGTTGTAACTTGTAATGTTAAAAGTTGATTTTTTTTATGTAAGTCCGGATTTGTTGTAACTTCAGTGTATGATTACTTTCATCTTGTTCCTCTGGATGTCTTTCTGTTGGTGGATTTTTTTCTCCTTCTATGCTTTCTGCAATTTTTTTGGTTAACCCAATACCGAGACAACCCACCTGCACACACCCGCCTTATCCGAAGCTACAAACGGACGACAACGGGTGACATATTCTGCTTGTCGATTATTGTCAGATTTGGATTTTTTCACCCGAATCTGACCATAGCTGACCGATGTCCACCCCTAAGTTTCCTATGCAAGGGTGTTGTCACATATAGGACAAACAATACTGCTTTACTTTAAACGATCGTTCGGGATAGACCACCAACATTAATGATTCATCAAATGATTAGAATGGACTGATGATAAATGTGTCTAAGTAGGAGATTAATTGGCTGAGTAAGAGTTATGTTGGGCTGTCTAACAAGCTGGAGGATGCCAGTAATATGTAGAAAAACCTACACTCTTTGGGATTATTCTCTATCAAGGCGACACCAATGGGAGGTAGAATGGTTCTACTATCAGCAGATGAGGAAGTCGATATCCATTTGGTTCTGAACGAATTCAAGGATAATCTTGCAGAATAGCTATCAGAAATAAAACCTTGACTTTTGAATTTGGTCACAAAGGAAAGATTTATATGGTTAAAAGTCACAGGGGTTCCTCTTCACTCTTGGAAGGAGGAAATGTTTAAAACAGTTATACCAATGGTTGGAAAATTTATAAAGGTTGATGAAAATACAAGTAGGAGAATGAGGTTTGATGTGGGGAGAGTCCTGATCTCAACAACAATTCCGAAGGCAATAAACAGGTTGTTGAAGGTGAAGATTGTAACATCACTGACTGCTCTATGGATTGACGACTGGCCCCACAGATCAACACGGGTCTTTTCAGTGTGCTTTGTAATCACTCACACACTTCCTGGGAAAACTTCTCAGGAACCACCCATCCCATAATTGCTCCAAGTCAAGCACACTTAACTATGGAGTTCTTAAGTGATGGGCTCCCGAAAAGAATATGCATCTTGTTGGTATAGGTAGTACCAATCAATTCATATAAGCCACCATCAACATTATAGTCCCATACCTACACAGTCTCATGATCTCTCTTATTCCAGTGTTTAATCGGTTCATTCATGTGTCCCTCCGCTTAGAAGCCTTCTTGCACCGGCGACCACTTCCCACCCTCATCAGCCCCGAGTGTCACATGCCCACCAGCTTCCGCTTGGTTCATCCCCGAACCACACCGTATTGGGAGAGGTGCGTCTCTGATACCATTTAAACATCCCTGACTGCTTTATGGTTTGACGACTGACCCCACAGACCAACACGGGTCTTTTTAGCGTGCTTTATCCTCGCTCACATGCTTCCTGGGAAAACTTCCCATGAAGTCACCCATCCCAGAATTGCTCGTAGTCAAGCACGCTCAACTGTGGAGTTCTTAAGAAACAGACTCCCGAAAAGAAGATGCGTCTTGTTGGTATAAGTAGTACCGATCAATTCATATAAGCCACCATAAACTGTATAGTCCTATACCTACACAGTATCGGGATCTCTCTTCTTCTGGTGTGTAATCGGTTCATTCATCTGTCCCTCCGCTTAGAAGCCTGCCAGGAACCGCTCCTTGTTCGTGCCTTCTTGTACCGGTGACCATTCCCCACCCTCGTCGACCCCGGGTGTCACAAAGATAAAAAAAGAATTTTTTTCCCATTAGAATGATGGATGAAAAATTTGGGGAATTTTTTCTTAGCTTTGATTCATGGAGGAAAAAAACAAATGGGGAAGGATCTTCAGAGGAGAGCGATTCCTCCTTTGATAGTGAAGAAATTCCGGACTCAGTCAACTACTATCAGTTCCGGCGAGAGGAACTTGATGGCTTGGAGGTAGAAATTTCAAATTCAAAAGGGTTGTGTCAGGAAAAACAAGATGGAAGGGACGTACGTGGGTCTTCAAGGTAGACTAAGCAAGGAAACAGCTCAAAGGAATGGTACATAAAAAATATTAATTCAATACATCCATCTGCATCTAATACCAGCGAAAAAGGAGGAAAACAGGGTAACAAAAGGAACTGTGTGGAAGTATCTAGCTGTCAACAGTTAGGCTTGAGAGGCTAAGTCAAACATGGGTCTGGGCTTCGTGTGGACCCATTTAGCTTGTGAGAGGCGGGGGGGATGGGCTATGTAGCTTAAGCTTTGTCCAAGATACATATAGCAAGGAGAAGGATGATGGGAGGCAGTGGGGCGGAGAATTGGGCTGTGTAGCTTAAGCTTTGTCCCAGATACATATAGCAAGGAGAAGGATGATGGACTTGAAAAACATGGGTCACTAACATTGGGTGTTATTGGGCCTACCTTGTCACCGAAGAAGGGAAGAAGTGAACTTGGGAGTTGGCAGAAGGAACTTACATGGGTGGAGAGGTGGAAGATCTTTGTGGGGCTACACATTTCGGAGGGTGTGGAAGGTCATGCTTTACCGATCCATGGACTTTCCTTGCCAAATGGAAAGTCTCATGTTGTGGTGGGGAGAATTAGGGTGCGAGGATTGAGGAGGAAATAGGGAACAAAAAAAGTCTTCCTTTAGTGAATTCAAATAAAGAACAAGAAAGGGGATGGACAGAGGGATTGCATTGGAACTGATTAGAGACAACACTCGAGTAAGAAGGATGGTGCGCGTGACAAAGGGAAACTGATTATGGGTTTGGAAGATCTATCTGAAAATGGAGATTTCTGAGTCTGAGGGGGGAGCTACTAAGGAGTATGTTACTGAAAGAGGTGCTTGGGTACCGGTACAAAAGGAAGCTACTTGGAGGGATCAGAGGACATCTAGAATTTTGGGTCTTCCTTGGATTCTTCAGGTATGTTAGTCTCAGACACTAGTATTCTTAATTGCAATAGGTTGTTAGAACAAAAGCTTAATTTGGAGTCAGCTAAGAGAATTTGGGAATTAGGAAAGGTAATAGGAGTTTCCCAAGGGGGAAATGAAAAGGAGAATATTGTCAAACTTGTTGAGTTGGAAGCCAAAGACAAAACTGGTTGTCCATCGGGCGGGGTTAATAGGGGTTATCAATGAAGATAGGTTCTCTTAACATTAGGGGTCTGGGGGCAGTTATTCAGAAAAATAAAATTCACTCTCTAGTAACATATGAAAAATTAGACTTTATGGCAATATAGGAGACCAAAATGGGTAGGATAGACGCGTGATTGTGTCATCAATTGTGGGGGAATATACATTGCAATTGGAGCTTCTCTCCGGCCACAGGAAATTCATGGGGCTTACTAAATATTTGGAATACAATAACACTTACAAGTATTTTTGCTTTTGGAGGAGATGGTTCTTCTGGGGTTTGTTTAGAGAAAGGTGTTAATAAAGTGCAATGTTTCGTTGTTAATATCTATTCGCCTTGTACCATGGCTGGTAAGAGGAAGCTATGGGCGGATCTGTTAAAAGTAAAAAGTAGTCTTGGGAGTAGCGTATGGGCGGATCTGTTAATGCGGTGTGTAGTCCTCGAGAAAGAAAGGGTATTGGCTCGGGTGGAGTTAGTCAAGTAGTTAGGGAGTTCAGGAAATTTTTTAATGATATGGATTTGGTTGATCCTCCTCTACTCTGGAGGAAGTTCAAGTGGTATAAAGCTGATGGGTCAACAATGAGTAGGTTAGATAGGTTTCTTTTATCTGAACAATGGATTCAAGTATGGGAAGTTGAGGCACAGTGGGCCCTAAATAGAGATGTATCAGATCATTGTCTGATTATCTTAAAAAAGGGCTCACATGAGTGGGGTCCTAAACCATTTCGTTTTAACAATTGTTGGTTGACTCATCCAGAGTTAAAGGAATTGATGTAAAATTGCTGGAGGAGTAATAATATTCAAGGATGGAAAGCTTTTATCTTGAAGGGGAAACTAAAGAATTTGAAAAAAAGACCTAAAGAAATGGAATAAGGAGGTTTTTGGGAACATAGAAACAAAAATCCAAATGCTTGAAAGCGAGGTAAGTGTGCTGGACACTGTGGCCGAAGGAATAGGCCCAACGGAGGATGAGGTGGAATTGAGAAGGAAAAAGTTTGCTAAGCTGCGAAAGGCTATGAACGATAAAGAAAGTTTACTAAGGCAGGAGTCGTGGGTTAGTTGGTTGAAGGAGGGTGATGCTAATACATCCTTTTTTTATGTGTGTTTGTCAATCCGAAGGCTAAATAACAGAATGGTGGCAATAAATGTGGAGGGAATCTGGTTTGTGGAGCAAAACAAATAAAGGAGGAAGTTAAGAAGTATTTTACAAAGATTGTCAATGAGGAGCATTGGCAACGTCCTTTGTTAGATGGAGTGACTTTATCGCAAGTAACAGTGGAGGATGTGGGAAGGATAACTGTTCCTTTTACTAGGGAAGAATTGGAGGTGGTTATAAATAATCTTGAAGGAGACAAAAGTCGGGGTCCAGATGGGTTTAACTTAATTTTTTTCAAAAAAATTTGGAGTTTAATAAAGGATGAAGTGTGAGGAATGGTCTCAGAGTTCTATATTCATGCTAGACTGCCAAAAGGACACTGGTGCAGGAAGCACTTTTAACAGCGGTTAAAAGTGACTTTTAACGTCGGATTTGGAATCGACGTTAATTCAACCGACGTTACAAGTTTAACTTGTAACGTCGGTTATACAACCGCTGTTATAAGTAAATCTGTAACAGCGGTTGTTGGGAAGACCGCCTTTACAAGTGTCATATTGACTATTAAAGCAATGGGTGAAGTAACTTATAACAGCAGTTGTGTAGAGTAACCGCTGTTATATGTGACTTGTAACGTCGGTTGTTGTCTTAAATGCTATTACAAGTGTTTTTTAAAAAAAATTTGGTTTGCTATCAGTTAACTTCACAAAAATGGCAACCTCCAGCTTTTAGATATACACACAGAACAGACACCAAAAATTCATTCAAATGGCAGAATCTAGCTATATTGCTTTGTATATATAAATATCTTACATCATATATACACTTTACCGAAATTGGCTAAGCTAACTAATTAATCAAGTCATTATCATATACACAATCTAATAATGTTCTAAGTATATAATTAAAACATTACATTCCTAGGATCTAAGTCTACTTGTTTCTCTTTAGCATACTCCAAAAAGAACTCTGCATACTGCTCCCTGAAGGTTGTGAATTCCTCAATAGTCAAGCTAGATTCATTGTCGAAAGCCTGCAAGTTGAAATTAACACAAACATTAATTAAATTAAGTCAAAAAACAGAATATAATTAATTAACATAATACATATATATATTACCTGCTTCCATTTATCTTTAATACCAGTGGAGACAATGTTTAACATTTTTCATGACATAGTAACTGTTGAATATTTGGCAAGTGTACCAAATCGTACAAGTAATAAAGTGAGAGTAGAGTATCGTTCCCAACGAGGATTGTGTTTCAAGTATCAACTTAGCCTAGGCAATAGCTATTTGAACGAATGAATTTCATAGTTCCAATGAGTTTTTATCGATTTTTGATTACAAGTTAAGAATGAATGAATGCAATGCAAGTAAAGAATGAAGTCAATATAGGTAAAAGCGGTTAGGCATCGGAATCATTCAATCTTCACTTGACGTAACTTTATTCAATCCAAATTCCAATTCATTCCACTCAATTGACATTCAAATCACTAACCTAGATTTATCCCTAATTCCTTAGGTGATAATCCTTTTGTACCAATCAAGAAGCCTAATTCCTTAGGTCATTCAAGCATTTGCACAAACATTAAGCATGCGATTCATAAGAATACATTGAAACATAGTTCTATTCCTAGAATCAACATTCCAATGGTAATCTACTTCAATTCCAATCCAATAACCAATTTTCCAATTGTGAAATTGAATCTAACATCAATCTAGAGTTGATCAATCAATAAAAGCATTAAGCATAGAAGCAAATCACTCTAATTGAATGAAATAGAATTGAAATCAGAATCAAACTTCATTACATCAAGATTCAATCAAGTTCATCCTAAACCTAACCTAAGATATCTAACAACTCATGGTAAAAAGAGAAGAGAAGAAGAAACTTGAGTAGGAATGAGTGGAGGAAGCCATGGAAGCTTCAAATCTTGTTCCCAAGCTTGAGTCTCCCAAGAATCCAGAGAGAAATGATGAACCTAGGTGAGAATCGCACCAAAATGAGCCAAAGATCCCTCTTCCACTGCAGAAACGCGAATTTATACTGGTTCTGCTCGTCTGCCAGCGCTGGGCGCCCCTGGCCTGCTCTAGGCGTCCAAACACTGCTCTCTGTCTGCTGCTGCTGCCTCATGGGCGCTGGGTGCCCCATACTGGCGCTGGGCTCCCCAACACTAGCGCTGGGCGCTGGCCCATGCCCTGCAGGATGCAGTTTTCTTCCGTTTCTGTCCGCGCTGAGCGTCCAATTCCAGGGCTGAGCGCTGGCTACTATTCCTGCACATTTTCAACATCTTTTAAGTATATTTTCAATATAAATTGAAATCTAAGTATCAATACTCTATTCAAATGAATGTGTGCATTTTCTTATCATTTTTCTCTATAATTCATAAGATTATTTACAAACTTATTCCTAATTACACTTCCAAACTAACATATTTTACACATTCATCACAACCCCAAACTTAGAGATTTTGCTTGTCCTCAAGCAAACAATTAGATTCAAATAAGGGTTGGAGAAATGGATTTTCATGTTCAATTCTCTTGTGAAGCAAATTACTCATGCAAGACTTCAATTCCTTAACACTTTTTGCAAAATGGACAAGCATTACACAATCATTCATAAATTCCAATTGATCACAAGTTTCATGCTTTAGAGCAATCAAACATACTACAAAATTAGCTCCATTTAATGCACAAAATATTCTCTTGCAACCTCTCTATCAAGTGTTTCACATATCCTCACTCGGTGATATGTGCTCTCAATTCCAATCATCCTACACTCCCCAATCCTCATCTTGACAAGATGCTAGACACACACATCAAAAATGCCAATGCAACACATATCATGAGGTCTTTTATTTGGTTGTAACGGGGCTTAGGTACGGGTGGATGAGAATAAGGATATATATGCTATGCTACTTTGGCTTCAAGGACTATTTGGACTCCTTTGGAATTTTCAATTGCCTAGTCTAGCTACAAGCACATAAGCACACAATTTGTGCTGTTTCTTTTGTTGCTTATATTTTTGCCTTTTTCTTTACTTTTGTGTACTTTCTCTTTCCTTTTCCTCTTTTTGGCTTTTTCTATTTTTCTTTTTCTTTGTCTTTCTTTCACACTTTTTTTTTCTTTTAATTTTTTTTTCATAGTAGGCATCTTTAGTGGCCTACTCACACCCCAAACTTTATTTGCTTGCTTGTACCTAAGCAAGAGAACAACCCCAAACTTAAGTCCAAACATTCCTCTAAGCCAAAGTAGTGGGCCAAAATGGTTTTATCACTTTTTAGGCTTGTAATGAGATATCCTACCAAGAACAATGGGTCAAGGCTCAATTGGGCTTAACAATGGTAAATGATAGGTTGGCAATTATGGCACCAAGCTTAAACCAAGAATTATTGCCTCAATCATTTATGCATATGCAAGAACATTGCAACAATGACAAGCATTCAAGGCAAGAAAAAGTGAGAACATGCAAATGATGGTAAATCACACATGAAAGAAATCAAGTCATCTGGATAATGTGCCAGAGCATTTGGGCTCAAAATCTCACATTTTATGGTTATGTGCAAGAGAAAATCCATGCATTCAACATTGCATCAATCATAGCATGAAAAATTGTCACAAACAATTCACAAGGATCAATGGTTTCAATGAAATCATATGCTCAACAAGTATAAGATGCATCATGCTAGAAATTTCAGCCCAGCAAAAGTTCTATGCATAATAGAGAATCTACATAAAAATCCACTCAAAACACAAGTTTGTGCAAAATATGCAAGTTTGGGCAATTTATTCCTACAACTAACTAACAAATTAATGAGGGTAAAAAAAATTAATAACGAGTTTAGAGCACCCCCTTTCTTCTGCACAATGGATGAGCATGTGCAAATTTTTTTTTTTTTGCTCCCAGCGCTCAGCGCTCCACATGGGCGCCCAGTGCCTGAAGGTCTGCGAATCCTGCTGTCTTTATGCTCTGTGGGCGCCCAACGCTCACAGTAGCGCCCAGCACTCACAGTAGCGCCCAGCGCTCACAGTAGCGCCCGACGCCTGTACAGGACCATTTTCACCATTCTAGTGTGTCATTTCTCCCCTTCCTTTGCTCCACTTTCCTTAGATGTGCCTGCATAACAATTCAAAGCAATTACACCACATTAGATGGCCTACACATCAAGGAACCACTCAACAACTCAATGAACTACTTATTTTTCATGCTAAGGGAAAAAAATGAAAGAAATGCAAGAAGAAAATGCTTGGGTTGCCTCCCAAGTAGCGCTCCTTTAACGTCACTAGCTTGACGCATTGTCACCCCATTAGGGTGGATGATATGATAAAAAGAAAATTTCATCCTTCCGCTTCCTTCTTTTAGGTAACAATCCCATATATTTGGCATAGGGACAAGAATGTTCCCATGCTCCAACAATTAATCATTTGGAATATGTGTTCCCCCATTTTTGAATCATGTAAAACTCATCTTGCATAGGACTCTTCTCTTCGATCACCAAGGGTTGAGTCTTGGTCATATGAATCTCTTCATGTATCACCCTTGGCTTCTCTTCAATGTCACTATTTCTGTTTCTCTGTTTTTCGTCTACTTCTACAACTACACTTTCTTTTTGTTTTTCATCCACCACCTCTCTTAATTTATGTTCACTTTTCATTTCTACAAGCACTTCTTCTTCTTGCTCAACCATTTCCCAAACATGTGACTCTTGCTCTCTTACCAATTCTATCATTTTATGCACAAAACAACCCAATTGCTCAGATAATGTCTCAACTTGAATCTCAAGATTCTTGATTGAAGCTTGTGTGTTCTTAAAATTCGCATGAGTAGCTTCAATGAATTGAATTAAAACATTTTCAAGGTTGGACACTCTATCTAGTGACTCATTGGATTGATGGTGAGGTGGAGCATCTTGCTCCCACATGAGGTTCTCTCCATGTAATAAACCCCCTCATTTGCATTGAATTTCGCCTCACACTCTTCAAATTTATGGTGTGCACCACAAAAATCACATGTAGGTTGCAATGGTTCCATTGCCTTCACTTGCATGAATTATAACAATGAAGGATAGTGGATACTTTCCTCATAAAACAAAAATCCAAAGCAAGGAAAAGATGAGAATATCCAATATATCAATTATTCAAACAAAAACAGAAAATAAACACAAAAAAAATGTTCAAATTAACAATGCCTTTGCTTCGTTGATATTGAAATCAACAATCCCCGGCAACGGCGCCAAAAACTTGTTGATTATTTAGCAAGTGTACCAAATCGTACAAGTAATAAAATGAGAGTAGAGTATCGTTCCCAACGAGGATTGTGTTTCAAGTATCAACTTAGCCTAGGCAATAGCTATTTGAACGAATGAGTTTCATAGTTCCACTGAGTTTTTATGGATTTTTGATTACAAGTTAAGAATGAATGAATGCAATGCAAGTAAAGAATGAAGTCAATATAGGTAAAAGCGGTTAGGCATCGGAATCATTCAATCTTCACTTGACGTAACTTTATTCAATCCAAATTCCAATTCATTCCACTCAATTGACATTCAAATCACTAACCTAGATTTATCCCTAATTCCTTAGGTGATAATCCTTTTGTACCAATCAAGAAGCCTAATTCCTTAGGTGAATCAAAATTTGCACAAGCAGTAAGCACAAGACTTACAGAGAATGCACTGCAATGAAGTTCTATTCCTAGAATCAACCTCACAGTGGTAATCTATTCCAGTTCTAGCATGAACACACATTTTCCAATTATGCATTCATTCATACGATCAATTTCATGAATTGCCAATTCAGGAAAAGCATTAAACATTTAAGAGATTACTCAATTTGAACGAATTTGAATTGAAATCGGAGTTAGAACAAACTTACATCAAGATCTGATTTAACTCATCCTATCCTAACCTAGGGAATTTAGAAACTCATAACTACAAGATGAAATCTAGAAGAAATAGAAGAGATCTGAGGTAGAGAAGCCATGGATTCTTCAATCCTCTCTTCCAAAAGCTCTTGAACTCCCTGGTTTCAACACCCTCTCAGAGAACACAGATTAGAATCAGATGAAAAAGAAAAATAGAAAAAGTCAAAAAGAGGAAAAGGAAAGAGAAAGTACACAAAAGTAAAGAAAAAGGCAAAAATAGAAGCAACAAAAGAAATAGCACAAATTGTGTGCTTATGTGCTTGTAGCTAGACTAGGCAATTGAAAATTCCAAAGGAGTCCAAATAGTCCTTGAAGCCAAAGTAGCATAGCATATATATCCTTATTCTCATCCACCCGTACCTAAGCCCCGTTACATCCAAATAAAAGACCTCATGATATGTGTTGCATTGGCATTTGTGATGTGTGTGTATAGCATCTTATCAAGATTAGGATTGAGGAATGCAGGTGGATTGGATTTGAGAGCAAATATGACCAAGTGAGGATGTGTGAAACATTTAAATAGAGAGGTTGCAAGAGAATATTTTGTGCATTCAATGGAGCTAATTTTGTAGTATGTTTGATTGTTCTTAAGCATGAAACTTGTGATCAATTGGAATTTATGAATGATTGTGTGATGCTTGTGCATTTTGCAAGAGTGTTAAGGAATTGAAGTCTTGCATGAGTAATGTGCTTCACAAGAGAATTGAACATGAAAATCCGTTTCTCAAACCCTTATTTGAGTTTAATTGTTTGCTTGAGGACAAGCAAAATTTCTAAGTTTGGGGTTGTGATGAATGTGTAAAATATGCTAGTTTGGAAGTGTAATTAGGAATAAGTTTGTAAATAATTTTATGAATTATAGATAAAAGTGATAACAAAATGCACACATTCATTTGAATAGAGTTTTGATACTTAGATTTCAATTTATATTGAAAATATACTTAAAAGATGTTGAAAATGTGCAGGAATAGTAGCCCAGCGCTCAGCCCTGGAATTGCACGCTCAGAGCGGACAGAAACGGAAGAAAACTGCATCCTGCAGGGCATGGGCCAGCACCCAGCGCTGGTGTTGGGGCACCCAGCGCCAGTATGGGGCGCCCAGCGCCCATGAGGCAGCAGCAGCAGACAGCAGTGTTTGGGCGCCCAGCGCAGGCAGACGAGCAGAACCAGTATAAATTCGCGTTTCTGCAGTGGAAGAGGGATCTTTGACTCATTTTGGTGCGATTCTCTCCTAGGTTCATCATTTCTCTCTGGATTCTTGGGAGACTCAAGCTTGGGAACAAGATTTGAAGCTTCCATGGCTTCCTCCACTCATTCCTACTCAAGTTTCTTCTTCTCTTCTCTTTTTACCATGAGTTGTTAGATATCTTAGGTTAGGTTTAGGATGAACTTGATTGAATCTTGATGTAATAAAGTTTGATTCTTAATTCAATTCTGTTTCATTCAATTAGAGTGATTTACTTCTATGCTTAATGCTTCTATTGATTGATCAACTCTAGATTGATGTTAGATTCAATCTCACAATTGGAAAATTGGTTATTGGATTGTAATTGAAGTAGATTACCATTGGAATGTTGATTCTAGGAATAGAACTATGTTTCAATGTACTCTTATGAATCGCATGCTTAATGTTTGTGCTAATGCTTGAATGATCTAAGGAATTAGGCTTCTTGATCGGTACAAAAGGATTATCACCTAAGGAATTAGGGATAAATCTAGGTTAGTGATTTGAATGTCAATTAAGTGGAATGAATTGGAATTTGGATTGAATAAAGTTACGTCAAGTGAAGATTGAATGATTCCGATTCCTAACCTCTTTTACCTATATTGACTTCATTCTTTACTTGCATTGCATTCATTCATTCTTAACTTGTAATCAAAAATCCATAAAAACTCAGTGGAACTATGAAACTCATTCGTTCAAATAGCTATTGCCTAGGCTAAGTTGATACTTGAAACACAATCCTCGTTGGGAACGATACTCTACTCTCACTTTATTACTTGTACGATTTGGTACACTTGCCAAATAATCAACAAGTAACCACACTCCCAACTGTCGGGTTGCCTACAACACTACAAATCAATATGAAATCGATTAATTAATTACAAGTAAAAATAGTGTTTGAGTGTAATAATAATAATAATTACTATTTATTAAACTACTTACCTTTGGGATTATCCATGTAGGCTTATTTTTTGCCTTAACACTCCTACTTTTACCATTTGCGCAAGCAATGCTACACGCAATCATTTCACTATATGATAAAAAATATGAATATTGGCAAACTTTTGTTCATGCATGTTTAATGAAATAAAATAAAAGTTACAAATTAAATAAGCCTTTACGTACCTATCAATATAGTGTTTCACATCAGGGTCCAGCTGATAGTTCAACGAGCAAAGAAATACAACTGTATGCTGTGGTGGACAAAGTAGGAACAACTGTCAATGGCTGTTCGTGATAAGTGGTGCCATATATACCTTAGCGTGGCTAATATTGACCACGGAATGCAAGTATCTGGTCATGACATCACCAGTTTTGCAGAAATCACCCTAAATGACGGTGGGGACTAAGAATCCATAAGTAGACAGGATGCCCCTCCTCATAGCAAGGCGATACAGATACCTAAAAAATAAAATAATTAGTCAATGTTAATTATGTAATATATTGAAATATAAGTACGTGCGTGCACCAGACACTAACAACCGGCGTGGCTAACCATACTCGATCATGGAGTAAGTCACCCCTCCCCCCAACCCCAATGATAAAATAAGGCAACAAGTCAGTTTGGGCGCCGTCATGTTCCAAAGGAATTACAAAGTCGTCTTGAGGGAACAACGCCACCCACGTAGCCAGACGAGCTATCAGCGAGATACTGTTTCTCGATCTCACCGGAGCTGCGTGGTCCTAAACAAACAATATAAAGCATTATGAAAAAAAGGTAAAATTATCCTAAACAATATACAAATTGAATGATTATTAATACCTGGGGTGCAGGAGACTTCCCCCTCTGCTGCGACGGACTCGATGGATCACCGACTTTGTTATTATCCTTCGGCTCATCATCGTCCATCTCCTCCTCATCATCAACCAACACATGTTGAGATGGACAGCTCCCCTTTGTACTCAAATGTGAAGGTTGGACAGTTGGTGGTCCTTCGGATTGCATAGATGATATAAGAGTCCGCAGAGTCCCTGGGCCCTTTAAAAGCGACTGGATAACATCCTCTCTAATCTTCTCCATGAGTAGCCGCTCCCGTTCTCTCATGTGAACGTGGTCCATGGAATTACCGAATGCCCACCTGCCTTCCAACACCAATTACTCGGCCAGGGTGGTTGTCTTTGTCTAGGGCAGCAGCCAGGATATCCCGACGACCCTGTGGAACGAACGATCCTTGCGAGCTTTGTTCCTTCAGCGAAGCCTACAAAGACAAAATTCAAAAAAAAAAGATACTTAAAAGTCTATTACAAAGTACATGTAGAATTAAATATTAATTACTTACAATCTTTTCAGCAACAACGTGTGTGTGCTCAGATTTAATAATCCCCGACTTTGTCTTTCGTCCTTCAATCCATGTATCCTCGCGTGGGGGTGGAGACGGAGGATCAATAACTGCCTCCTCATCTTGTGCTTCTTCCTGCCTCTTCTTCAACTTGGCCTCCATCATAGTCTGCCGAACCCGTTTATAGCCACTGCGAGACATCTTGTGTTTGTGGACATCTTTTTTTTTCTGGATCTCCTGCGCCTTTTCCCTTTTCTCCTGTTACAATGCATGTATTCAATTCGATCAGTTAAATAAACAAATTAGGTTTGCCTATTATAAAAAAATACTTCAACTAACCAGATAGGCGCAATGTCGGATCGTAACAAACTGGTCCCACGTATCTCGATCAAGGAAATGGTACACTTCAGTAGGAGACTTGTCGGCCTTCTCTCCAAAGATGTAGTTACTAGCCAGGGTTGACTTAAACCTCGTCCATAGCTTAGCCGCATATGAAAGAACTTGGGACCAGTTTGTTACGATCCGACGCTCGCCAACCTATCTGGTTAGTTGAAGTATATTTTTTTATAATAGGCAAACCTAATTTATTTATTTAACTGATCGAATTGAGTACATGCATTGTAACAGGAGAAAAGGGAAAAGGCGGAGGAGATCCAGAAAAAAAATGTCCACAAACACAGGATGTCTCGCGGTGGCTATAAACGAGTTCGGCAGATTGTGATCGAGGCCAAGTTGAAGAACAAGTGATGGGCTCCGGCAAGCGTACCGGATCGAAGCAAGTAATAATAAAACGGCGAGAAACCTAATATCGAACTCAGGGATTGGGAAATCAAGTGTCACTTTACAAATTAAGCAACTATTTAGACTGAGAAATAAGTGTGAAAAGATTTCAAGAAAATAAAAGAAATAATAAAATAAAATCAAATATTTTTGGGATTTTCAAATTAAAAGAGATTCCCAGGAATTGGGTTACCAACAAAACTGCTCATGTTACTAAATTGACTACCCCTCTTGTTAATTATCAAAATTTGCTTTCAAGATGAATTTATCCTAAATAAGTTAATGTTCCCTCTCGGGATATAAGAACCGTGCCCGATTAAACCAACCTCTACTCTCGTGGTAATTGAATTTAAATCGAACCCTTTAAGCTTTGTGACAACTCAGTGAACCCTCTAAGGACCTCTTCTAACTCTCGTGATTTAAGTCCTAAGTTTGATTCCTATATATCCAATGACTAAGTTTACCGCTAGGTTCCTCCTTAGAGTATCTATGACATGCAAATAAGTGCGCACCAAATTCACAAGTAATTCATGCAATAGGAATCAAATCGAAAGCGAATTGAAATTAACAAGAAGTAAAACGTCAATTCATAACATAAAACAAATCTTGGGCATAGCCCCAATCCCTAGAAACAAAAGGACTACTCAAGCATTGCCATGGTCATGGCAACCTTGAATAACAAAAGCATAAAAAAACCTAAGAGAAGAGAAGAAATTAAGAAGAAGATAAATCCTAATTTTTGCCAAAGGTAGCAGCCCAAGGGATCCTATTTTCGAGCCTAATTGCCCTATTTATAAAGTAGGTTAACTTGAATTCCAAGTAATTACAAAATCACATCAAATCAGGTTTTAAAATTCCAGATATTGCGCATCACGACCGTGATGACTGTCACGGCTAGGCCGTGACAAATTCTGTCTGGGAAAACTTGACACTGATGGCTTGTCACGGCCGTGATGGCCATCACGGCCTGGCCGTGACATGTTCTGACTTTTCGTTCTTTTCTTTTCAGCCTTGCTCAATCATGGCCGTGATAGCTGTCACGGCTAGGCCGTGATGGCCTCTTTTGGCTCAGTTTTTTTGCTTTTCAAGCTCCATCTTCATGCAAGCTCCATCATGATTGATCTTGAACATTTTAATCTTCATATTTAATTGCCAAATTAATATCTCCAAATCAATTGCCAAATCTTATCATATCCTTTGTTGTTGTGATAGGCAATTATTATCCAAATCCAATTTGATTTGGATTCAATCTTTTATCTCAATGCCAATTGAATTATCTTTTAATCATAATAATCCAAATCCAAATTGATTTGGATTCAAATCCATCATGTGGGCCCTTGAAATTTACTTGACAATCTTCGATTTAATTGATTTCCATTATTTTCTTCTTGATACTTTCCTAAAAATCAAAAATAAGAATAATATCAGAAAATTAATAAAAATCTAATTAAAATTAATTAAATACACACATTGACTCTAAAATAACCAAATAGGAAAACAAAGTCTAATTTGGGCTAAATCAAGCATTCAACAAAATTTAATTGATGAAATCCGCTCTAAAATAATAGATAAAACATGATAAGACAGTGGATTATCAACAGGCGGGAAGAAGCAGGATATGAGGAGGCAGTTATTGATCCTCCGTCTCCACCCCCACGCGATGATACATGGATTGAAGGACGAAAGACAAAGTCGGGGGTTATTAAATATGAGCACACACGTTGTTGTTGAAAAGATTATAAGTAATTAATATTTAATTCTACATGTACTTTGTAACAAACTTTTAAGTATCTTTTTTTTTTTGAATTTCGTCTTTGTAGGCTTTGCTGAAGGAACAAAGCTAGCAAGGATCGTTCGTTCCACAGGGTCGTCGGGATATCCTTGCCGCTGCCCTAGACAAAGGCGACCACCCTGGCCAAGTAATTGGTGTTGGAAGGTAGGTGGCATTCGATAATTCCATGGACCATGTTCACGAGCGAACCATGGGCGAACGGGAGTGGCTACTCTCGGAGAAGATTAGAGATGATGTTATCCAGATGCTTTTAAAGGACCCAGGGGCTCTGCGGACTCATATCATCTATGCAATCCGAAGGACCACCAACTGTCCAACATTCACATTTGAGTACAAAGGGGAGTTATCCAGCTCAACATGTGTTGGTTGATGATGATGAGGAGATGGACGATGATGAGCCGAAGGATAATAACAAAGTCGGTGATCCATCGAGCCCGTCGCAACAGAGGGGGGAAGTCTCCTGCACCCTAGGTATTAATAATCATTCAATTTTTATATTGTTTAGGATAATATTTACCCTTTATTCATAATGCTTTATATTGTTTGTTTAGGACCACACGCACTCGGTGAGACCGAGAAACAGTATCTCACCGATAGCTAGTCTGGCTGCATGGGCGGCGATGTACCCTCCAAACGATTTTGCAATTCCTTCGGAACATGACGGCGCCAAAAACTGACTTGTTGCCTTATTTTATCATCCCGGGGGTGGGGGGGGGGGTGTGGTGTGACTTACTCCATGATCGAGTATGGTTAGCCACACCGGTTGTTAGTGTCTGGTGCACGTACGTACTTATATTTCAATATATTAAGTAATTAACATTGACTAATTATTTTATTTCTTAGGTATCTGCATCGCCTTGCTATGAGGAGGGGGATCCTGTCTACTTATGGATTCTTAGACCCCACCGTCATTCAGGGTGATTCCTGCAAAATGAGTGATTTCACGACCAGATACTTGCATTCCGTGGTCAATATTAGCCACGCTGAGGTATATATGGCACCACTTATCACGAACAGCCATTGGCAGTTGTTCCTACTTTGTCCAGCACAGCATACAGTCGTATTTCTTTGCTCGTTGAACTATCTGCTGGACCCTGATGTGAAACAGTATATTGATAGGTACGTAAAATCTTATTTAATTTGTAACTTTTATTTTATTTTATTAAACATGCATGAACAAAAGTTTGACAATATTCATATTTTTTATCATATAGTGCAATGATTGCGTGTACATAACGTGCATGAACTTTCTTCTTCAAAGTTACAGTATTCGGCATATCAAAATGGACCTACATTACAATAGAGGAATTAGTGTATGATAATATGCTTAAATACAATATATGCAAATAAAGAGGTTAAAAGTTACGTTACTTGAGTGACTCCCAAATCTGATCTTTCACGTTATCCGGTACTTTAGCCCATTCCTCAATCAATATGCTAGCATGGCTTTTAGCTTGCACAGCCAAGAAACTAGAAAAATCCTTAGCATGCAGGCCAATAGCCTCCCCATAACTATCAAACTCAATATGCCACCTCATATTATGAGGAAGGCGGGTGGTCAATTTTTTCATGGTGGTGCATGATCCACCCCTCTTTTTGGAAGAGGAATTAGCTGCACCGCCTTGTGAAGGAGGCATACCAGCTGATGAGAGACTACCAGCACCGCTTTGTGAATCAGCCATATATATATGTATGACTATTTAGACAAAAAATAATAAATTAGATAAAACCAGATAAACAAATAAGCAGGAATAAGATTCTAGTGATGCTTCTCAAACATTTCTAGATATTCACCAATTACAATTAGGGAGTACTCACAATTTCTTTCAAACAAATTATGGGGTGCAAACCATACAATAAAAGATAAACAGAAGCAAAACACAGCAGCCATAACAAGTCGATTCACAAAGAAACCATACAATAGTTCATGCTAACTTTCAAAACATTCATGCTAACTTCATATTATTACAAAACACAAAAACCACAAAAACAAAAAGCTAACTTAAGAAACAGACAAACACAACCCTAAACCACAAAAACAAAAACAGAATAAAAGAAAAACAGAAGCAAAACACAAAGCCCATAACAAGTTGATTCACAAAGAAACCATACAATAGTTCATGCTAACTTTCAAAACATTCATGCTAACTTCATATTATTACAAAACATAAAAACCACAAAAACAAAAAACTAACTTAAGAAACAGAAAACAGAAACCCTAAACCACAAAAACAAAAGCAAAAACAGAGAAACACAAAAACACAAAGAGAGACACAAAAAAAAAAGAGTCGAAAGGGAAAGAAAAGCTACGAATGATGAAGACAAAGAACTAGAAAGTAGTCAAACACTCGCAGGAACTGGAAATGGGGTAAAAAACTCGCAGGAACTAGAAAACTGAAAAGGAACATGAGTGTGGCTATTAGGGCTTGATAAGGAGTAAGGAAAAAAAGGAACACGAGTGTGGAACATGGCTGTTAGTACGTACCTCGCGATGACAATGGAGTGAACTGGGTTATTGCAGGGAACCTAGCTTTGAACGGGGAGAGAGAGAGAACGATGGAGTGAACTGGGTTTCCAAGAGAAGACGAACACTAAGACTTTGCAGAGACTTGAGAAACAGAGAGGAAGGGGTTAGGGTGCGGGAGTGAATGAGAGACTTGAGTTTTTTCATGTTAACGTGATAAAGACATATAACGTCGGTTACTGGGACAACCGTTGTTACTACTACAAGAAAATCAGCTTTTAGCATCGGCCTAAAGCCCACGCTACAAGGCCAAAGCCCATGCTAATAACCATTTTAGCATCGGCCATGCGTCGACATCAGGGCCGACGCTTTAAGCCTCGACACTATGTTTAGCGTCGGCCTTTTCATGGCCGACGCTAAGTGGCTGCTAAGACCATCCAAAATATGGCTGACGCTAACCGACGCTAGCTTAGCGTCGGCCAAAGCCCAAGCTATTTAGCGTCGGCTTGGCCTACACTAAACGTAGCATCGGCCATTTCCGACGCTAATTAACGTCGCAATTACTATTGCTAGGAAAGATGAAGATTATTTTCCATTCAAATTATACATGATTTGACTAAGAAAAGTTTTAGCAGTAATAATAATTTTTTTATAAGCAAAAATGTAATTAATAGAGTACAAGGGATACTCGAACCCTATATACAATGTACACTAAGGCTAAGAAAGAACACCCAGGTGTTAAGACATATACAGCCAAAAGAAAGCAACCAAAAGGAACAGATGCAACAATCAATGAATAGCTAAAACTAGCAAGCTAATGAGCAGGGACTAGGACATTGATAAACACTTGAACAACCCCTGCTAAGCCTCAGCCGAATCATCATAGAAGCCAAAATGGCACTCCAAAATAAATTCCCTGTGCAGACAAGACGTTAGCAAAAAGGAAGAACAACTCCAACTAAAAGCACAATAAAAAGAAAGAACTCCTTTGGATGCCCTGTAGTGCGAAAACAGAGGAATAATGCACTGAAAAACCTGCCAAGAAAAAAGCAAGGAAGCTTGATCTGCACTAAAAAAATACTATCACGGCACAGACCATAAAATAAAGGATGAAACCAGAAAAATTCTAAACTTTCCTTAACAGCAGAACCAGTGCAGCAAAACAAAAAGAGAGAGAAGCACTTATAATCAAACATATTATTTGCACCACAATACAGATGAATTTGTATACTAGAAGCCTCAACAGAATGTTATTAATAGATAAAGTCAATTTAAGTTTTCAAGTGATACATACTGTAATAGCATTCAAGATCTTGATCTTCTGAAATATAATAGTCTGAAACTGAAAACTGTTAGGAAAAACAATTGTCCAGAAATTTAAGAAACACAAATCCATAGATCATTAGATATGAAAACCCACCCCCACTTTACTCAAAGAGTAGAATATGCAACTGAAGGTAAGGTATATATTAATTGCTAATTTGCCAATCATATAATCATGATTCTTCACAGTAAAATAATGATTATTCCATAGGTAGAAATATTAGCTTATACGAAATTTAAAAGCCCAATCACTATCAGCGCTTACAATAAACAGACCAGCTGGGGAAAATTCTGCAAAAGACACATTTGAAGTAAGGAAACATGTAATAATCAAGTCACTTCAAAATTAAATAGTGAAGAAGCTATAAATGGGCAAACAAGATAAACGTAAAAAGCATTTGTCCAGAACTATTAGTGTTGGTTTGCATATGCATCAATTCCATATAAGGTGAAAAAGGCCTAAAACCAAGTTAGTATAAATGATACTAAAATTCATTAGATCTTCATAATCGATGGTGAATATCCAATTTTGTGACAGCATCTTAAACTAAGTTCGAGTGAATATAATATTGCAAAAGGACAAGTGGTATATCAGTAAAACCTGAGGCTCACAAGGTGGCTTCACTCATAGACAATGTTGAGCCTATCTAGCGTACCGATGTGACCCATTGTCCCTCTTTCCCAATGAGTAGAATTGTCCCTTTGCACTATCTCAGGAATTGACCGAGAAAGAATGTTTTTAATTAACTAAAAAATTCACTTAATTGCCAATATCATGCACTAGAAAGGGTCTTCCAGAATTTATTGCACGCCATAATCAAACTTAAGTCTTGAAAGCAACTGCTAACTCTGAAAATTAGTTCAATAACTGAAATCTACATCTTATTTTGCACATAGTGACCATAGAAGTATAGAACCACCCATGATTTTGAATTCTTCACTTGACAAAAGTGTTATGCCACAAATGTCATGTTCATCCAACCAAGTGATATGTTTCAACAGCATCCTAAAATCACATTAAATGATTCTTACCCCATTTCACTCTTTATTGATATCTGGGGACTCTTCCCCAGAATTTCACACTACAACAAAATTTGTCTAGAAGGTATTCCTGAAGCATCTGGGGATGATACCCCAAAATTTGTTTAATCCAAGTGAATAACTATTTATGACCACAGCAAAAGAAGAAAATAAATTGAAGCATGAGTGACCAAAAACAAATCTATGGCCATACCTCTTGATAAATCAATTCTCTAACATCATCTTTGGTCGATTTCCTTCTCTCAAACTCAAACTCAAGTTTTGATATGGGTTGAGTGGATGGTTCCTGATCAATATTCAACAAACCATGGAAGTAATGATCAACTAATGCATGCAGTGACAAGCATAACAGAAATAATGAAACTTCCACTTTGGTAACTATCAATGGATTTTACGTCTTGGTAATTATATAGGTGAGGTGATAGAAGATCAACCTCTTCAGCTGTTGGACGACCATTAGGATAAAATACATATGAATCCACTGCATAAAGATCATCAAGAAGGCAGTTGATAAACTAAGGAACAAAGAAGTTGCTGTTTTCATCTTTCAAAATAACAAAAAACATTTGGCTCAGCAATAAGGTGAGAATTATTGCTTAACTGATAAAAAAACAAAATCTCCAGCAAACGGTCTTTTGTGCTAAAAATCCATAAAAAGTAAATCATTCACATTTTGAGTATTCATTTTCAACTGCATCACACTAAAACATCATAATTGAAAGCAAGGTGCATTGTCAATGAAAATTGAAGGTAATATAGAACAAAATCAAATAACAGAATTGAAAATCTAGCAATTAGGAACCTAAGAAAAGAAAATCGATATTAATTAACCTAATTGAATGCTACCTCCCAAGTTATGCTCAAAATGGGGTCAAATTGCATGAACCAAATCAACCGAAAGCTCACCAAAACAAACAACGAAAAAAAAAACGAAGACTGTGGGCAATAATCACAAAAAGTAAAAAAGAGCAACAAAAAAAAAAACAATGATCAAAATCAAAAAATGGAGCAAAAAAATTGTAGAAAGAAATTGAAGAAGATTTAGTGAGAATGAAAAAATTGAAGAGAGAACACAATCATGACAAGCATCCCTGATCCCTAAATTCAAGAGCATAACCCAACCCTTCAAGAGCATAATCGAGGTTCATGACTAACTGTGGAGGAGGAGGTGACATACGTGAATGCGAACGCAGGTGGAGGGGACGACGTTGTTGTCCTACGGAGGTGATGGTGTGCAAGGAAGGGAGAGCCTCCGCGATGGTGGAATGGCGCAGGGAAGGCAGAGCCTAGACGCGATGGTGGAGCGGCGCGGCGGCAGCAAGGCGGTGGTGCGGCGGTAACAAGGCTGTGGTGCAATGGCAATAGTATGGTGGTGCCGCGCAGTAAGGTAGTGCGGCTCTAGAGAGAGCTTCGACACACACAAAGGATGTGTTTGGGTAAACAACTTAATTAAGAGCTTATGACATAAGACCTTATCGCATGAGAGCTTATGCCATAAATGCTTAAAGAAAGAAAAAGAAAGAAAGGGGCATGAGAGTATTCGAATAGTGAAAAACACGGAGAGGGTGTTTAGTGCATAAGCTCTTATGATAATTCCATAAGCTTCTCCCAGTGACTTATGAAAATAAGTCAAAAACTCCTTATGGGATGACATAAGTTATTTTTATAAGCTCTGCCAAACACACTACATAAGAACTTATGTCATCAGATAAGTCAAAAGGAACTTAAATAAGCTCTTCCAAACGCCACCAAAAGGGAAAAAAGGGCACCAGTGATATTTGGTTTAACTTTCTATGGTTAATAAATTCATGTTAACGTTCAAAGTAGTGTCCACCCAGCGGACGCTAAATGAAAATTATCTATAGCATCGACATCTAGCGTAGGCCAAGGCTCTATTTGGTAAGTTCAATAAGCTAGTTTATAGTTTATTTGACTAGTTTATAAGTTTGTTCGACTGAAGTTCAGGTGTTTGGTAAACAAGCTTATCTCATTAGCTTATAGCGTTTCTTCATAAGCTAATTTATTTAGCTTATGGCTAGTAGCTTATAGCTTATTATCTTTTATCTCGTTTTTACCCCCATTCATTTAAGGAAATTCCCACTTTACCATGTATATCATAAATATGTCATTTTATGTCATTTTATATTTATAAGCTAGTTCAACCGTTAATTTTAACAAACACTTCAAATTCAATCAGCTAGCTTTTCAGCTATCAGCTATAAGTTATCAGCTAAAAATTAGCTTATCAGCTATCAGCTATTTTTGCCAAACAGAGCCCTATAGCCTACGCAAAGTTAATAAATTTTAAAAAAAAAATTAGTTGCAACCTAGCGATGGTGTAGCGTCTAAATGGCCGACGCTAATTCCACAAAATAGCGTCGGTGTCGTGGCCGACGCTAAAAGTTTGAAGCTAATTAGCTGTTTTCTTGTAGTTGCATACAAGTCACTTGTAACGTCGGTTAAAAGGACAACCGCTATTACAAATTTTCCCTCCATCCTAGTCTTTTAGTATTGCTCACTTGTAACGGCGGTTATATCACAACCGCTGTTACAATTGTTTTAAATGAATAAGATATTTACGATAATGCCACCGCCTCTTTTGTAACATCGGTTTTTAACTAAACCATGTTACATCTGGTCGTTACAAGCATATTTTCCACTAGTGGGGATTCTTTCATATTTTGTGGCTCTTATCTCGAAAATTCAAAACCCACATAAAATAGGAGACTTTAGACCCATCTCATTGCTAGGGAGCTTGTATAAAATCTTGTCCAAATTATTATCTACAAGCCTAAGGAGTGTTCTCAACAATATCATCTCAGTTAATCAATCGGCTTTCCTCCCAAATAGGAATATCTTTGATGGTGCGGTTATCATAAATGAGGTTGTGGATCCAGCTAAAAAGACAAGGAAACAATGTTTGATCTTTAAGGTGGATTTTGAGAAAGCCTATGACTTGGTAAACTGGAACTTCTTGGACTATATGATGAGGAGGTTTAGATTCTGTGAGAAATGGAGGAAGTGGATTAAAGAATGTTTTTTTCAGGGAGTTGTTCGGTTTTGGTAAATGGAAGCCCAACAGAAGAATTTCATATTAAAAGGGGGCTAAAACAGGGTTATCCATTAGCACCATTTTTGTTTCTTATGGTAGCTGAAGGACTGTGTGGCTTAGTGAAGAATGCGGTTTCAAGAGGGAAGTTCAAAGTCTTTAAGGTAGGTAGTGCTGGTTGTGAGGTATCAATCCTTCAGTAAGTGGACGATACTTTATTGGTGGGGGAGGCCAGTTGGGAGAATATGGGCCATGAAATCCATCATGTGATGCTTTGAATTAATTTCAGGATTAAAAGTGAACTTTCAAAAAAGTAATCTTGTGGAGGTTAATGTGGATGAGGGCTTTTTGGATTCTGCTGCAATGTTTCTAAACTGTAAGCATTCGGGCTTACCATTTAAGTTACTAGGATTTCCTATAGGGGCAAACCGGAGAAGGTTCTTGACATGGGAACCGGTGATAAACATTATGCAGAGTAGATTGGCATCTTGGAAGGGAAGACATCTGTCTTTGAGAGGAAGGATTACCCTAATTATTTCAGTATTGAGTAGTCTACCTATATATTATATGTCTTTCATAAGAATCCCTAGAAAGGTTCTGAAGCGACTAACTAAGATTCAAAGAGATTTCTTGTGGGGAGAAACAAAAGATAAAAGGAAGATCTCATGGGTTAAATGGGAGCTAATATGTAGACCAAGAGTAGAAGGTGGTTTAGGGGTAAAAAATCTAGAGTGGTTTAATTTGTCTCTACTTAGCAAAGTGGAGATGGAGGTTGCTTAAGGAGGATACAAGACTTTGGAGGGAAGTAGTAGTTTCTAGGTACGGTGAGATTGATGGAATGGTGGAATTCTAATTAAGGGAGGGGAACCGAGCTACAAAGGCTTCACCTTGGTGGAAGGCTATTTGTAAATTAGGATCCTACAGAGAGATAGATAATTGGTTGCAACAAGGGTTGAGAAGAAAAGTAGGGAGAGGTGATACAGTAAGTTTTGGGAAGATGTGTGGGTAGGGTCTCATAGTTTCAAGGAATCTTTTCCTATACTTTATAGTCTTTCACTGGATAAGGATAAGGTTATTGAGGAATTAGGGGTATGGGATGGATCTTCATGGAGCTGGTTGTTTTCTTGGATGAGGGGGCTCTTTAGTTGGGAGGAGGAATTGGTGGATGACTTGAATCATATTGAGTGTGGTGGAATTGTCTATAGGGATAGATGATAGCTGGATCTGAATTTGGGATGAATCTGGGTGCTTTACATCATCCTCTGCTTATAGGTGGTTGCAATCAACTTGTGGACCATCAGATCAGTTGGAATTAAGGGAGAAACAAGTCTTCAATAAATTATGGATGGGTAAAGTGCCCAGTAAGGTGCTTGTCTTTTCTTGTCAAGACATTCTGGATAGGGTGCCTACAAAATTTAATTTGTTCAAAAGAGATGCTTTAGTGAATCATCAGGAACTTTTTTTTGCACTGTGTGAAGAGGGTATAGAAGATACATGTCATCTTTTTCTTTCTTGTAGAATTGTTTCGCAAGTTTGGATTAAGGTATATGCATGGCTAGGGTTTGAGGTTGCTTTGCCATCAACCCTTGCAGATCTGTATCTTTTACATGGTGGGCTTTTTAGAGGTAGCAAGTGCCGGAAAAAGGGATTCCTAATTTGGCATACAATGATTTGGTCTCCGCGGCTGGAGCGAAATGAAATGATTTTCAAAAATTCAGCTCTTGATATGTTGAGGCTGGTATATTTAATTAAGGCTAGATCGTGGACTTGGTTCTCGGCCTATCTGGGAACCTACAAATCCTTTTCTGATTGGTGCATGAACCCGGCGATGTGCCTTAAAAACAAAATTTAAAAGTATATAGGAAGGGTGCACGTAGCTCTGTGGGTTTCAGAAGAATGCTTTCCTATAACTTTTTCACATGTGTTTACTTTTTAAGCTCTTTGGTGGGTTGGTGTGTGTGACAGGTGGCGTACAGGTTCAATCAAGGCACAGAGGGAGTTTCATTGTGGAGATAATCTAAGGAGAGGAAACGTTCCGGTGCTGTTGGCATGTCTAACCGATGTTTTTAGTTATCGGGCCACCAATATATTGTGTGCTTGTTTTTGTTGCCTTTATGGCGAAGCTATTTGGATTGAATGGTCTCCATGGTGGCTGAGTGGGGTTGGGAAACACAAAATAATTGGAGTTCTTGGGACATCTCTTAAAATGAGTGAGGTACACTAAAAGGCTTACAAGTTCTGATAATATATGTGAGGAGGGTTCTGAGTGAAACACAAAAGTCTTTTATGGCTAAGATATTCATAGGAGAGGCCTTGTTAAGGTGCTGTTGGCACGTCTATCTAATGTTGTTAGCTCTCAAGCTACCCATATTTTGTGTGCTTGTTTTCTGCAGGTAGCCTTTATGGCTAAGCTATCTCTCAAATTGGAGGGCGTCCATGGTGGCTGAGAGGGGTTGGGAAATACAAAACGACTGGGGTTTCCTTGGGACTTCTTTTAAATTGAGTGCGGTTCACTATAAGGTCCGGAGGCTCTGATCAAGAATGTGAGGAGGGTTTTGGGCGAGTCACAAAAAATCTTTTATTCTTTTTTGGTTTAGGGTGAGCATATCTTTAGCTTTAGGGAGTGTTGGTGAGTGAGTGCTAAACTTTGAGTGTTTTTCCTTTAATTTGTCTACTTTGGGCTTTTTGGCCCTTGATGGTGGAAAGTTCTTAGGCTACTTGGCAACCTAGGTTACAACTGGGGGAGTTGTTTGGACTAACTTAGATGGTAGTTTTGTTCTCAAGAAGGGCTACATTTTTTAGGGGTGGAGGTGATTGGAAGACTTTTTTTTTTACTTTCGTTGGTGTAGGTTTATGCAGCATTGAGGAGGTAGGCACTGGTTTGCCGGTTACGGATCTATTGGCTTTGCAACATGAGACTTTGCTTGTCTTTTTGGTTTGGAGGTAGTGTTGGTCTGTTGATTTCTTGGTGGTGGTGTTGCTCTGATTATGGTTAGGATCAGATAACTTGATAAAGATTAACCAAGAGGTGATTCTCAGATTTGGAGTTATTGTTTATACTTGGTTTGTGGATCAAATCTTGTTCTGTTTGTGTTGTATAAAGCTCGGTCGTGTTGGGTGGCTTTGGGTAGCACTTTATGTGGTTCTTCTTTTGGACTGTCATCCTTCTTATGGATTATGGTTCATTCTCTTATGGATTGTGGTTAATCTCGTGTTGGGTGGAATGTTGGCTGGTTCGTTCACTGTTATAATTGAGTCCAGAGGGAGTAAAACATTACGTTACGTCAAATTAATAAGTATTCTTCAAAAATATTAATAAGTATTATTAGGAAAAAAATCAACAAATAAAAAATCAATAATGCAAAAAGTAATATATATATCCAAAAAAATCCAATAAATATCGATTTTGTTCAATTTTCTTTTTTTGTCGGTATGGATATGAACATCCCTAATAGACAATGTTTTCAATTTTATCCTTTTCATAAGAATTTTGCTATATCCTCTTATAGTATATTCTTCTATTAATCTTATATATATATATATATATATATATATATATATATATATATATATATATATATATATATATATAAAATTTTACATATGTGATTCGGTTCGATTTCAAATAAAGGATCCGAAATCTGAACCGTTCGATTTTCACAAAACAAGATCCAAAAAAATCCAATAAATATCGCTTTTGTTCAATTTTCGGTTTTTTTTATGGTATGGATATGAACACCCCTAAATTATATATATACTAGATCTTGCACCCGTGCGATGCACGGACATATTTTGTGTGATTATTTTACAGTATCATGTATTTTTAAATTTTTAAAATTATAATTTAAAAGATCAACAAATAAGTATTTGTGTTGTATTTGAAATGACAAACCATCGCATGAGTTTTTTTCTTTGAGAATTCTAAATTTGAAAACACTGATATTATTAAAAGTGGTGTGATGCACGGGCGTATTGCTTACATTTTCATCAAGGAAAATCATCTCAATACTATTGGTTTATGCATAGGGTTCATGAAGTCAAGAATTTTCCGAAGACAAATTACACAAATCAAATAATGTAATCCTAAGTGTAATCCTACAAATTCGAGTAAAAAAATATGCACAAATATCTACGCACATAAGAAAAACATAAGTCAAATAAAAATCTACCTCATTTTCACTTCCATGCCTTACTCCCCCTTCTTGTGGAGCTTTCCGCCTTTGTCTTTGATTTGCAATTGCTCCTACTTTTGGTTACAGCAAGAGCAACATTTTATTTCATTATTGTTTATTACATAATAGAGAAAAGTATTTATTGTGTATATAAAATATTTTCAATGAAAGTGGCTTCTTTTTGTTTGGATAACAGAACGTTCTTTCTTGGCGGCTGAATTTATTTATACACTAAAACTTGTATGCCTTTTATCCACCCTTTTTCTATATATCAATTTTTTTCGTCTCATTCTATGCTAATTATTAGTTATCTAACGTTATTTTTTTTAATGCAGAAATAATATAGATGGTTCCTGACAATATACATATACCCATAAAATAAAATGACCGAGAATACGATTTGTGGGCATTTCTTTCTTGTTTACATAAGCAACAATCAATCTTATGTTTTTCTTAAGAAACAAATTAAAGTTTGATAATCAAAAAAATAATAGAAACAGACACTAAAACAATAATCAGGAAGAATTTTGTATACACAAAATAAAAACATAATCGGCCACTAAAATACCGCGCTTATATTGAATAGACGATTTGGATATGAAGAGTAGCTGCTGCATTTGGAAAAGGAAGAGGTTGAAAACTTGCCCAGATAAAAGAAACGATGAAGCTTAATAAGTGCTACTAAAAGGAAGAAAAAAAACAGAAAAGGAATTGACAATATTACCCCATACTACCTTACTTTTACAAACTCCAAATGATTTTACAAAATTGCCCCAGCCACCACCTTCCTTTTAATTTTATATATATATATATATATATATATATATATATATATATATATATATATATATATATATATACATACTCTTATAGTATATTCTTGTATCAATCTTTTCAATACTTAGGGTTTTCTGATTTGAGATTTTTCTAATTGGGCTTTGTAATTATTATTTTTTTTAAACTTGTGCTTAATGATTCATTGTGTTATATATTTGATGGAGACAAAAAAAAAAAAATTCTCTCTATTTTCTTTTCATTCAGTTAACACTAGCTTCACCAAACCAGATAAATTGTTTTTTAATTGACAAGCAACCATTCCCAAGGTTGCTTGTATAAAGAACATCGCTTAATTTTAAGCAACCCATGATACCACATAACTCAGCTCCAATGCTTAAAAAGAGATAAGCAATTGTTGCTTAAGTTTAAGAAAGTCTTAAGCAATGAGCGATGGAAATGCTCTTAGGATTTTTATCAAGGAGAATACTAACCAATGTCTTAAAGGCATTGGTTAAGGATCTAAAAATGAAAATTTGACATTAAGACTTGGTGTATTTTATATTTCAAAGAATGATAAACTTACTTTTCTAATGAATTTTTTATTTTTTTGGGGTTTCCTTAATCACTGGTTAGCGTGAACCTTTCATGAATAGGCCAGGTTTTTGAAGTTAAGAGCGAAATTTATACCTATCCTCGGTTTACAAGATTAGCAGATTTCAATTTTGTGCAAGTCTTCCTCGATGTGTGTTAGCCAACCGCGGCCTATTGAATCACATAAACTGTTTATGTAAACTAAGCGAACGAATGGGAAGACAAATGAAACATTAAATTCAAAACATATAACAAATTACAAAATGTAGATTAAAAAAACAGCATAATAAATATTTCATTTAAGCAGGGTCCGACTCCCTAAAAACCCACAATCTCAATCTCGTCATCCTTCATATCCACGAGCTTACCGTCTACGATATCTTTGAACACTCCCATCTCAGAGAGGTCCAACCCAGGATGCAAAACACGTATCTGGTCCATGGCTGCTTGAAAGCCCAACCAGTAATACACGGACACCTTCCACTGGAGTTGGAGAAATTAAACTCAATTATAAATGAAAGAACAAAATTATTGACATATAAATTTCCAAAAGGACCAGTATAAGTCACATTCAGCGCTACATTAACATCGGCAACCAAACTATTCAGAAAAACTTCCTTTTGAGTCGTTTTTTTTCCTAACTAAAGAAAAAGTAGGGGAAAAAAAAGAGAGGAGGGGGGAACCAAATCCATCGGATGAAGAGCATAGTTAGTTCAAACCACTTTATGCCATAGATTCTCGCTGAAAGTAATCCCTATCACCAATTACTTGACAAGGTAATATTGTTGGACGGAAAATTACCATGACCCAAACCATCAATATTATTAGGTGTGCAGCTAATCTCCTTACAAAATCATCTCTATCCACCAAACCACCCATGCAGGCATTTTATAAAAGTCAAAACATTCACCATCAAGGCTTCAACATAGCACATGTAATATTTTTGCAAAGTATTTTGTTGCTAACCAAGACTCAATGGTTAAAGAATATAATAAAAGTAAGTTTTCATTCACCATTATTCGTACGTTATTATTTTCCCTATGTCAGGTCATTCACTCTTGACAGATGATTCATTCCGGCACCCCTCCTCAAATTTCATCTCATTAAATCCATAGGACAGGACCACTCATTAGAGTTTATATTATTCTTAATTCAACAATATCTGTTAAATATTTGTTCCAACCATTCTACAGTGTCTACTGTCACATAACAAAGGGAAGGACCACTTCCTAGATAAGGCTACTCGCACTACTAATTTTGAAAAAATAAAAACTAAAATTATGTTGTTGGGAGCTCTAACGTATCAAAAGTGCTTCTCCCCGTATATGGTCTTAAATGTCACAGATACATATCGAAGAAGTATCAAAATTGTTTTTTTTAATTGTTTTTCTTGTAGTTTCAACAAGGCTCTTATAAAGTATCGATAAGATTATGAGATGGCACTGAGGAAAGGGTCATTGAATTTTTCCCCTTTAATAGCAAATTCAGCAACAATGCCTAAGTTGTTTTGGATTTAGGCTTCAATGACACATAGTAACATACTATCAACAAAGATGAATGCAGTATACCAAAAATGTATATTTATACATGCGTATTTTAAGACAATTTAAATTGATGGCTTTGTTGGAGATCTAGATCAGTTTCTTCAATCAATGAATATGATATTCCATTCAAATAACACTTTAAATGGGTAAGTTGAATCATAATCAAATTCACAACCAAAGCCATAATCTTCCATTAACAGCCAAAATTCATTCACACAATCATCACTCCAGAAACAGAACGAAGATACAACATAATGAAAAACACATACCTTCTTCGGTTTATTTTGACCTTTTGGAAGCTTCTTAATGCTCCGACACCGACATAAAAACTTAAAAAATTCATCTTCCTTGTGACTCCCGGAGTTTAATTTCTCCTTTAGTTTCTGGATCTCCAGTTCCAGCTTTTCTTTGATTTTGAGTTGGTCTTGGAGCTGAATGATTTTAATATTGAGTTCTTCAATTTCCCTCTGATTAAATAGATAATCAAATATTAATAATATGCTATTGTGATTATCAATAAATCTATAGCAACAAAATCGATAGCAAAATACCACGAACCTTTTGATCCGCAGTTAATATATTTTTTGCAGTTAATCCAAACAAATTCTTATTCTGAAACAATGTAAACACCAAACATCGTTAAACAAACATCCTAAGAACATTTAAACTGCTTAAAGAAATGTAATATATTTATATGAAGAAAATTAACCACACAAGCATCCATCTTTCGAGTTAGCGAGACACATTACCTTTTCAATTTCATCATTGAAGTTCTTTTGCTGCACATCATTTAAGGCCTTAATCTCCTCCAATATGTTGTTAATCTTCTGATGCTCATGATTTGAGTTCATGACCTTTGTTAGTTGCAATTCTCTGAAAAGCGTGAAGTGTAAGTTGAACCAAACAAAACATAGAAAGGAAACATATAAAAATAAATTCATGAGGAACTGAAAGCCGAAAGGTCTATGCAGGCACGTTCAGTAAATGCATGATTTTCGTTCAACTCATTTTCGTTTGACTATTGGAAACCGGTGGCTGACTCAAGTACGAGCATCTCTAACTGAGGTTGCTTATCAAGGTTTTAAATCTATGGCAGCCTTTGGTATATGCAATATTTTATTTCAGGCAAACTACATTTTTTGGAATGTGATTCTCGGGAATAAAGTTATCCCACCTTCACACATGGAATAAAGTTTTCACAAGTTTATAACTATCATTCACTAATTTTATTCCCGGAGATCTTTTATGTCTGAGAATAAATTTTAAAAACTTGTAACAAACATGAGAAAACTTTATTCTCATACCAACATTCCCCAATGGAGTTGATCTATGTGACAATTTGGGTTGCTTGAAATAAGGATTGGTTGCTTATATAAGGAATTATAAAGACGAACTGCTTATGAATAAAAAAAACAATTTTTGCTCAAATTTCAAGGAGAGGTTGCTTATGAATTAATATTTTAAATTAAAACAAAATTAAGTACAAATAAAAAAAGTATAAAAATGTGGGTTGCTCAAGGGTTGCTTAAATACGCACCTTTGAAGTAAAAGTATGGTATGTTACTTAAATATGATGTACAATGGGGCATACTTAGGTCGCGTTTGAGTAAACAGTTTTATAAAGCGCTTATCGTATAAGCGCTTATGACATGAAAGCTTATGCCATACGCATTTAAATTCAATAAGTTATTTGCGTTTGGATGCACCATTTTGAAATTCACTTATACAAAGTAAGGCATTTGGATGCATCACTACACAAGTGCTTGCAAACATTTAAAAACAATAAAAGTTAGTTTTACTAAATTAAAATTAAAAAATATAACTTTTAAAATTAATTTTAAATATTGGGTTTTTTTAACGTTAATCTAAAAACTACTATCATTTATATAACAGCAATCTATTTTAACGTTAACGTTAAACAACAAATTAGTGTTGAAGCTTCACTTCACTCCAAAGAAAATCAGTAAACAAAACTGACATTCTAACCCACAATCAGTAAGTGAGAATCAGTAAACAGGCGAAACTGAGATTAAGCCAGGAGAGCTCGCTTAATCCTAACACACATGGATGAATGGTTTCAATGGACATTCTAACCCACAATCAGTAACGTACAAAATAAATGATTATTAAAAAATAAATGATTTTGTTACAAAATAATTTAGTGATTATTTATAGAGATTTTATGAAAAAGCAGAAGCAGATTTGTGTTTGTTTACAAATCATAAAAATCTTTTTTTTTTAAAAGTAGTTAGTTATAAAAACTGATTTTTTGTTTTTCATTTTAACCCCAAAATGGTTTTTTCTTTCTGCTTTTGATTATTTTCAGAAGTATAAACAAACACACTAAAAATTAAAAAAAAAATGATTTTTTTAACAAAATAAACAATAACAAACGGGCTCTAAACACAATCAGTATCAGCAAAGGGAAGGATACGGGAGAATGACAGGGTTGAGATAAAAAAACACAATAAAAAATCAAAAATTCACAATCGGTAAATGACAATCACAATCAGTAGATAAAAAAACACAATCAGTAAATCACAATCCAAAAATCACAATAAATAAATGTTCCTATCAGTAAAAAAAAACAAATGGAAAGGGCGAAGGATAGGGTTCAGATCAAGATAATGAGCACGCGTATGCGGTAGGTCGATGGAGGATGCGGAGGCGGTCGGATACGGGCAACGGCGAACGGAGGCCGGCCGACCCCTTGGGCAGGTCACAGGTGGAGAGATAATGTGCTTACTCTATAGGGTTCACTTTTGGTACGAGGAGGAGATGAGCGTTTTGTTTCCGATGAAATGGAAAACAATAAATGAATAATAAAATAATGAAAACCGCTGGAATTAAGTATATCATTTTTTTAAAATATTAAATATATACTACTTCTTTTATATAAACTTCATTATTCATTAACCAGTATTTTTAATATTTGCCTTTTTGTTTTTATTTCAACCACATTTTAATTCCATTTACTTTGATTTCACTACATTTTTATTACATCGTTTACATTTCTTGCGATTTTATTTCAAGTTTAAAGTTTGAAACTGTACTGGCTGAGAGTGAAAGACCTAGAACTCGTCTATACACTAGGCCAACCGAGCTTACCCCCGCCAATGAGCCTTAGCCCAAACTCCTCCAAAGCCGAGGACATGTCAGCACACCTGACACCCGAGGATAATTACTCGGTCCTTTTCCACACCCGACCGAGCACGAAGATACCTCGGCCCCAAGCTATCCAGCCGCAGCTAATTGGGTCGAATATCTCGCTAGTCATAATATCTCTCCGCATAATCAGGATCCTGATATCCCTCCGCATAGTCAGGACCTGATCCAAATATTTCTCCCCTTATCTCGGAGCTTGATCCTGAAAGATCTCTATACGTTTGCTTTTATTCCCATTTGGATACGTAGGAGCAGAATCCACATTCTGTCAAGCACAATCCAAAAACACCCCACTAAACCTAGTTCGGCCGAGTATCTCTCATCCGAGATATTTGGACGGAACATTTGGCGCCGTCTGTGGGAATCGAAGCAAATATTTTCCCATACCACAAAAAATGGTGAGGACGAGGAGCGGAAATTGCAGGAGGGAGGAACCAGGGAATGCCAACAACGGGGATAACGGAGAGCGATCCATAGACCCAGCAGCAATGGCCGACAATCCCATGGTTCAGGAGCTTCTCGCGCAAATTGCAGCGCTGAGAAGGGAGAATGAAGAGATCCGCCGACAGAACAGCCGTCGCGAAAGCGAGCAGAGCAGGGAACGGTCTGTCTCTTCTCCCCACGAGAGAGAGTGCCGACCACCTGAGAATGAGGGGTCCAAAAACTTGCACAGAGAAGGGGGCCCACAACTCCGGGCTTCCCATCATACCAACCGAACAGAGGAGGAGAGATTTCCTAGGCAGGCCCCAGAATTTTCACTCCAGACAAACAGACTTAATGATAGGGCCAGCGTGAGGAGGCCAAGGCATCCCTTCACAAACGCCATCATGGAGGTTCCCCTACCAGTCAACTACAAGCCAATCAGCATTGAAAAATACGATGGCACCTCAGACCCCGAGCGCCACTTGGACGCTTTCACCACCCAGATGTACCTCTTTACCGATGACGACGCTGTCATGTGTAAAGTCTTTCCGACCACTCTGAAGGATGCAGCGTTGACCTGGTACACCCAGCTACCCCCAGCGTCGGTAGACTCCTTTGATACATTCGTGGCTAAGTTCAGTGCTCAGTTTGCCACGAGCCGGGCCCATCAAAAAACCTCGGCCTCGTTGGTAAACTTCAGGCAAGAAAAGAATGAGTCCCTGCGCGACTTCATGGCCAGATTCAGCAAGGAAGCAGTCCTCATCCGGAATCTCAGTGCCGATGTTGCACTACACACCATCTTGACCGGGTTGAGACCTGGTCCCTTCGCCAGACACTTGGCTCGGAAGCCACCAACCAGTATGGATGAGTTGAGAAGAAAAGCTGCGGGATTCATCAATATGGAGGAAGTTGAAGAGTCGAAGAAAAGGGAGAGAACTGATGATGCTGACAGACGAGAAGGAAGAGAGAAGAGGAGGACCAGAGGTGATAAACCGAAATTCAAAGGCCCGTCCGAGCATTTCCAGAGGGGTCCGAAGTATGAGCATTACACTCCCCTCAACACAAACCGAGCTCGGGTGTTTGAGGAAGCATACAATGCGGAACTTTTGCAGCTTCCTAATCGTGGCCACACCCCCCAGAATGCTGACCGACAGAAACATTGTCGGTATCACCGTAATTTTGGCCATACCACCGAGGAGTGCTGGGTCCTACGAGATAAAATTGAAGAGCTGGTGCAGGCTGGCCACCTCAATAATTTTGTTAGGAGAAACCACAACAACGGCGAGAGGCGGGGCAGAAACAGAAGGAGAGAGGGTGACCAAAGCCCGAGGAGGGGTGGCGGTCAACGAAATAATGAAAGAGCAGAAACCAGGGAGGGCCAGAATGAAAGACGAGAAGAGGATAATGTAATACGAGGCGTGATAAACACCATTTCAGGAGGATTTGCAGGGGGAGGCACAACAAGTTCAGCTCGGAGAAGACATCTTCGGGCCATCCGAGCTGTCAACTCGGTATCCGGCAAGCCCCCCAGAAGTTCCCCACCTATTATCTTTTCCGATGAAGATTTTGCGGGGGTAGATCCTAACCAAGATGACCCTATGGTGATCACTGTACAGTTGGCCAACTTCTCGGTCAAAAGAACCCTCGTCGACCAAGGGAGCTCGGCAGATATATTGTATTACTCAACGTTTCAGAAGCTTGGGATCCCAGAGAAATCAATTCAACCGTACGACAGTAAGCTCGTCGGCTTCTCAGGGGAACAAGTTGATACACGGGGATACATTGACCTCCTGACTACTTTTGGTGATGGCAGGGCATCCAAGACTATCATGGTCAGGTATGTGTTAGTCAATGCAGTAACATCATACAACATCCTGATCAGAAGACCGTCTTTGAACGAGCTAGGGGCTGTGGTCTCTACTCCCCACCTCACGATGAAATTCCCTTCCAACTCGGGGGACATAGTTGCTGTCCGGGCGGATCAGAAGATGGCCAGACAGTGCTATGCTGATAGTTTGCGGGTGAGCAAACTCAAACCTACACCAGCAGAGACCCTAGACAGAGGGAGAGATAAGGCGGTGAATTCCGTTAACTTCGTCGAACTGGATCCGAGGATGGACATGCAGGAACAACGTCCACAACCTATTGAGGAGTTAGAAAAGTTCCAGCTCGGTTCGCAGCCTGAACAGTGCACTAAACTCGGCGGTCACCTTGAGCCGAATTTGAAAGAGGAAATAAAGCAAGTGCTACGCAGCAATGCCGATTTGTTTGCCTGGACCACATCTGATATGCCGGGAATCGATCCTGACTTCTTATGCCACAAGCTGGCCATTTGTCCCGAGGCGAAACCAGTGGCCCAAAGGAAAAGGAGACTCGACGAGGAGAGGAGAAAGGTTGTGGAAGAAGAAACAGCGAAGTTGGTCAAGGCCAATTTTATCTGAGAAGTAGAGTACACTACCTGGCTGGCCAACGTTGTTCTGGTCAAAAAAGCAAATGGAAAGTGGTGCATGTGCACCGATTACACAAATTTGAATAAAGCTTGACCGAAAGACTCCTATCCTTTGCCGAGTATTGACAGACTGGTGGACGGAGCTTCCGGATACAGAATTCTGAGTTTCTTGGATGCATACTCCGGGTACAATCAGATCCGAATGTACCCCCCAGATGAAGAGAAAACATCTTTCATTACTGAGGGTTCGAATTACTGTTACCGGGTGATGCCGTTTGGGCTGAAGAATGCCGGAGCTACATACCAAAGGCTCATGGACCGGGTATTTGAAAAACAAGTCGGCAGAACTATGGAAGTTTATGTGGATGACATGGTGGTGAAATCCGATGACCCCAACAACCACCCAAAAGATCTGGAGGAAATCTTTCAACAGCTGAGGAAGTACAACATGAGATTGAATCCGGAGAAGTGTGTTTTCGGTGTCCAGGGTGGAAAATTTCTCGGCTTTATGCTGACGCACCGGGGAATCGAGGCCAATCCTGATAAATGTCGGGCTGTGATTGAGATGAGAAGCCCACAGAACGTTAAAGAAGTGCAAAGACTTGTAGGACGGCTTGCATCATTATCTCGGTTCCTGCCCAAATCTGCCGAGAAAGATCGCCCTTTCTTCAGACTACTAAAGAAGCCCCAAACCTTCATGTGGATTGAGGACTGCGAGAAGGCCTTTGTCAACTTCAAGGCCTTTTTGTCTTCACCGCCGATATTAACTCGACCCATCCCGGGGAAAGAGTTATACTTATATCTGTCGGCCTCCGAGAATGCCATCAGCGCAGTCATTGTACAGGAAATAGAGAAAGCTCAAATGCCGGTGTACTTCATTAGCAGGGTACTTCATGATGCCGAAACTCGGTATCAAGTTATCGAGAAGCTGGTTTTGGCCCTGGTAACCGCAGCTCGGCGATTGCGCCCGTACTTCCAGAGTCACCAGCTGATTGTTAAGACTGATCACCCGATTAAACAGATACTCAAAAAGCCCGAGTTGGCAGGGCGTATGATTGCTTGGTCAGTAGAATTGTCCGAGTTTGGCTTGAAATACGAGATGAGAGGACCTCTGAAAGCTCAATGTCTCTCCGACTTCATAGCCGAGCTCCATCCGCAGCCAGTAACCGAGGATATATGGTGGAATTTATTCGTGGATGGATCCTCGAATGTCAGGGGCAGTGGAGCTGGGGTGATTCTGGAAGGGCCAGGAGATCTGATCCTGGAACAGTCACTGAAGTTTGAATTCAAGACCTCCAACAACCAGGCCGAGTATGAAGCTTTGATAGCAGGATTAATGCTGGCAAGTGAAATGGGGGCGAAGGCCGTTAGGTGCCGGAGTGATTCACAACTAGTCACTGGGCAAATATCTGGAGGATATCAAACGAAGGAGCCTCAGCTCACCAGGTACTTGTGTAAGGTTAACCAGTTAATTTCCAGCTTTGAAAAGTTCACTATTGAGCACATTCCCCGAGAAGAAAACACTCGGGCTGATTTGCTGTCCAAGCTGGCCAGCACAAAGAAGCCGGGTCACCATAGGACGGTTATTCAAGAAACCCTCAATGAACCGAGCATTGGGACAGAAGAGGTGATGGCCAGCGAGTGGGTTGACCGAGAATGGATGACGCCCATATGGGAGTACTTATCCTCAGAAACTCTGCCCTCGGATCAGGCCGAAGCCAGGAAAGTCAGGCTCAGGGCAAGTCACTTTACTATAATCTCCGGAGAGTTGTATAAGCGGGGATTCTCGGCACCATTGCTAAAATGTCTAACGAAGGCACAATCCAAGTACGTCATGGAAGAAGTTCACCGAGGAATCTGTGGTTTCCATTGCGGGGGCAGATCAATGGCCTCCAAGGTAGTCCGAGCAGGGTACTATTGGCCTACCATCCAGGCTGATTGCGTGGAATGGACGAAGCAGTGTGATGAGTGCCAGAGATTTTCCAATATAAATCATACCCCTCCTGAAGGACTTCACACATTAAACTCGCCTTGGCCGTTTGCTATGTGGGGAATGGATATACTGGGGCCTTTCCCTGTAGCCAAAGGCCAAGTCAAATTCCTGCTAGTAGCGGTGGACTACTTCACGAAATGGATTGAAGCAGAGCCTTTGGCAAAGATTACCGCCGAGAAAGTGCAGAAATTTGTATGGAAAAGCCTCATCTGTAGGCACGAAATTCCCTTTACGATTGTCACAGACAATGGAAGACAATTTGTAGATAAGACATTATGGGAATTCTATGACAACCTCGGTATTAAACACCAAGTTACATCGGTTGAGCACCCCCAAACCAATGGACAGGCCGAAGCAGCTAACAAGGTCATCCTCAGAGAATTGAAGAAGAGGGTGGGAAGATCCAAGGGAGCTTGGGCAGAAGAGTTACCAAGTATCCTCTGGGCCTACCACTGCACGCCTCAATCTACCACTCAAGAAACACCCTTCAGGCTGACGTATGGAACAGACGCCATGATCCCAGTGGAGGTTGGTGAACCGTCCTTCCGACGTATACAACACGAGCCGAATGATAATGAGAACAATTTGAGGGTCGAACTTGACTTGGTAGAAGAAATCAGGGAGGAGGCCAAAATCAGAGAAGAAGCCTGTAAACAGAGAGCAACTAGAAGGTATAATTCAAGAGTGAAGCCGAGGAGTTTTCTGCGTGGAGACTTGGTACTGAGAATAAAAGGAGAGGCAAGGAAGGATCACACGGAAGGCAAGTTGGCAGCAAATTGGGGAGGACCTTTCCGAGTAGTAGAAAACCTGGGGAACGGGGCATATAGGTTAGAAGAATTGTCAGGGAAGCCTATCCCGAGGACTTGGAATGCTTCTCATTTAAAGTTTTATTACAGTTGATGTATATACTCGGGTGCTGTACTCTTTTTCCTACCTCGGTATTTTGTCCCAAAAAGGGTTTTGACCGGGGAGGTTTTAACGAGGCACACCGCAGACTCCATCCAATAAAATAATTCATTATGAACGTTGTTTTGTCTTCCTAATTTGCCGATGTATGTGCTCCACGCGCCAATCAAATTTTAAAGGCCAAGTTTGAGCCTGGTGGCCGAGTTCGAGCCAGTTAAATTCTCATGGTCAAGTTTGAGCCTGTTGGCCGAGTACGAGCCAATCAAATTTTAAAGGCCAAGTCTGAGCCTGGTGGCCGAGTTCGAGCCAGTTAAATTCTCAAGGTCAAGTTTGAGCCTGTTGGCCGAGTACGAGCCAATCAAATTTTAAAGGCCAAGTCTGAGCCTGGTGGCCGAGTTCGAGCCAGTTAAATTCTCAAGGCCATGTTTGAGCCTGTTGGCCGAGTACGAGCCAATCAAATTTTAAAGGCCAAGTTTGAGCCTGGTGGCCGAGTTCGAGCCAGTTAAATTCTAAAGGCCAAGTTCGAGCCTGGTGGCCGAGTTCGAGCCATGAAATTAAGTCTAAAGGTCAAGTATGAGCCTATTAGCCAAGTCCGAGCTATCAAGTTATTAATGCCGAATTTGAGCCGCGAGATTATTGAAATTGAATACGAGTATCAATCAAGAAAGTACAAAGTTCGAATTTAAAAGGCCGAGTACGAGCCGTTATTCTATTAAGGAAACCGAGTACAACGCGTAAAGCAAAAATAAAGCCGAGTTTGACTCTTGAAAAGTACATTAAGGGAACTGAGCACAGCGCTGAAATTAAAAGCTGAAATTGAAAATAAGGGCCACTCGGCGGGACAGTAGTGCCCCCAATTAGAGCAGAAGCAAGTCCAGTCGGCCCCCAGTCCCCCCAATCGAACGCCACCACGCTCTCTTAAGGGAGGCTGTAGTCTCTTCCCCCTGCGAAAGCTGGATGATGAGGTGCTCGGCTGGTTCCGGGAGTAGACGGCCACTACCCCTTTCTCCACCCTCGAGGCCTGCTTTTCTCCCAGATAACATCCTTTTTGTTGGATTAAAATTGTGAAAGGAATTCTGGATCCTATCTCCCAGTTACATCCTTTTTGGAAGCGATGGAGCTCAAAAAAGGATGTTAACTGGGAGATAGGAACGTAAACCCCTGGTGACATCGTGGAAGTGTCCGGGGTGAGGGTTACTCGGGTCACACAAGAACGAGCTCGGTAGATCAAGAGGATGAAGAATGAAGAAGGATGAAGAATGAAGAAGGGAACCAAATGAGCAGTCCTATTTATAAGGAGAAAAGGACGGTGAAAGGAGTAACGGTGCGCGGGGAAGACAGGTACGAAAAGATCGAACGTTCATTGGAAAATGGCACACAGAAAGCATGAATCTTAGAACTCTGCAAGAAGCAGTAAATGCGTGAGTTTTCCAAAGCGTTTAATGCGTGACTGCATGCGTAAAGCGTGAAACATGTGTTCCACGTGTAACAACCACCGTCCATTTTCGATATGGACGGTAGAGTACCTCGGTCTAAGTCGAAGATTTGTTTAACAGGCCAAACACAACGACGGAAAGTCAGCATAATGATAACAGTTCTCATTAAGTAAAGCGAAATTACAGGGGCACAGGCCCAGTACAAGAGAGAAAGAAAAACAAAAAGCTAAGTTACTCGCCCCTATGACTCTCCTCGGCCTCAATGTGACCCTCGGGAGAATCCCCCACCACATCTACCTCTTCTTCCTCCTCGGGAATTATGGGAACAAGTTCCCCATTCACCACCTCTTTGTTCACATCTAATGCCGAAAGGTCAACCTCCGGAGTAACAACCTCAACTTGAGCAACGGCCTTGTCAAACCCTTTCCGATGCTCTGCAATGATGCACTCGGTGGCCTCTTTCAGATCCTCCTCAAGCTCCATCTTAGCCTTGGTCTCAGCCTCCAGGGCAGCCTTAAGTCGCTCAATTCCAGCCTGAGCCTCTTTGAGCTTTTCCTCAGCGCGAGCCTTGTCCTCTTCAACCCGAGCTTTGCCTTCTTCAGCCGATTTTGCTCGGAAATCCAGCTCGGAGTTTCGAGTGTTAATCTCGGCAAGGGTGACAGTCAGACGTTCGTTGCCGCGGGCCAGCTCCTCGCGCTCAGAGGAAATCCAGGTGAGATCCCCCTTCAGCCTCTCGATTGCAGCAAATTCAGATTCCAGCTGTTGGGACTTCCTCTCGGTCTCTGTTAACTCTCGGCTACAGAAACGAGCCAGGGCGGCAGCCCGAAGACAGTAGACCGAGAGGGCCTCCATGCTAGATCGGGCCCCCTGCTGCTTAATTAGTCGAAGATCGGCGGGCTTTAAGAAGTTTGAGTCGAAAGAAGGGAAGGGGTTGTAGTCTTCACCCCAGAGAGATGAAGTCCCTGCCTTCAGAGAAGTATTATACCATTTCAGCTCGGTGGGGAGAGGAGGTGGTTGTTCTCGCCTTGCGGTTCCTGTCTCCTGGGTAGTCGGGTGTGGGGGACTTGGGCGAGGAAGGGGAGAATCTTCGGTGTCTACTTCAACCTCTACCTTCTTCCTTTTTTGAGGGGCGGATGATGAAGCCCCCTTTACAGAGGTCTTGGTGGGAGGAGGTCTTTTTTGCTTCTTCTTGGTTGAAGAGGGACCCTGACCCTCTTTAGCAGCACCAGCCTTTACAAGCTTTGAGAAGTCAAATTTCCCCATAATGACTGCCAAAAAGAAAAAGTTGTTAGTTCAGCAACGAAGACAGAAAAAGATTCCAGAACTAATAAGCCGAGTACTTACTTTTCAGGTCAGATCTCGGGGTTGATGAGAAGGGTAGTTTCAGGAGCGTCCACAATGGAGGGGCCGAGGAAGTGTTTCTAGTATGTCTATGTCCCGTCTATCCTCGGCCGGGAGGGACTGGTACTCAAAGCCAACAAATTTGGTGGGGGAGGATTGCCAATATAGGGGAAACTTGGCACTGTTATCATTATCAAAAAAGTGTGATGAATGAAGGCCCGAGGAGCGAACTCGGAAGAAGCCAACTTTGAAATCTTTGTACGACGATGTGTACAAACTAAGCAGTCCCCTCCGGTTCAGCCCGTTAAGAGAAATCCATCCCATTTTCTCACCAAACCTTGTTTGGTAGAAATACAAAAATTTTGGAGTGGTGGGCTCCATCCCTATGTATTTACATAGAATCTGAAAGGCTTTCATAAAAGCCAAACTGTTGGGGTGAAGTTGAGTAGGAGCGACGTTCATGGTCCTCAGAACATCGCACTCAAACTCGATAAAAGGAAGAGATACATGCAGCTTATCGAACAATGTCTTGTACATGTACGTAAAAGGGGGCTCGGAGGGACGAGCCCTGAGGAAGACACACTCGGTACTCAAGCAGGGGGAGCAAATGAACTCGGACTCGTCCCCCGACGCCGAGATATTGACCTGGGACCGAAGTTGATCAATTGATTCTAGGGTTTGGAAAACAGAGAAAAAGGTCCCAACCTCACCTTTAACCCAGGTGTACCCAGGAAGAGTGATATCAGGAATAGGGTCTTTTGGAACCCTCAGGCGTTGCTTACGAGCGGCGGGTTTGGACGCCGGAGGAGAGGGAGAACCGGACTTGGAATCAGACCCAGGGGAAGACGACCCAGAAGAGGACGCTTCCCCCTCTCCCTCGTTCAACTCCCGTGGAGGAATCGAAGAGGTGGAGGGAGAACCCCCAATGGGGGAAACCTCGCGCTCAATTAGAGGCGAGGTATTGGACTCAGAGGACATGGATGAACTCATCTGGTAAGCAGAAATTAAATTGAGAAGTACAAGGGGAAGTAGGAGACTGGGCGTACCTGAAAAACGACAAGCAGAAGAGTGAAGCCAGAAGCTTGGAAGACGAAGGCGAAAGGTGAAGGAGGATAAACAGGGTAGGATGGAGTTGGAGTCGGAAAAGATATTTATAGCCTGCGATTGACGGTCCACATCCCATCGGGCCCAAAAGGGCGCGACTTTTGATTTTCCCCCCATTAAGTGGGCGCGGAACTCTAGGGTTTCTTGCCCGAAGCGTGCCACAAAAGTATTAAGGGGATGATTGATTTCTATGATAAAGAGGAAAGATTTGATTGAAATGACAGCTGGGAAGGCAGAAGTCTAGATTGCCGAAGAATGAACTCGTTCTCGTACTTATCAGCTCTTTCGCTTATTTAAGCTCGGAGCTCGGGGGGCTTGTGTACTGGCCGAGAGTGAAAGATCAAGAACTCGTCTATACACTAGGCCAACCGAGCTTACCCCCGCCAATGAGCCTTAGCCCAAACTCCTCCAAAGCCGAGGACATGTCAGCACACCTGACACCCGAGGATAATTACTCGGTCCTTTTCCACACCCGACCGAGCACGAAGATACCTCGGCCCCAAGCTATCCAGCCGCAGCTAATTGGGCCGAATATCTCGCTAGTCATAATATCTCTCCGCATAATCAGGATCCTAATATCCCTCCGCATAGTCAGGACCTGATCCAAATATTTCTCCGCTTATCTCGGAGCTTGATCCTGAAATATCTCTATAAATAGGGGGCTTACCCCCTCATTCAGAACTACGTTTGCTTTGATTCCCATTTGGATACGTAGGAGCAGAATCCACATTCTGTCAAGCACAATCCAAAAACACCCCACTAAACCTAGTTCGGCCGAGTATCTCTCATCCGAGATATTTGGACGGAACAGAAACTATTATAATTTTTAGGGTCAACAAACAAGAGAATTTTTATTAAAAAAATGAATATAGCACTTCTTGCAATGCTGTCATGAAGCTAACTATTTAATCATTATATTAGACCGTGATAAAATTTATTTTGAAGAATTGATTTTAATAAAAAAAATTATTTTTTTTATAAAAAAATTCAAAGATAATAACTTTGTGTTTGATAATGATATTTTAAAGGAAAAAACTTATATAAGCACCATATATATTGTATGTACAGTTTGCACTACAAATGAAAGAAAACAGTTATGTTATTTTGACAACCCATATAGACAACCCAATGGACAACTCTACTTGGCTGTGACGTTTTTGTAGTTTGGACCATTGTGCAGTGGCATTTTCGTAATGAACAGTGCAATTTTTGGATTTTTTAAAAATATTTAGCTCTTTTAAAAACTTGGTTATTTGGTCATTCAAGTGCAAATATTTGGTTAATCAAGTGCAAATATTTGGTTAATTCAGTTCATTATATGGTTAATCGGTCATCTAGCTTCAGGGTAACCCATCAACCATATAATGAACTGAATTAACCAAATACTTACAAGTGATTAACCATATAATTCAGTTCATTAATATGGTTAATGGGTAATCCTGAAGCGTATAATCATTTTCGACAACCATGTAAATATTTGGTTAATCACGTGCAAATATTTGGTTATTTCAGTTCATTATATGGTTAATGGGTCATCTTTAAGCTTATAAGCATTTTCCACAAACATGTAAATATTTGGTTAATGTAGTTCAATATATGGTTAATCATGTGCAAATATTTTCACCTTACATGGTTGTGGAAAACTATTATAAGCTTTAAGGTAACCATTAACCATATAATGAACTGCATTAGCCAAATATTTGCACGTGATTAACCAAATATTTGCAAGTGATTAACCAAAAATGTTAGTACTAAAAAAAGATAAATATTTTTAAAAAATGAATATTAAAAAAAAACCTAAAACACTATTCAAACATACGGTTGTCGCATATAGTTGTCCAATTCTGATGTCAAAAAATCATTTCTCGAAAGAAAATTGTCAGTAACTGCTTTGAAAAGTTATTCAACCCACACATCGTTTCATATGAATTTAGTGTGTTTTGGATGAAGAATAAGTTTTATCCTATTTCAAATATGAGTTTAGAAGAATTATTTTTATTAGAATAAAATAAAATAGAATCACTTTTCAGATATAACTTATTAAAATGGACATAATAGTACCTTTTTCTCATTGACTTCAAAGATTATTTCAGTTTGTTTCATTTGGGCATTTACATTTACATGGGAACAAATGTGAGGACATTTTTTTTAAGATTCAGAAAATTTGTATTCTTCTTTTTTTTTATATTCCTTTTTTCTTTTTTTCTTTTTTTTAGGCTTCGAAGTTGGACTCAAAAAGGACTTGCAACCAAAAAGAAATTAGGCCATGAGCATGAACAAAATATTTTTTTTTTTGTTTTCTGGAAAATTTGTACTTTTGTTTTTTTTCTTTTCTTTTCAAATATATTAATTAAAAAGATAAAATACCCGGACAAAATTAGGTGTTCGCAGTGATGGCGGTGTTGACAGAATGATAGATTCTGCTCCTACGTCCCAGAAAAACCAAAATGTGCTTTACATTTTCTTTTGCTTTTTGACTCCTTTTTACACAAAAATGGTGCCTAATCCCGCTTCCCTGCAACAAAAACTGAAATGTTCACCAAAATTGCATTACTCCACAGCTAGCATAATAAAGAAATTTGTCATTTACTTTCCTTGACAGTGCATAAATTCGGATAGCTGAAGCAGAATAGGGGGGAGAAACGAAAAATACTGAGGGGAGCTTAAAAAAAATTCTCAGATTGTTCACCATACTTTCTCCCATTTTTACATTCATCCTTCCGTCTTCATCACCATCCATTCAATGCATAACCATCTCATATCATCTTCTCTATCAACTCAAGCTCCTCCTTCCTCTTCATTTACATCACCCTCCAACCATCAAAACAAACCCATCTTCAACACCTCAAACATAGCCACTCTTCCATAGCCAAACACCATATCTCCATATTCATCACTGAGAAATAAATCTCAATAACCATTACAGCAACAACAACCACCACTCCATCCCAAATCAGAAATGATCAAAATAGAAAAAATACAAAAAGATCAAATGAATCTCATTTCTGTGCTCCGCCACGATCTCCGCATCCGCCCCACCATACGAGTCCACCATCCACACGTAGATTCGCGTGGCCTTTGTCGCCTCGAACGCATCCTGGTGCGTCACCGCCGCCGTTCACACCTCTGCCCAGGACCATGACCTCCGCCTCAGAACTGCCGCCGTCACGAGCAACTACAGATCTGCGCACGTTGCCATCTCAGTCCTCTGCCGCGAGTCACGCACGAGCCGCCACCACCGCCATTCATGTCTTCTGCTCTTCCGTCGCGTCGCCACCCTCTGTTCGCTCCGCCTCGTCACTGCCTCCCTTCCTCGCTGTTACGAAGGGTGGATCTGCCCCTCGCCACTACCACATAGACAGTCGTCGTTCGGACCGTTGCTTGCCTATGCTGCATCCACCGCTGCTTCCAGTTTTCTCCTTGGCCCCTTTTCATCGTTGGTAATGTAACGAGGGAGGCTACTGCTTGCCTTCTTATTCCTCTTTCTATTTCTTTTTGTTTTTTTTAAAATTATTATGTTATTTTTAGACTCTGATGGGTTTGTGATGCCAATATGTGGCCCAACTTGTTTTTTTTTATTTTTTTTGGTTTGTTACTTTTATTTCATTAGAGCATTGGGCCCTTTCATTTGGGTCAGATCCTTTCTTTCTTTCTTTCTTTTTTTTTAAAAAAAATTAGTAAAAAAATTTAAAGAAGAATTTCTTTCAAAACAAAATTTTATAAAATAAAATAGAAACCTCTTTTTTAATTCACGTAACAATCTACGACATTGATGTAATATTTTCATCCTCAAGTGTCGTATGAATTGTAAGGGTTCAACATATAGTTTGGCTATCTTTAACCTTGTGCAAAAGTGAATTCCATTGTGTTAAAAAATAATAAAATGTTTTCAATTTACTCTTTTTACAAGATTTTATCAAAAATTTATAAGATGAAAAAAAATATCTTTTTTAATTAACGCAACAATCTACGACGTTGATATATGATTTTTCATCCTCAAGTGGCGTATGAATTGTAAGGGTTTATCGTATAGCATCGCTATCTTAGACTCTGTGTAAGAGTGAATTTATTATGAAATAAAATCTTTTTAAAACAAAATAAATAAATCAAATCTTTATAAAAATATAAAATCAATAAACCAATCAAACTTTTTTCTATAAGAACTATGTGGCTTTGAGTTTCCCATCGCACCCGGGAATACGTAGCAGCATAATCAATCATTCCGTCAAGTCAAACTTTAATTTTTCATTTTGTTGTGTTTATATATTTTTTATTTTAAAAGTGGGGTAAAATAAATATTTTCAAAAATTATTAAAATTATTTTGTACAATTGACTTGAGGTACCGTTTTTAAACGGGCGATGTAGGGTGCTAACACCTTCCTTACTCGTAACCGACTCCCGGACTCAAATATCTTTTTTTTTTAAAATGACCAGTTTCCTTAAAATAAATGGTTTTTCCAATGGTTTTTTCCCAAATAAAATATTGGTGGCGACTCCTCTGTTTTTATCTCTTTTTTCGCTGCGCCTGGACGGGACGGTCGCGACAGCTGGCGGCTCCACTAGGGACTTTTGAGAGTTAGGCTTATCATAGTTGGTTGCGCAAATTTTTTTAATTGATTTGAAAATATTAATTTTAACCCTCTTTGTTTTATTTGTTTTGTAAATAGTATTATATGCTTTAATAAATGCCTTTGTATATTGTTGTAACCCTAGGGTAGAGAACTATTGTGTTGTTGTTTGTTCTTTTTGCAAGTGTGGTGTAGTTTTTGTTTTAATGGGTTTTGTGCAGGTTTCAATGCTTCCCGCACACACATCACCTTCACATACTTCACACACTTTTGGGCTCTATACCCGAGTCTTTGAATGCCATTGGATTAGAAGGGGTTTTGGTGGTGTTATTGTGATGTTTTTGCATCCCTAGCAGTCACTGATTCTCCCGCTCAGATTGTTACCTGTACTGTGGACTGCCATATTGTGACTCATTTGTCCTTGTGGTGAAGTTCATGGATCCGGGTCCTTATCTTTTAGATGAGGGCAATCTAGGGGCCATGATTTTTAGGATTCTAGACCTTTCCTATAATTCACTCATAGAGCAAACTTAGTGACCAACCGGTTAGAGTCATGACCTTAGATGTGTGCAAACATAAGTCTTACCTGACTTAGGACACAAATGGAGCATTTTTTTTCACTCATGTTCATATTTTTTGTCAAAGAAAAAATTCACTTTTTTTAGTTTTTTGTGAAAGAAAAAATGATTTACGCAAGTCCTTTTAGCTTGTAAAAAAAATCCATTTTCATATTTTGTATCTCATGCATTTTCGTAAATAATAAAAAAGGGACTTGTGTAAATCATCTTTCTGTAACTCATTCATATTCTTTGTGTATTTTGTATCTTATGCATTAAATATATTTTTTTGGGTTAATAAAAAAAATCATAATCTCATGCGTTCATCGCAAGCATTCATTAAAATAAAAACGGAAAAATAAGAAGCCATGCATCTCCTTCATTTCATGCATACATCACTAAAAACTTTTCGGACCAAAAAGTTAAAAATTCATACATTTCATGCATCAATACCTCTTTGGGTCAAAATATAAAAATAATTGATCTCATGCATTAAAAAATGTGATTCATTTAAAAAATAAGAAGCTCGTCTCATACATTACCATTTTGGTAAAAAAAAAGGTACCATCATGCTTCTCATGCATCAAAAAAAATTGGGTCAATATAAAAAATTCTTTTTCATGCATCTCCTGCATTAATACCATTTTGGATTAAAAAAAAACATTTTTTTCCATGCATCTCATATGCTCATTTCTTTTTAAGCTAAAATTTTATTTAAAAAAAAATTCATTCCATGCATTCCTTGCATTGTGCTCCTTTCTTGGAAAAAATGGAATCATGGTGCTTTCAATGAAAAGGAATTCCAATTAAACTGTGTATCATGAGGTGGAGCTGGAAATAAGACTTGCTCGATTGGTCTGAAAACGCGGGCCACATCCTTGTAGCTAACCATGGAAGTTCAGATGCCAATAACATATGAGGCTTCTAGAGTCGTTTCTCAGACGTCAAGTAGCGCATGTCAATTTTGAGACCTCTCTGAAAAAGTTATTTTCTAGTGGACTACAGATACTTCAAGAAGAAAGCTACAATGACATCACCAGAGATTCGCATTTTAGTGGTTGTGAGAAGTGCCAACACTTTGCGATCTCCGTCTTAGGGATTTCCAAGCAACCAATGCTAGATTTGTTTATCAGTGGTCTACCTTGAATTGATGGTTACATTGTATTCTATCATGAGATATTTGAACTATGTTCACTTACTTGAAGCATTATTGTAATGGATTTGAATGCGTGCCTTGTCTCATCCTTTCTTTACATTTTTATCCACGTCATAATGTTTCTCTCGCTGTTCTCGAATCTCATCTTCCCTTTTCTTTCTCCAAGTACCTTTTTTAGTTTGGTTAATAAGGCCCATCTTCCTGAAAAATCTTTGTGGACATCAATGAAGCCCACAGGTGCCCATGCCTTTTCAAAAAGAAAAAATAAAATAAAATAAAATAAAAGAGGAGCAAATAAATAAACACTTGGTGAGCACCATCTTTTTGTCTTTCAAATAAAGTTTTCAAAATAAAGCAATCATAATTTGAAATGAAGTTTGGTCATCTTTCTTTATCCTTAACAAAATATCATCATTACCCCTAGTTACACTTTTTGAGCCTGAAACTTTTCTTCAAAGAACCCTAAACAAGGATCACCCCTAAATAAGGGGCAAGCAAGAAGGAAATGGTGATCATGAAGCATAAATTGAAAAAAATTGAAAAGAAAATGAGGAGAAAGAAGAATGAAGAACTTCGTGTCAAAGACAAATGATAAGGTCAAAAAAGGAAGAATAAAAAGGAAAGTTAACAGAAAGCGAATATTTTCATAAATCCTAAAAAGGATGGATCCTTGGTCCTTTTCAACCCTAAAATCACCTTGTTTGAGCCTTATATCCTTTCTTTCATTACCCTCAACCATATGCCACGTTACAAGCCTCAAAAAGTCCATTCTGATCAATGAATGATTGCTACTTTTTCTTCAACTTTAATTTTGAGACAAAAAAAGTTTGTGCTATTCTGAGTTTCTAATTAATTGCTCCTTAAAAAAAATCAAAAAAGAAAAAGAAAAATAAAAGAATGAAAACAAAAAGAAAAAAGAAAGCCCATTAGGCTGAAAGCCCGCAAGGGTGGCCTAAGCAAAAGTTAGGGCGAGATAGGCATGACAATTCACTGGGGCAGTTTCATTCTTGGGACCTTACACTAGGGCAGCTTCATTCTTAAGTTTCATTATCAGGTGCCCGGCACTGGGGCAAGTCAGTTCTCAAAGATGCCCAACATCGGGGGCAAATTCATTCTCAAAGGTCTTTCTCTGGGGAAATTTTGTTCTTAAGCGGCATACATCAAGCCCATTTCATTTTCACATGACTGATACTAAGGTAAAATTTTGGTAAGCAGAATCCCTTGTATCCAAAATCAAATCAATTCAAACTAGGGCAATATCCTTTTGACCTCCATATCACCGCTTATGCATCTTGCTTCATTTATGTCCTTTTGAATACCATTTGAGTTGTCAAACCTCAACACTAATCGAGAAGTTTTTTGGTCAATAATGTCCTTTCCTGTCATACTTTTGAATACATGCATGTTTGTTATATGATTCTTCAAGTAACGTAAACACGAGTTCAACAATATAATTTAACCATCTAATGGTAATTCTTTGATGAACAATTCTGGCCAAAAGAATTCTTAATACAAGGGGGAAAGTGGCATTTCAGTTGGCAATCAAGCAAGAAGTTGATATTCACAAATAAGGGTGACAAAATTGTCGACGTCCAAAAAAAAAAGCAAAAAAATATAGAAAGAAAAAGTGAGAAAAATGGCTCGCTAGACTGAAAAACCAAAAAATACAGTCTAGGAAAAAGTTAGAGCAACCCGGTAGGTTGAAAACTCGTAAAGAGCGACCTATGCAAAAAATCAGGGTCAAATACAAGTAAAGTACAAGAAGTCTCCTCAAACTGACAAACTGGGGCAGTTTTAAGATGACAAGTCATGAAAGGCTCCCAATAAATAAAGTCCGAGGCAAGTCACTTCCTTGAAAGTTGATCAGGCAATCTCATCCATTGGGATAATCATCACAAAAAACGTATCTCAGGCAAGAAGTAAAACATCAGTTCAGCAAGCAAGTGATAATCAAAATTAAGGAATCTCACTCTAGCTCATCCTCAATCTCAGTTGCAATCAAAACTCTAAGGAGCCAATTATCAAAGAGTTGTTTTCCAAAATGAAAAATAAAAATCAAGGTTTTCATCAAAAGCATTTCTTGAATCATGCATAAAAAAAACAGAGTTTTCATCAATCACAAAAAAAGCATCTCTCATATCATGCATTGTCTTATCATTTCATGCATCAACAAAGTCAACATTTTTGCATTGCAGTTGTTCGACTATAGTGGGCACAGGGCCCCAAAAGTCATGTCTTTGTTTTCTTTGGTAGGCATAGGGCCTCTTAATCTTTGTTTTGTTATAGTTTGGCTTTGGCGGGCACAGGGTCCCAAAAGTCATGTCTTGTCAGCTTTAGCAGGCATCAAGGCCTCTTAAGCTTTGTTTTGTTGTAGTTTGGCTTTAGCGGGCATAAGGCCCCAAAAGTCATTTCTTTGTTAGCTTTAATAAGCATAGGGCCTCGTAAGCTTTCTTTTTGTTCAGCTTTGACGGGCATAGGACCCATAAGCTGCGCCTTTATTAGCTTTCGCAGGCGTAGGGCCTCATAAGCTTCGTGTTTGTTTTGTTTAGGTTTAACAGGCACTGGGCCCATAAGCTGTTGGTTTTGTTAGCTTTTGCAGGCATATGACCTCGTAAGCCTGTTTTTGTTTTCAAGCTTCAGCGGATACCCGACTCCGCAAGCATTTTACTTTTCTTTTCAAGCATAAGCGGATACCCGACTCTGCAAGCTTTTTACCTATCTTTTCAAGCTTAAGCGGATACCTGACTCTGCAAGCTATTTACCTTTTTTGTCAAGCTTCGGTGGGTACCATACCGCATAAGCTCTTTTATCATTTGTCAAGCTTCAGCGGACACCCAACTCCGCAAGCTTTTTACCTTTCTTAACAAGCTTCGGCTGATAACCGACTCCGCAAGCTTTTAACCTTTCTTTTCAAACTTCAGCAGATACCCGACTAGGCAAGCATTTTACTTTTCTTTTCAAGCTTCAGCAGATACCCGACTCCGCAAGCTATTTACCTTTTCTATCAAGCTTCTGCTGGTACCATACCCCATAAGCTCTTTTATCTTTTGTCAAGCTTCAGCGGATACCTGACCCCGTAAGCTTTTTACCTTTCTTTTCAAGTTTCAGCGGATAACCGACTCTGCAAGCTTTTAACCTTTCTTTTCAAGCTTCAGCGGATAACCGACTCCGTAAACTTTTAACCCTTCTTTTCAGCTTCAGTGGATAACCGGATCCCCAAGTTTTCTATCTTTTCTGTCAAGCTTCGGCAGGTACCATACCCCGTAAGCTCTTTTTGTTTTCAAGCTTCGGCGGGTACCAAACCCCGTAAGCACTTTTTTGTATTCAAGCTTCGGCGGGTAACAGACCTCGTAAGATATTTTTTTCAAGCTTCGGCAGGTACCATACCCCGTAAGCGCTTTATCTTTCTGTTCGAGCCTCTGACGGGAAATCCACCCCATAAGCTCTTTATCTTTTTGTTCAAGCTTCTGACGAGTAATCCACCCCGTAAGCTCTTTTTATCTTTTTGTTCAAGATTCTGACGGGTAATCCACCCCGTAAGCTCTTTTATCTTCAAGCTTCTAAAGGGCAATCCACCCCGTAGGCTCTTTTAGCTTTCTGTTCGAGCCTCTGACGGGTAATCCACCCCGTAGGTTCTTTTATCATTCTGTTCGAACTTCTGACGGGCAATCCACCCCGTAAGCTCTTTTATCTTCGAGCTTCTTACGAGCAATCCACCCCGTAGGCTCTTTTAGCTTTATGTTCGAGCCTCTGATGGGCAATCCACCTCGTAGGCTCTTTTAGCTTTCTGTTCGAGCCTCTGACGGGTAATCCAACTCGTAGGTTCTTTTACCATTCTGGTCGAGCTTCTGATGGGCAATCCATCCCGTAAGCTCTTTTATCTTCGATCTTCTTACGGGCAATCCACCCCGTAGGCTCTTGTAGCTTTATGTTCAAGCCTCTGACGGGCAATCCACCCCGTAGGCTCTTTTATCTTTCTGTTCGAGTTTTCCAGCTTCTGAAGGGCGATCCACCCCGTAAGCTCTTTTACTTTCTATTCGAACTTCTGACGGGCAATCCACCCCATAAGCTCTTTTATCTTTCTATTTTGAGCTTCTGACGGGCAATCCACCCCGTAAGCTATCTTTATCTTTATGTTCGAGCTTATGACGAGCAATCCACCCCATAAGCTCATTTATCTTTCTGTTCGAGCTTCTAACGGGCAATCTACCCCGTAAGCACTTTTAGCTTTCAGTTCGAGCTTCTGACGGGTAATCCACCCTGTAAGTTCTTTTATCTTTCTTTTCAAGCTTCTTACGGGCAATCCACCCCGTAAGCTCTTTATCTTCGTTTTTTAAGCTCAGCAAGCAATCAACCTTGCAAGCTTTTTATGTGTAAACCTCAGTGGGCAATCCAACCTGCGGGTTCTTTACAGGAAATCGCTCTTTAGTCATAGGTTTTTTTTTGTCAGTGTACCCCGAACAAAATTGGGGTTCATGTCTTTACTCGTTGCTTATAACGATAATAGGTTAACTATGGTGACAACTATTATCTAATAAGAAACAAGTAAAGAGGGGCAGCTGTGAACACCTAATTTTGTCCGAGTATTTTATCTTTTTAATTAATAAATTTAAAAGAAAAGAAAAAAAACAAAAGTACAAATTTGCCAGAAAACAAAAAAATATATATTTGGTTCATGCTCATGGCCTAATTTCTTTTTGGTTGCAAGTCCTTTTTGAGTCCAACTTCCAAGCCCCAAAAAAAAAAAGAAAAAAAGAAATAAGGAATATAAAAAAAAAGAAGAATACAAATTTTCTGAATCTTAAAAAAAAATAATAAAAAATGTCTTATCCTCCCTCCATGTCTTCTCTCATCACCGTAATTTGTTTTAGGAAAAGCCAAAATGTTCTTTACATTTTCTGTTGCTTTTGACTCCTTTTTACACAAAAATGGTGCCTAATCCTTTTGTCCTCTGCTTCCTTGCAACAAAAGCTGAAATGTTCACCAAAATAGGGGGGAGGAAATGAAAAACACTGAGTGGAGCTTAAAAAAAATTCTCAGATTGTTCACCATACTTTCTCCCATTTTTCCATTCATCCTTCCATCTTCATCACCATCCATTCACTGCATAACCATCTCATATCATCTTCTCTATCAACTCAAGCTCCTCCTTCCTCTTCATTTACATCACCCTCCAACCATCAAAACAAACCCATCTTCAACACCTCAAACATAGCCACTCTTCCATAGCCAAACACCATATCTCCATATTCATCACTGAGAAATAAATCTCAATAACCATTACAACAACAACAATCACCACTCCATCCCAAATCAGAAATGATCAAAATAGAAAAAATACAAAAATATCAAATGAATCTCAGTTCTGTGCTCCATCACGATCTCCGCATCCGCCCCACCATACGAGTCCACCATCCAGACGCAGATTCGCGTGGCCTCCATCGCCTTGAACGCATCGTGGTGCGTTGCCGCCGCCGTTCACACCTCTTCCTAGGACCACGACCTCCGCCTCAGAACCACCGTCGTCACGTACGAACGTCACGAGCAACTGCAGATTTGTGCACGTTGCCATCTTAATCCTCCGCCGCGAGTCACGCACAAGCCGCCACCACCACCATTCGTGTCTTCTGCTCTTCTGTCGCGTCGCCGCCCTCTGTTCGCTCCACCTCGTCGCTGCCTCCCTTCCTCGCCGTTACGAAGGATGGATCTGCCCCTCGCCACTACCACACAGACAGCCGACGTTCGAACCGTTGCTCGCCTCTACTGCATCCACCGCTGCTTCCAGTTTTCTCCTTGGCCCCCTTTTCATCGTTGGTAATGTAATGAGGGAGGCTACTGCTTGCCTTCTTATTCCTCTTTCTATTTCTTTTTGTTTTTTTTTATTATGTTATTTTTAGACTCTGATGGGTTTGTGATGCCAATATGTGGCCCAACTTGTTTTTTTTTTAATTTTTTTGGTTTGTTACTTTTATTTCATTAGAGCATTGTGCCCTTTCGTTTGGGTCAGATCCTTTCTTTCTTTTCTTTCTTTTTTTTTATAAAAAAATTTAGTAAAAAAATTTAAAGAAGAATTTCTTTCAAAACAAAATTTTATAAAATAAAATAGAAACCTCTTTTTTAATTCACGTAACAATTTACGACATTAATGTATGATTTTCATCCTCAAGTGTCATGAATTGTAAGGGTTTAACGTATAGTTTGGCTATCTTTAAGCTTGTGCAAAGGTGAATTCCATTGTCTTAAAAAATAATAAAATGTTTTCAATTTACTCTTTTTACAAGATTTTATCAAAAATTTATAAGATGAAAAAAAAATCTCTTTTTTAATTCGCGCAACAATCTACGACGTTGATGTATGCTTTTTCATCCTCAAGTGGCGTATGAATTGTAAGGGTTTATTGTATAACATCGCTATCTTAGACTTTGTGTAAGAGTGAATTTATTCTGAAATAAAATCTTTTTAAAATAAAATAAATAAATCAAATCTTTATCAAAATATAAAATCAATAAACTAATCAAACTTTTTTCTATAAGAACTACGTGGCTTTGAGTTTCCCATCGCACCCGGGAATACGTAACAGCAGAATCAATCATTCTGTCAAGCCAAAATTTAATTTTACATTTTGTTGTGTTTATATATATTTTATTTTAAAAGTGGGGTAAAATAAATATTTTCAAAAATTATTAAAATTATTTTGCACAATTGACTTGAGGTACCGTTTTTAAACGGGCGATGTAGGGTGCTAACACCTTCCCTACTCGTAACCGACTCCCAGACTCAAATATCTCTTTTTCTAAAAATGACCAGTTTCCTTAAAATAAATGATTTTTCCAATGTTTTTTTCCCAAATAAAATATTGGTGGCAACTCCTCTGTTTTTATCTCTTTTTTTGCGGCGCCCGGACGGAACAGTCTTGACAAGCACATTTGGGAAAAATTAAATTGTACTCAAACAGTTGTTTTTACACCTATCAGCTGTTTTGTGAATAATTATTTTTGTTTGGGTTTATAGCTGAATTGAATAAAAAACTTTTTTACACAGCTTTTAGCTATTTTTAACCATCTCTATTAAAGGACTGGTAGATTATTTCACTACCGATTATTCTTACCTCTCAAACCAATTTTTCTCTCTTGGCCCCCATGCTTTTCACTTTGAGCGCCACTGTCCCTATCCACATCATACCAACTCCACGTCAATGTCTTAATTAATTTTTTTATTTTAAGGATGTTAATTAAAATTTTTAAAACTTTGAATTTTTTAAAAAAAATATACATTTTAAAAAAATAATGTCGAAAAATCATCAAATATTATTAAATTATACAAATAATTTCATATCATTTTTCGTAATTTACTACATAAAAGTGATTTTTTATACCACCCAAACGAAATAGATTATCTTAAAATTGTTTTTCAGCAAACAGTCCCAAACAAAAACATATTCTGATTATAATCGATTATACAAAAATCGATTATCAACATATTTTTTTTCAGCTTTCTTAAACATACTCTGTGTCAGCTTTCCATAAAATCGATTTTCAACCCATTCAAACACATTTCTATTCACCATGCGTTTTATCCAAACAGAAATTTAAAAAGCAAAATTGATTATAATGGGTGCTAAACTAATGGGACTTTGAGATGCAAGAATCTCAAACAAACAGAAACATGTACTTAATCTCCTCGAATTGCTCGGTAAAGTCACAGTTGAACTTAAGAAAACATTGGAAACATGAGGACATATCATGACAACAGAAAGGACCGGCATAAGTCACGTTCACAACTACATATCCTTTGTTAGAGTTCAAATATAGGGATTAAATTGAAAATTATTATTACATATAGAGATCGATTTCAATTTTTTTATTCCTATATATATGAACGTGATAGTCATTTTTGCTTCAATTTTAATACGTGATAATCATAATCATTTTTACTTTAATCTTTTATACACGACTTTATATGTGTTTGGTTTCTTAGTAAATTGCTGGATTTCCAAAAGGTGAGGCTTAATGGTCAGCGGCCACTATGGTGTCACTGCATTTGTCATTAGCAAGATGTTATCTGGGACGCCCTTCCATATATTGATCACTTTTCTCTTTGGAGCTATTTGTTACTGCATGGTTCGCCTGCATCATGGCTTTTGGCACTATCTGTTCTTTTTGTGCCTTTATGCCAGCGTTAGGCCATTTTGCTGGTATGCACATTCAAGGATTATTGCTTGGCAAGTGACAATAGATACCCCACCTTTTGCTGCTTATGGTTCTTCCCTCCAAGCTTCTCCATCAATCGTTAAACCTTCATTCAGTAGAGCCCTTATATCCCTTATGGGAAAAGAAATGTTAGTATGAATTTTTTTTTAAATAATTAAAACCAATTCAATCATGATTGGGCTGCGATTGGACCACTGAAACGTGAATCAATGCTTTCACTAATTCAATGACCGGTATTTGAAATGGGAAATTACTCCTCATTAAGTATTTTGGTTGAATTAACGAACTAATTTGTGGAAATTGAATTTGTATATCATCTTGTGAAACTTTGAGAAATGAGTTATTGGCCATTTGTTTTGTTTAGTGAGATGTGTATAGTCATAGTTTTGTTAAGTGACAGTAGTTGACATGACAATGCCAATGAATATTAGTATGAAATAGGCAAACAGCAACAAATAAATAAGACTTAACTTTTTTCGGGTTTCATTTATCTCAAAAAGTAAAGAACAATAGCAGTAAAAAAAATTTATAAATGAATACCAAAAAACTTTTAAAAAAAAAATCCCGATTGTAAAAGGAAAAGTTATGCCCTGTTATGGCAATGTGGAAACCAATGAATACTTGGCTTGCAAATCGTCACTGCAAACATCATGTAAAACTTTGAACTTCTCAAGAAGTGGCAATTAATTAGAAAGTCATAACATCCTTGTATGTTGTAATTAAGAACTGTATTTTGTAATCTCTTTCTAGAAGAGCAATTATATACCCTCAGACTGTTGATCATCGAGATGATGATAGGTTCTGCTAAATGCATCCCACTTCAATACCTATATTCTAGGCCTTAGGTGATATATTCTACCAAAAAAGAAAGCCTTAGGTGATATAACATAATATATGGCCGACTCAATTATGCAATGATTTTAAACTTCCAATATTTAAGCATTGCAACTATTACGGAACTGAGTCAATATGACAAATCACCTAGGTGAACCAGTACCATTAACGAGCATTGTAAAATCTCTCTAGCTCAATCAATTACTCAGCTTTAACTTATTATATCCAAAATGGAACAATAACTTCAAAAAAATTCAAAACAAATAAAGCATTTGGACGACTTCTGCAGTAACCCTCACTCCCTTAGTATTACTATGAGGTATTTTTCAATACCAACAATAGTGAGACTCCAACAGAAACATTATAATTCAAGAAGTAGGCTATCAACTTTGTGTACCACTGAGATGCCACCACTTTCTAAAATAGTAAGTCTGAGTTTTGATGTAACCTATCTAGGTTATATTTACCTATTTATTTACAAGCAAATTTAACAGCAAGTTTAACAGCAAGTGTAACCTATCGGTCGCTACACGGTTGGTCGCATTGTTTGGGTAACCATTTTTAGCGACTGATAATCGGTTGCTAGTTTGGTCGCCAATGTTGGTTACTGTTAGCCTATATTAGCGACGGATTTTCGGTCGCTAGACCACAATCTGTTAATGTTAATTAAAGTTTAGCGACCGAATTATTGGTTTTTAATTCGGTCGCTAAACTGGTTTTATTAATTTTTTAAAATTTAATTTTTAAAATAATAAATTTTTTCTATTTTTCTTTAAAGTTTAGCAAAATTACTAATAAAACACACCAAATTACTAATGAAATATACAGTCATAAGAAATAATGAATATATATATATATATATATATATATATATATATATATATATATATATATATATATATAAATAATCCAAAGTGTCGTACAAGAATCGTTTAAAGTCAAAAATATGGAAAAAAAATCAGTCATGATGAGGGGGAGGTGGAGGAATCCAATCATCCTCAGCGTCCATACCACTGACGTCTGCTATCCGATCGTCCTCTCTCGATGTGAGCATCGAGTGGTGGCGGCGAAACCGAGGAGGAGCGGCGGCGCGCGCACAACCGTCGAGAGCATCACCACTGAGCAATTGGAGTCTGGATCCTCATCTGCTCCAACACCAGCCCATGATGTCACCGCCCCGCTCGATGCTTGTCTGCATCAGCTGCTGGTGTGCCTGAGTCAACTGTGCAATTTGGTTCGCCATCTGCTGCTCTCTCTCGCTCTTCTCTCGAAGCTCCGCGTTCAGCTGCGTGATGGTGTCCTGCATTTGGTTGAACTGCTCCTGAGGGACGGTATCGGCATAGGCAGGAGCAGGCGTGCCGGATGATGAAGCGATAAACTCGCCTCCCAGGTGTCCGAGGCCATACACGTGCCCCTTCTTGTTCCTGCCCCCGACGACCTCCAAATAAATGGCATTATCGTCGATGGAGATAGGAGAGCTGGCCCATCACCAGTTAAGGCCTCATCTTGTGACTGTGAGGCACGTGATATGGCATTGTCCTTCTTCTCGTTGAAGCCCACCTACAAAGTATAGTTGAAGAGATTTAGTTAAAATTATAATCAAGATTAACAAATCATTTATAATAAATTACAAGTAAACACTAAATTAATTTTTTGCTTACAGCATAGTTGCCTTGTCGTTGACCCATGTCCCCGACTTCAACTTCTTCGTCCTCTCCACCTTCTCCATAGCAGTGGGGGCCCGCTGTTTCTGTGAAAGCACAGAAAAATATAATCTTAAATTCATAAGAATAATTAAAAATGAAAACTAATTAAATAGTATAATAAGTCAAAAGTTTAATGTATTACCAACTCGTCGTAGTGGGCGGCGGCTGATTTAGACCCGCTGGTCCAAGCACATGCGCCACCATCAGAAGCTCGATTACGCCAAGCTGTGGCCTGGATCTCCTGGAACTTCTCAGTAGCCCAGTACTGGTCCAGCTGCCTCCTGATTTCAGGATCCACCCACTTCCCCTTATGCTTACCCTTTCTCAGCTTGTTCGTCAGATTCTTCATGACCAATGAGCCTTTATGCTCAAATATGTCCCTGACGAGACCCTCTAAAGCTACGTCCCACCTATACTCTTTCTGCAACTTACAGTTGTTAGGAAATTAGTGTGTGTATATATATATATAATGTAAATTTAATTTAAATAACTTAATAAATTGTTACCTTAAACTCTTGAAACAACGGATCCCTATGGCCCCCTGGGATGGCCTTCCATGTAGGCCATGGACCATCAAACTTGCGTCGCAGGATCTTCGATATCGAATCAGAAGGGCCCTTCGCGGGCAGAAAGCTGTAGCAAAATCAGAGCATTAATAAATGTTATAAATAAATAAATAAAACAAGTAAATAGAAATTATCGATACTTTATATATATTAACAAATTAAATTAACTTACTCGTTATCCCCCCTGGGGATAAGAAGAATCCTCCTGTCGGATGGACCACGACTCTCCTGTCCCGATGATGATGATGGTTTTGTCATAGGTGTGGATGATGAGGGTGCAGCCTGTGTCCCGACCACATGAGGCTGGGTAGGGGGTGCAACTCCATCACCCTGAGGTGTCCCATCCACAGAGGTGCTGGTAGGGTGGTCTCGATCTGAAGGCTGTGGGTCGGCCGGCGAAGGGACTCTCGCAGCACGGCCTCTGCCACGACCACCACGACGACCCCTACCTCTAGAGGAATCTGCCATCTGTGTAAAAAAAGAAAAGATGATTACACAACAGTGTAAATAATACAAAAATAAATTACCTAAGTAGAATGACATTTACACAATGAATTATGACATAAATAAATTACCAAAGTAGAATCTCCGTCACTAAATTCACCCTCACTCTCATCAGTCTCACTTGATTGGAATGTGCCTTCGCTAGATGCGTCCAACTCGGATTGATCCATTAACTCTCTTTCAACTTCTTCCCCATTTCCGGAAATGTCCGCCAGAGAATTAACAATAATGTCCGGCGTAATTTGCAACGGTACGTGGGGTCATGAAAACTCATCATCTTGGTACGGAGCATTTTTTCAGGCTGGTTGATTACATTATCAGTAATTATACTGCGAGCCTTTATCTTAATAACACCCAACCAGCCTTGATGTCCTTCGGGATATGACGAGTAACAAACCTGATCTGCCTGTTGTGAAAAAATGAATGGGTCTTACGCCTTATTATACCTACGAGACAGCCTAACTTGAACAATACCATATTTTTATCGATTTTTGTCCCTACGTCAAGAGTAGGATCAAACCAATCACACTTGAAGATAACTAACTTCATCACGGGGAAACTGGTATAATCGAGTTCAAGGATGTCAGTTAGAACCCCATAGAAATCATCCTCTACATTGCCATCAGTGGCTCGCACACAAACACCGTAGTTACACGACTGAATTCCTTCATTCCATGTTTTTGTGTTAAATTTATATCCATTTACAATGTAAGTATTCCATGATGTAACCCATCTGTTAGGCCCCCATGCCAAATTTGTCAACAATGGATTTTGCACATTGTTTTCTGGATCTAGTACCTAAAAAATCAAATATTATATTATTCTTATACATGCTATATATTTAAGGAGATAAAATGTATTGCAACAAATGAAGATGCTTAACCTACATATTTACTGAACCACGTAGCAAAGTGAGAAGTAATTTCTCGATCAACCTGATCGTTTGAAATGTTAGGTTGGAGATCCCTTAGAAAATTGTCGTACATCCTACATATGGGAGATTAACAGCAGGACGATTAATAATCATAAATGTCAATTGAACTTATAAAAGACATTGTAGAAACTTACTCTAAATATGGCACCACCTCTTCACAATTTTGAAGGATATACAGATGAGCAGCATTAATGTCACGCTGCTCCAAGAAATATCCTTTTGATTTGCCACTAAATATGCCCGGATAGTTGAATATTGATATAGGAGGACTAGTTGAACTTCCTTCGCCCGAATCAACGTTTCTAGGCATCCTTGTCCTTCTCTTGTTAACTTCGTCCGGATAGTAATAAGAGGCAAAAATGGAAGTCTCCTCTACTAAGTATGCTTCACAAATGGAACCCTCCACTTGTGCCTTGTTCTTGACTTTGTGTTTAAGGGAGTGCATGAACCTATTAAAGAGGGGTACAAACAAATAATTACTACTTTTAGGGAAAGCTAAACTACGATTTCGTGTTCTTGAATTTCATATGTATTAAGTAAAATAGTTGATGTTGTTTACCTCTCAAATGGATACATCCAGCGGTATTGGACTGGGCCACCAACTCTTGCTTCGTAAGGTAGATGAACTGGCAGGTGTTCCATGGAATCAAAGAAACTCGGCGGGAAGATTTGCTCCAGCTTACATAACAAAACGGGTATCTTGACTTCCATGTCCTTTAATTGATTCACATTTAGTGTTGTCGATGTAAGCTCCCTGAAAAAGTGGCTAAGCTCAACAAGTGGGTTCCAAATTTTGCTTCGGTAATGCGTCGAACGCAATTGGAAGCAACCGTTGCATGAACACGTGGCAATCATGACTCTTCATTCCATGTAACTTTGCTTCCTTAATGTCAACACATCTACCCAGATTGGAAGCATACCCATCTGGTAACTTTAGTTCTTTAACCCACTTACAGACGGCCACTTTCTGTGTTTTGCTTAGTGTATAACTTGTCTTCGGTTTGATAAGTCTACCACGACCACCGTCCTGCAATTCAAGCTCCTTCCGATTTCAAATTTCAGCCAGATCCAATCGGGCTTCATTTGTATCCTTTGTCCTCCCCTTGATGTCCATCATAGTGTCAAACACATTCAAAAACACATTCCTCTCAGTATGCATGACATCAATGTTGTGACGGAGTAGCTGCGTCCTCCAATACGGCAACCTCCAAAATATACTTTGTTTTGTCCAATGATGGTTCACGCCATAATCAGGAATATGTTCCCCTTGGGATTCATGGACGAGCAGTAAGTACTGTACTCTGTTGGAACGAATCTAGGCAAGTATACCCAGTCGTACAAGTAATAAAGAGGTAAGAGGGATATCGTTCCCACGAGGACTGAGACAAGTACTAGCACGTGCCAAATCAACTACTATCTAAGCGGATATTTGGATGGAAGGGAGCTCAATATCAAATACCAAGCCCAACAATAGTAAAAACAAACAAAATAAAAGGAACAAATTCTTTTTGGATTTTTATCGAATACTTGGAATGCAGAAAAAGGTAATTTTCAAATATGATAAAAAATGTTGGGATTAAACTTCACTAAACCTTTGCCTCATGCAATACTAAGACCACCAATCCAGTTTATGCTTCAAATATTAAAATCAACCCACAAGATTACTCAAGTCCTAATTCCTTAGATGACATGAGCCTAAATCCCCTAATAGACCCTAATTCATTAGGTGGCCTAATTAGTGGATTTGCATTAAGAGTAGGGATTACACGATTACTAATAAACCAAAATCCATTCATAGATGCAAGGTTTAATAGGTGATTAATTCCAGATCAAGAGATGATAAGAACTTCCCAATTACAAATCAAATCTAATGAACAATTCATGGGTGATCAAACCACAAAAAGCATTACGCATAGGAATCAAACACTAATAAGGAGGCATAAACACAGATTGATAAATCAAAGCAATTACATGAAATTCGGTTTAGCTACATCTAATCCCAACAAAAAGGGATTTAGCTACTCATAGTAATAGAGAAAGCCAAAATCAGAGAAATAGAAACAAGGGGAAGAAGAAACTCCATCGAAGCTCTCCACAGCTGTCACAGCAGCCTCTAGGGTCAAAAGTTTGTCTAGGGTAAAATCCTCCACTTTGTTCTTCCCAGATGCCTATTTATAGATTCAAATAATGCGCGTCACGGCCGTGACGGGTTCTGCCATGACGCGCTTTCAATTTTGACTTGTCACGACCGTGATGCTTATCACGGCTAGGCCGTGACCAGTTCTGCCTGTTGAGGGTCCGGTTCAACTGACATGTCACGGCCGTGATGGGCATCACGGCTAGGCCGTGACAGCTTCTGACTTTTGCCTTCTTTATTTTCAGCTCTGCTTGATCATGGCCGTGATGGTCATCACGGCTAGGCCGTGATGGTCATCACGGCTAGGCCGTGATGGACTCTGTTTGACTCATTTTCTTCACTTTTCAAGCTCTATCTTCATCCAAGCTCCATCATGGTTGATCCTGAGCATTTTATCATTAATTTCTACAAAACAACACCACGAAACCGCCTTACCCGTTCCAAGGTAAAACTATCCAAAATCAAACTAATTATGCCTAAACTATATGAAAAATGCATGCAAAATGATAATGAAATATGCGGTGTAATTACACTCATCAAATCACCCCAAGCTTAAGACTTTTGCTTGTCCTCAAGCAAACACCAAGGCTAGAAGATAAAAATAATCAGAGCATGGATAGTGAACCAAGAACCCGAGTAACTAATCCAAGTAAAGGCATTTTCAAATAATTCACCAAGAGACAATCAATTTCAAGTCCAATTAGAAGCTTAGGTTTCCTAGACTCATATTCTCACTGATTCGGGCACTCTTCTCTCCTCACTCAAGTGTTTAAGGATATATGATATTTCGCTCAATTTCCTCAAGGAATGAATTCTACCATAAGCTTGACTGTTAACCAAATCTCTACTTTATTAATGAAAACACATAAGAATCAAGAGGTCTTTTACTTTGGTTGTAACGGGGCCATGGGATTAATCGTTAGGTGGGGAAATCAAGAAAAGGAAATTTCAAGAAGGCTAAACATAGTATCAAGCATTGCAAAACATGACACCTTCTAAAATACCTTTTTGGGTTTTGATTCATTTTTCCACCTTTCTTTCTTTCTTTTTATTTTATTTCTCACTTCCTTTTGTCATCCCCTTCTCTATATTTTTTTTTCTATTTTTTTTTGGAGAAGGGGAGATCTTCAATTCAAGAGAAATATTTTTCTAACTTTCTCATCCCATACTTTTTCAATCTACCTTTTTACCCTTTTGTGCAATACTTTATAAGGTCTCCTACCAAGCATCATTCATCAAAATATTTCAAGGTACCAAGAAAAGTATTTTATTCTTGTAGGCTCAAAATCAGGCAACTAAGGGTAGCATTTAATCAATCAAAGCTCAGAAGGCCGGAAAAATACCTAGTGCCTCAATCATTTTCAAAAATGTTTTCAAAAATTTTTAAGCTTCAAAACGGTTTCAAGTCAAGTTCTAGAGAATACCATCCAAGAGGAATACAACACTCTATACAAAGAATGGGGTGATTTAGAGTACCTTGGCTCAAAGTCTCACATTTAGTAGTTCAAAAAAGGAAACCAATCCTGATAGTTTATCAACTATCAAAGATCATCTAAGATTGTTATTTGTAGCCTTATCACAAGGATAAAAAATTGGGTTAAAATTCTATCTCAATTGATTTTTCATGAATGCATACTCTAACCAACCATGTGATCATGCAAAACTATGCCTATATGAATGCAACATGAAAAATGCAAAAATTCAAAAATTTACAAAAATACCCCTACCCCAAGCTTAAAAACTTACATTGTCCCCAATGTAAATAATCAAGTCGGAGAGAGGAGAAAAATGGAACAATTCACCAAGGTGGTAGCGGGTGTTGGCTCACACTCTAGGCAAAAACTAGTTGGAAAATGTATCACGGTCGTGATGCTCATCACAGGCAGGCCGTGATCAATCATAAAATACGTAACCAAGGCCAAGATCTTAAATTGACAGCCAATCATTCAAATTAAAAGGAATTGTAAAACTAAACCTAACCGAGCAGAATCCCTCCAAGATTCATTCAAACAATCATCACTCTGGAAACAGAAGATACGTATGAAAACACATACCTTAATCAGTTTCTGTTGACCTTTCAGAAGCTTCTCATTGCTATCACTCTCTTTATTAGTTAGTATTGTATAAGACTTGACTAATTCTTTCAGTGAGCTTTCCCTTTGTCTTAAATCCATATGTAAATCACCCACCAACTTCAGAAATTTATCTTCCATGTGGCACCTGGAATCCAATTTCTCTTTCAGTTTCTGGGCCTCCAATTCCAGCTTTTCGTTGATTTTCAGTTGGTCTTGGAGCTAAATGATTTTAATAGTGAGTTGTTCATTTTTCCTCTGGTTAAATAGATTAACAAATTTCATTAACAATATGCTATTGTGATAATCGATCAATCTACAACAACAAAATCAATAGCGAAATACCATTAATACCACAGACCTTTCGATCTTCAGCCAATTTCAAAACTTTTCTATAATAATGTTCTAGCTTCGTTGCAGCTGTCTCAAGAGTGCTAATATGCATTTTATTCTGAAAACAAAATAAACTCTAAACATTGTTAAACAAGCATCCTAAGATCATTTAAACTGCTTAAAGAAGAGTAGGAGTATATTCATTTTATTCATAGAAACCCATGCAAGCATCCATCATATGAGTTAGTCAGACACATCTAATGACCTTTTGAATTTCATCATTCAAGTTCTTTTGCTGCAGATCATTTATGGCCTTAATCTCCTCCAATTTCTTGCTAAACTGCTGATGCTCATTGTTTGTGTTAATGACCTTCGTTTGTTGTAATTCTGGAAAGCATGAAGTGTAAGTTGAACCAAATAAAACATGAAAGGAAACATATATACAAATAAGGGTTTTTCTATCATGTGCAACTTTGCACAGGTTAAGAAACCCAAAAACAGCAACTATTTATTGGAAAACTAAGCATTTCAGTTTTGAAAGTATAAAATACACAAGTTCCTAGGTAAACTTACTCTTTTAAGATCCTTAACCCGTGCAAAATTGCACAGGTTATAAAAACCCTACAAATAAATTCATGAGGAGCAGAAAGGTCTCCTCAGGTACAATAAATGCATGTCAAAAGTCACATAGCAGACTTTGATGTTCGTTCATCTCATTTTCATTTGAATATTGCTTTACTCTATTCGGACAATGATTAGCATGACCCAATATAAATATATAAAAGTAACACTAATTAATAAAACTAAATTTATTTATGATTTGATAATATTTTATCTACGAATGTACAGATTCTAATATTAAAAATGATCTTGTTAATCAATATCTGGTTAAGGAATTAAGAATAGACAAGGTTTTATTGAAAAACTAATAACTTCCCTTTTTGATACATTAACTACACTTCCACGTAAAATTTTATCGTTTCAATTCCTTGATCAGTTCCTTTAGGACTGTTAAGATTCTAAGAGAATGAACACAAGTAATATTGCTGAATTACTTTTTACCATTAACCATCACAAGGGAATGCTCTTATAGAGCTACAATGGCAGCAAGGCTAAAAGGCAAAACAACTAATCTTGCCAAACAGAAAAAACTGTCAAAGCAGAATTCCTAACAGAATAACAAACAAGCTAACAGAATAACAGACTTTCTGTTGGGCTACAACCTCTCATAACAATCCCTCCCTTAAACTGTTGCAATTATAAGCAACTAGTTTAACTTAGGAATTTCACAAACTCCTAGTTGCTCTCTAAGCTTCAGGAAAGAATCTGACTTAAGTGGCTTTGTCAGCAGATCTGCAATTTGTTCATTAGGTCCACAATGAACCATTTCTATATCACCATCTCTAGATAGGTTCCTTAGGAAGTGAAACCGAACATCAATGCATTTACTTCTTCCATGCATGACTGGATTCTTTGAGAGTTTGATAGTTGAACTATTGTCACACATTAAGGTGATACAGTTTCCACCCTTTATGTACTGCAAGAGCTATAATCATTCTCACAGTATCCATTCTGCTCACAGGAGCAAACACTTCTGTATAATCCACCCCATACTGCTGAGAATAGCTTTTGGCCACTAACCTGGCCTTGTACTTTTCTACTTGACCAAGTTCATTCAACTTAGTCTTGTAAATCCACTTGACACCTATCTTTTTTGATCCAGCTGGTAAGTCAGTGAGTTCCCATGTACCATTCTTCACAATTGAATTGATTTCAGCATCCATAGCTTGTCTCCATTTGATACTTTTTACTGCAGTTTCAAAGCTGTCAGGGTCTGTGCATTCAATGAAGGCCATGTTGATTGTATCTTCTGGTTCTGAGAGCTCTTCACCAGTTACATAATCACTCATCCAGCTAGGTGGATTCCTACTCCTGCCTCCTTCATCATTAACAACTTCAGTTCTCTGAGTTTGTGTCTGAATCCCATCTTCCTCATCATTGGACTCACTGCCTGCAACACTTTCTTCTTCAAAGTCAGTAATGCTCTCAGCATCCCCACTTTCAGTATCTACAATCAGTTCCTCCTTTTGCTTCTGATCCCAATTCCATTGAGTATCTTCTTCAAAGATCACATCTCTGCTTACAACAATCCTTCTTGTAGTTGGATTATAGAGCTTGTATCCCTTGGATTCCTCACTTATTCCCGACAAAACACACTTGCAGCTTTTGTCCTCCAGTTTAGTCCTTTTGGCATCTGGAATGTGTACATGTGCTACACAACCAAACACCCTAAAATGCTCAACTGAGGGCTTCACTCCACTCCAGGCCTCCTCTGGTGTTTGATTCTTCACAGCCAAGGTTGGTGATCTATTCAACACATAAGTCACCCAATTCACAGCTTCTGGCCAAAAAGGCTTTGGAATCTTCTTCTCTGTCAGTAAAGTTCTTACCAAGTTCATGATGGTTCTATTCTTCCTCTCAGCCACCCCATTCTGCTGTGGAGTCTAGGCTGTGGTCAATTGTCTTTTGATACCTGTTTTCTGGCAGAACTCATTGAATTCCAATGAAGTAAACTCTCCTCCTCTGTCAGTTCTAAGACACTTGATCAACAGACCAGATTCCTTTTCAACTAGTTTCTTAAAACATTGAAAATAGTGAAAGGCTTTTGATTTCTCCATCAAGAAATAAATCCATGCTTTTCTAGAGTAACCATCTATAAAGCACATGAAATACCTCTTCTGGCTATTGGATGATGGAGTGATAGGGCCACAAATGTCTGCATGAATTAATTCCAGCTTCTGAGTTGCTCTCCATTGACTCTTCTTTGGAATTGGATCTCTGTGCTGCTTTCCTTTCATACAATCTTCACACACTTTCTCTGTTGCAGATAATGAGGAAGGGAGACCCCTGACCATGTCTTTACTCTGAAGAGTTTTCAGCCCCTTGTGACTCAGATGAGCATATCTGCAGTGCCATAAGAAGGAAAGGTCTTGTGCAGTAGTGTGGAAGCATGCATCATTCTTGGTTATAGTCTGTGCAGACAAGATAAACATCCTATTTGCTGTCATGTTAGTCTCCAAAATCAGGCCTTTGTCAGGATGAAAGAGCTTGCAGGTTCCTGACTTAAACATTACAGTTAAACCTCTTTCTTGCAGCTGCCCTATGCTTAAAAGATTGTTCTTGAGTTTTGGCACCAAGAACACATCTCTAATTATATGAGTGACTCCTCTAATATTCAACTTCACACTCCCTGTTCCAGTCACCTCCATTCTTGTGTCATTTCCAAGCTTCACATACTGCTTGAAAGTATCATCCATCTTCTTGAACCAAGATCTGTTTCCACACATATGATTCGAGCACCCTGAATCCAAGAACCATGCATCTGCTCTTTGCACATCATGCAATTCCTCATGAGCCATCAACAAGAGTTCTTCTTGCTCATTGACAGAAGCATAATTGGCTTCTTTATCCCAGTTAGGACATTCATACTTGTAATCTCCAAGTTTGTGTCATTTGAAACATTCAACAGTGGCTCGGTTTTGTCTTCCTCTTCCCCTATTATCATTCCTCTCATCAAAACTTACTTTGAGAGCCTGCTCCTCTCCATGATTCTTGTGGAATTTCTGCTCATGAACTATCAAAGAACTCTAAAGTTCATCAACAGAAAGGGAATCAGTATCCTTAGATTCCTCAATTGAACAAACTATATAGTTCTTCTAAGAGAATGAACACAAGTAATATTGCTGAATTACTTTTTACCATTAACCATCACAAGGGAATGCTCTTATAGATCTACAATGGCAGCAAGGCTAAAAGGCAAAGCAACTAATCTTGCCAAACAGAAAAAACTGTCAAAGCAGAATTCCTAACAGAATAACAAACAAGCTAACAGAATAACAGACTTTCTATTTGGCTACAACCTCTCATAACAAGGACACAGCCGCATGAGTTAGCATTTCACATTTAAATTTTATCTACATCTTACTTTTTAGACTAACAGCATCATCAATTGTGCCACTCATTTTCATTATGCATTAGGATACTAAGTTCCCATATATCAGATAAAAAAATGTTGCTTACACATGAAAAACTTCTCAAATAACCATACTTTTTAATTTTTGTCTACTTATTAATTAACAGGGGAAAAATGCATACACACCCCTTAACCCCCTAAACTTTCCCTTTTGCAAGTAACCAAGTAGACACCTTCAATTGTCAAAAAGAAAAAGAAAAAGTAGACACATTCAACTATGGATTGTTCTCAATTAATCCCTCAAATTCCACTTATCAATGAAATTTGTCCTTCTATTAACCTAAAAAACATAGAGCCGGTTCTTCTCTAGTTTATTCCTTTCAGTTTCAGTGGTTCCTTATATATCATTAATCTAGATTTTTTATTCAAACCATACATTCTTATCTAAATTACTGCTACAAAATGTCGAAAGACCAAACACTTTTTTTTTATTAATTTGGCAAAATAAAATTAATCGGGTGCAGATCACCGTTCATCACCAAACAGGACTACCTATTATACCTACGTCCATGGTTCTACACACAAGACACGTTTGCTACGAATTAAAAAATAATAACTTTTATATTTAATAATTAGAGATTATTTTTTAAAAATTAAAAAAAAACATAAGTTATTTTGTATTTGTTTCCCATCATAAGAATCAATTTATTAGTAAATAGTTATTTTAAATGATTTTTTTCCAAAAACTAAATTAAAAAACAAAACCTTTCATTTTAAGTACCTTACAAAGTTTTTTTTAAAAAAACATTTTAATAAAAAGCTTCAACAAAAACTCATTTTAGATTTTTTTTACTAAAAAAAAGGATTTTTTTTTTCATCAAATAACAAACACCCTCGTAATTTAATCTAACAAAAGCAAAAAGAGGATAAATTATTCAGTGCTGAGTAGTATTAGAGACGCACACGCACCTGAAGGAAGAGAATCAAATTAGTGAGCGTCATTGCTGAACACGTTTTTTGCAAAGTAGTCTCCTGTAAATAACTCTGGCATCTTTACACGTGCCATCGTTACAAAATTAACACGTTTCTTTCCAGCATCAGCAACTGCTTCTGCCAACGAGCTTTTCCCACCGTGAGTTGGTAATTGCTTACCCGCTCCGTTTCCTCCATCCACTACTCTCTGTGTTCTATGCTTATCATCAAACACTGAAAAGGATTTAAGATGATAGAAATGAAGTGTCTATCAGTGTGGTGTGTCGTCACTTGTCAGTGTTTGAAGTAGAAATAACGGAAAATTATAAGAGAAATAAAACCAAAAGAGGAGTGTGTGTGAGCTAATATCAGAGAAAAAGCAAAGGGGGAGAGGAGAATCAACGGTAAAGATTAAATAAATTTACCTGAAATGAAATGAAATGACAGATGAGAAGTGAAGCAGATGTTAATGAAACAAGAGTAATGATATTTGAATATAAGAACGGTGTCTAACATCGTATAAAACTACAACTTTTCATTTATTTTTTCTTGTATCTCAATCATGTATTTCATCACTCCTAATATACTCATAAGTGATATAGTATCTATATAAGATGTCTAAATTATGTGTTCAAATATCTTTACTATGAAATAAAGGTGAAATCAGATGTTCGGGTTATGGACATGTGCATTGAGCCAGAGGAATGATTTTTGTACATAAAAATAGGGACATAATAAGGTGTCTCCTTTATTATTTTAGTGTAATTTTCGAGAAACATTTATATAAAGAAGATAAAAATAGATGAGAGATTGATATAAACATATACGATATCACATACTATGTCCAAAATTTGTGTTCAAATAACATAACATATTCAACAATTTGAGCACACGGTTTCAACAAAACAGGGGGACACCATATGCTTGCAAAGTAATTTTGATGAATTTTTTTTTTTTTTTACTTTTAAGATCTTTTACGTATTTATTTTCGAGACCAGATTGTTACATTCCTATTAATTACTAAATTTTTTGATTTATTCATAGTTTTAGGATAGTAATTTTTTGAAATATCTATTTTCATTTAGTAATTTGTCTACACTTTTTATATATTCCTAATAATTCTTCACATATCAATTCACGTAATTCTTGCTGATATTTTATTTATACTTCTAAATGTACATAATTTTGGTGGAGATTTTCTTGCCAATATTGATGTCTTATTTTTTCTATTATTATTTTTACAGTCTTTTGATAAATTCATAACTAGCATGCTTAATATTTCTCTATCCGTTATTCTGAATATCAATATTCATCATCTGAATATATTTCTTCTTCAATAAATTACATTTCTTCTAGATATTCAAATTCAATATACATATATCTATGTTATTTAAATAAAGTCCTTTCTGTCTATATTGTTCTTTTATCTTTTTATTATAATTTGTTTACAATCAATCCGGAGGTTCATTTGTAAAATGTGACACCCAACTACCTCGCATGTTGTAAAGCATAAAAGATAAAGATAAAACATAAAACATACCTCCTTTAATAAAAAGGTTCATGGGTAGAAAGGTCTAACATGAACTAGTTCAACAAAACGTGAAAAAAAAAAACCAGGTTTAAAAGAATTGAAAGAAACATAACATGAAATTAAGGCAAACATAACCCAACCCAGATGTCACATACAGAGCTGGTATAACCGTTCCGAAATATATAAAATCCTCCGAATACAACTGAAAACTGACATAAAACTAAGCAACTGAAACTGGAAATCCTAACTAAAGAGTCGCGGCTCCTCAGAGTCACTCCTCTCCTAGCTGCTCGTCGTCCTCTGCATAAAACGATACATGCCACACATATAATCACAACGGCATGGAGATAGGAAGTAAGATGAACATACATCATGGCACAACAACAACATAGGCAGACATGTACATAATAAGCACCATATCATTCATCATAAATCAACCAAGTATGCTATGCGATGCAATGCAACACTACTCCGCTACTCCATTATACATGTGGATCCAAGCTAACTCGGGATGAACGACTTTAGAGTTACATATCCGTATTGGCCATAGAAGCACCAACACCGGCAGTTCACGAAACCTCGGGTGAACCTCATGGATAGCCAACGCATCAAACCATGGATGCCTCATCACGGTGGCGCACGATCACCAAACCTTGGGTAACCTACAGTGGATGGCCAGATCACCGTACTCTTGGGCGATCTCCCCTATGTCGAACGTCCCCCTCAACTATCAACTCCAATGCTCGATGCATGGGAACAACAACAAACAACAACCACCTCCTTTGCTTGGGCCAAAAAGCTCCCAAGACTTCAACATCAACATTAACAACACCTTAGATCCAAATCGTGGGGTCAAGGTCCCCTTGGCCAATAAGTACCAAGGTACAACTCATCAACACCTCGACCAATAAGCACCGAGGCCACTTTGGCCAATAAGCATCAAAGCTAACAACGTGTGGTAACCCAACGGATACCGACTTAACCATCTTATCGTCTTTCAACGTCTTAATTATTATATAATTAAGTTATCTAATCTCCATCGTTTGTTTGGTGTATTATCATCACATCATTATGGGAAGAATGGGGTTAAAACCCCTCTTTAACCTTTAATCTCATATTCTGTTCTGGAGGGGAGCACCGGCGTGCTTAATCCTAAGCACGGTCGTACTCCCACATAAGTGAAGCACGGGCGTGCTTCCTTTTAATCACGGTTGTGCTCAGCTGCACGGTCGTGCTTCCTATTATGCAGGTCGTCCTTAGTTGCACGGTCGTGCTCCTCTGCTCCACAGCCATACTTAACACACGGCCATTTTCCAGAATTCAAACTGGGAGCACGGACGTGCTCCCTGTTTAGCACATTGGTGCTCCTGGGCTGGCCGTACTGTTCTGGGTAGATTCTAACTTGTTATTTTTTCCCAAAACTCCCTAAAAGGTCTCTTAATCCATTCCTAGTATCATAGACTAAACCATTGGCATAAATCTCACCTTTATTAACAGTCCATGTTTTATAACCAATTTTGGGGAATTATATCCTTTAATATTTGTTTACTAAGAGCCCTATTTTAACCAATAGGTATAAACATACCAAATCGACCAACATGTATAAACATACCAAATTATCAAATAAACATGGCATCATCATAATAATGAGGCATACATGATTGGCATACCAAATATTTAAATAAACATGTTATCAACATATCATGGCATCAAGAACAATTAGGCATAAACCAAAAACATATCATTTAGAATACAAAACAACTACGGGGTCATGGGAACCCCTCATCTTACGCTACCCCTTGCCTAATGATTATACTATCCTTCTCCCCATACCTGGTATGAAGATTCCAACCAACGAAAGCCAACCGGCAACCCAAACGAAGAACCAACGTGTTTCCCTCAAGCGGCTCGATTAGCTTTCCAAGCCTTGGTCAAACAAAAGTTAACCAATTAGTTTCCCAAATCAAAAACAGGAAAGAGAACTAAAGAGGGAAAGAACATTTACCTTCTATGATTGGCACATACCAACTAAGATCTCCCAAAACTAGAGCAAGAACACCAAGGGCGTCAAAGGGGTTCAAGGGGAGGAAGAGAGAAGAGGTTTTTGCCCCACAAAAGCTGCCCAAAGTACCAAAATAGGGTTTGGCTCGTAACCCTCACGAAACTGCTCTATTGATAGACTCTGATACTTGGGCACGGCCTTGCTCCCTATTGAGCACGGCCGTGCTCAATTCATGAGCACAAGGCGCTCAAAGAATGCCTTGGGAGACCCCTTAAACGGTCGATTTTGGCCAAAACACTAGCAATACAACTTTTAGATAATTCTCTTAGCTTTCCAACGCCACAAAGAACACTTCGATTGGATATCTAGAACTCAAGATATGACCTGAAACATGTTACCAGGACTCTAAAATGGTTGAACCTTTCTAAGGCTAAACTTTCTCAAACATGAACTTACGCATCAAAAACAAACCTAAAAAGTATATAAAAACATATATATAATATATATAAATGCATTAGGCTTATTTATGAAAAATGGGGTGTTACATAAAACACTTATTATTTCTATATATGTTTGTTTATCAAAATTCATTCTTATTTTAATCACTATCACTATCTTCAAAAGGAGGAGCTACTATTTTAAAATAATTAGTAGGTCTCGAGGAGGAACTTGAAAGTTCAATTCCCCATTTATTTCTTATATATTTCATTCCTTCTCTAAAGTGCTCATTTTTTTTTTTCTTTCAGTATGTTCTAAATTAATTAATTCATTTTTCTTTCTTATAATTTGTTTTTCAATTCATTTTCTATCTCTATTCTCTGGATCCTTTTTAAGATAGTAATTTAAGACGTCTGTAAGATCTTTAATATCCAATTTAGTTCTTTCTTTCTTTGAATTTAATTCTTTAACTAAACGTTTTATTTCTTCTATATTTCTCATATTTTATTCCTTATATATAAAGATAAATCTTTTACTTGATTAGTTAATTTGATAATATCATTTTCTTCATTAGTTCTTTCTGGCTCTGGAAGACTAATTGGTATTGGAATTGATTCAATCTCAAGTATTCTTGGTCTCTTTATTAAGATTCCTAATTCTGTTATTTCATTTTTCTTAGGATAATAAATTTTTCATATTTCTTCAAATAGTCTTGGAATATCTATTCGATCATTATTTCTAAAAGTAATACTATGATGTGAGTTTATTAATGCATAATTTAAACAATAAGTTATAGAAAATATCTTATCTCCTAGCTTCATTAAATTTTCTCTTAAAAATCTATGTTCAAGGGTTGATGCTTGATCTAGTCTCTTTAATGGATTCCTATATTCGGATGGATTTCAAAATTTAATTTACATAGGCTAGATTTTCTTCTATTACCCATCCCAGAATCGCTCCAAGTCAAGCACGCTTAACTGCGGAGTTCTTAAGTGATGGGCTTCCGAAAAGAAGATGCATCTTGTTAGTATAGGTAGTACCAATCAATTCATATAAGCCTTCCTCAACTGTATAGTCCCATACCTACACAATCTCAGAATCCCTCTCATTCGCGTGTGTAATCGGTTCATTCATGTGTCCCTCCGCCTAGAAGCCTGCCAAGAGTCGCTCCTTGTCCATGCCTTCTTGCACCGGTGACCACTCCCCGCCCTCGTCGGCACCCGGGTGTTACATACCCACCATCTTCCGCTTGGTTCGTACCCGAACCACACCGTACTGGGAGAGGTGCCGCTCTGATACCATATGTAACGTCCTTGACTGCTTTATGGATTGACGAGATTCCCCACAAACCAACACGGGTCTTTTCAGCATGCTTTGTCCTCACTCACATGCTTCCTGGGAAAATTCCCAGGAGGTCACCTTTCCCAGAATTACTCCACAGTTAAGCGTGCTTGACTTGGAGCAATTCTAGGATGGGTGACCTCCTAGGAAGTTTTCCCGAAGCATGTGAGTGAGGACAAAGCATGCCGAAAAGACCCGTGTTAGTTTGTGGGGACAGTCGTCAATCCATAAAGCAGACAGGGACGTTACATATTGCACAAGCGTCGGTGTCGAACACGTGTCCAACACTCGAACACTCCAAAAGCTAGAAGTGTTCTTATTTCATAACTTGTAGTTAATGTAGTTGAAAGCCAAAATATGACTCATTTACAATATAATATTAAGGATAATAATTAGGAGGTTACAAGACTAATAAATATTCACATTTGTCACACATTTCATATTTTGTAAAACCTCATTGGAAGTTAATATAACCTACAATAATTTGATCACCACTCCAGAACTATCACAAATCAATATCAGAATCACTAACCACATAATTCCTTGTAAGTCGTAAGTATATAATTTTTCTCACATTTAATAATTTACTAGAATCAATTATTCGTCACAAGTTGCAAGGTTGATATCATGAAAATTTGTACCCTGAAAATTGTGAGAATGAAAACTAAATACAAAAAAGATGTCACAAAGATATGAAAATTTTGAGTTTAATTTGATCATGGCAATCAAATACAAACCATCTTATTTTGCACCAAAAATCTCATTCTTCAAAGAAACTTGCTAAAAATAAAAGCTAAATAATATATCCCACGCTAGAGACAGCACAAAGGGTTGCCGTAAGAATGAAGTTCGATTCTCAGGAAGAAGCTTATAGAAGCATGAAGCGTCAGAGGGAAGTTAATGAATCATAAATTCATTAAAACTACAAACAACAATTTATGGAAGCTCTCAAAATATATATGGATGCATGCTACGCGGTTTCGAAACACAATTCCCACTCCAGACGCAACATATATGTTGAATCCTGCAACAAACATCAACCACTCAACAATACAATGCACAATTAGAAGAGGTGGTAGTTCCTTATCAGTAACTAAGCCATACATAAATCAGGATTTAAAATCCTACACTTTCCATGTTCTAGTTAGTGTCATACAGTTCAAAAGAAAACTGTAGAAAACAAAACACATTGCATTCCAACTTTCATATCAATCCCCACTTCTTCAATGGTTCCAACAAAAGTTGTAATCCTTCTATCAAACTAGCTCTCCTTCCCTGGCCATAGTTCCATAATTCTGAGACGATATACCGCCCATTAGAATTATATTCATTTATCTCTTTCAAAGCTGTCACTACTGCCTTATATGCCTCTTCACCCAACTCATTTTTCAGTTCAGTCAGCTTCTCATCATCGTCATTAATAACTTCCTGAAATGAAAATGAATTAGTGCAATTTAAGTATTAATTAAAATGAATCTGCAAAATATGATGAACCAAATATGATTAAGAGATAAGAGGGATATGCAATCAAGCATGCAAACTACAGGATAATTTCAAGAGATATATATATAAATAACAAAGACGCACTGTTTCTTTCCCATCAACTATGATAACTTTCAAAGGATGCCAATTCGGGTCCTCAAGATACACTTCCCACAATGAACACTGTTTTGAAGCTCTCTCTTCAGCTTCTTCCGCATTATATTTTTTTTTCATAGCTTCAAGGAATGGCCTAGTGTCAAGTTCTCCCATTCTCTTTACACAAATATTGGCACGACCTGGTGTCTCTATAAAGAACTGTAAGAGAGAAAGAGATTATTAATTAATAGATCTTGAAAGCAATATTGGACAACAAAAAGTCCAAGAAAGCTTTAAAAAGTGCAAGAAAATTTTAGCCCATCATAAAAGTAGTGTAATGTAAAAGCTGTAAAAAAGATCAAACAAACAGAATGGACCATCAAAAACATTTTGCGTAATACAAGACAATTAAATAAAATAGAAATGATAAAACATAAGTTTTACTTGAGTCACGCTTTAATGATCCGAACAATAAAAATTAACAACAAAGATTTGATCAAATAGTGGTAAAAACAAACGGAATAAACTAAACATGTGTAATTTGTAAATTTATAGGACCGTATGTCAAATAATTTAAACATATAATCCTAAAATTGGACCTCAATGAACAAATGCTTATCAGAATCATAATTATGGAAACAGAAGACACATATGAAAAAGCACACTCAGTATGAGCATTTCACTTCGACCATGGAAAAAACACACTTACCTCGAGCAATTCTTTCGAGCATTCTGAAGCTCATCATTTTTCCTTCGCTCGTCGATGATTAATCATTGAATCAAAGCTTCAGAAGCTTGAAGTTCCTCTTCCTTATCTCTTTTAGTAAACAGTTTACTTTATACAGAACTTTTGCATCTGCATTATCTTCCACGTGCTTCAAAACATTTAATTTTCCTTGCAGTGAGCTTTCCCTTTGTCTTAGATTCACATGAAAATCATCCAACAACTTCATAATTTCATCTTGCACGTGGCTCTTGGAATCTAATTTCTCTTCAAGTTTATGGTTCTCCAATTCCAGCTTTTCTTTGATTTTCAGTTGGTCTTGGAGTTGAATGATTTTAGTATTGAGTTCTTCAAATTTTCGCCTCTGGTTAAATAGATAATGAATTAATATCATTGATAACATGCTATTGTGATAATCAATCAATCTACAACAACGAAATGAATAGTCAAATACCATTAATACCACAGACCTTTCGACCTTCTTCAAATCTCAAAACCTTTCTATATCCAAGTTCTAGACCCTTGGCAGTTGTTTCAAGAGTGCTAATTTGCATTTTATTCTGAACACAAAGAGACACCAAACATTGTTAAACAAGCATCTTAAGAATATTTATGAGTTAAATATGTTTTTGATCCCAGTAAAATAGCGAAAATTCGTTTTTATTCACTCATTTTCAAAACGTAGGTTTTTGGTCCCTTTTAGTTTTCAAAATACTTCACTTTTGGTCCCCTAACTTCATCTATATCTTATCTAAAAAAAATGTAGTTTCATGTTCCTATTCCCAGGACCGGTCTTACCATAAAGCAAGTAAATCAAGGACTTTAAGCCCCAAAGTTTTTTTGCCAGTTATTTAAGTTTTTAAATTTAGGTCTCTAATTTTTCTTTTTTAATTATTTAAGCTTAACAAGAAAAATAAGTTAAAACCCTAAACCGTAAACTATAGGAAATCTTACATGTAGTTGTATGTACACACAAAACAAAATTTACATCAACCATAATAATTACACTTTAAAAATAATAAAATTTATAGAAAAGATAAAATTTAAATAAAAATATAATAGTTTTAATAAAATATTATTATTAGTTTTAAAAAGGCCTCGTCTGAAATTTCGTTGTAGGCCTAATATACGTTGGGCCGGCTATTGACGGGTCTAGGCAAGTATACCTAGTCGTACAAGTAATATGGTGGTGAGACCGATATCGTTCCCACGAGGACTGTGACAAGTACTAGCACGTACCAAATCAATTACTATCTAAGCGGATATTTTGGATTGAAGGGAGCTCGATAGTGAATACCAAGCCCAATTAAGATTTAAACCTAAAATAAACAAAATAAAGAGAAAAGTTCTTTGAGAATTTCTGTCGAACACTTGGAAGGCAGTTAGAGGGATTCTTCAAATATGTGAAATATGTTGGGATTAGGTTCACTAAACTTCATCCCCATGCAATGAAATGACTAATAAACAGTTTCTACTTCAATTATAACAATCAATCCACTAAAGTACTCAAGCCCCGATTCCTCGGATGACAAGAGCCTAAATTCACTAATAGACCCTAATTCTTTAGGTGGCCTAGATTAATGAATTTGCATTAAGATTAGGGATTACGCGATTACTAGTAAACTAAACTCCATTCCTAGACGCAAGGGTTACTAGGTGATTAATTTCAGTTCCGGTTCTAATACGAATTTCCCAATTGCATATCAAAACACTAATCAAGTCATGGGGGTGCTAGCCACAATAAGCATTAAGCATAGAAAATCAATCACTCAATAAAGAAGTAAAAACTGTATTACAAGATCAAGTCAGATACATGAGAATTCAGAAATAGCTACACCTAACCCTAACAATGGGGGTTTAGCTACTCATGATCATAGCCAAAACCAAAGAAATATAGATGAAAAGGAAGGGAAACTCCATGGAATCCTTGTGCCACTGCCCCTGGTTCAGAGAGAGTATTTTTTAGGGTTTCAAAAACTATTTTTCTCTGTTCTGCCCGTGCCTCTTTATAGATCAGGATTCGCGTCATGGCCGTGACGCTTTCTGCCTTGGCGCGCATTCAAATATTGGAGCATCACGGCCGTGATGCTCATCACGGGCAGGCCGTGATAGCTTCTGCCTTCACCAAATGATCTGTCACGACCGTGATGGCCGTCACGGCTTGGCCGTGACAGATTCTGCCAAGAGGGGGGTCTGGCTCCATTAACATGTCACGGCCGTGATGGGTATCACGGCTAGGTCGTGACAGCTTCTGACTTTTGCCTTCTTTTCTCTCAATTATTGCTCGATCACGGCCGTGAGGGTCATCACGGCCAGACCGTGATGGGCTCTGCCTGGCTCAGTTTCTTCACTTTTTAAGCTCTGTCTTCATCCAAGCTCCATCATGGCTAATCTTGAGCATTTTTCCTTGAATTCCTGCAAAACAACACCAAGAAACCGCCTCACCCGATCCAAGGTAAAAACTAATGAAATCAAATCAACTATGCCTAAACTATATGAAAAATATGATGTGAAATCACACTATCAAATCACCCCAAGCTTATTCAATTGCTTGTCCTCAAGCAATCACTAAGGCCAGAAGATATAGACAATCAGATCACGGATAGTGAACCAAGAACTCGAGTACATAATCCAAGTAACAGGCATCTCAAATAATTCAACCAGAGACAATCAGTTCAAGTCTAATTAGAGGCTTAGGTTTCTCAGACTCATATTCTCACCGATTAGGGCACTCTTTCTCACTTGAAGATCACCCCAAGCTTGTTCATTTGCTTGGCTCTCTTTCTCACCTCACTCAAGTGTTAGGGATATAAGACAATTCGCTCCATTTTCCTCAAGGAATGAATTCTACCATAAGCTTGACTATCAACCAAATCTCTACTTTATTAATGAAAACAATTAAGAATCAAGAGGTCTTTTACTTTGGTTGTAATGGGGCCATGGGATTAATCGTTAGGTGGGGAAATCAAGAAAAAGGAAATTTCAAAAGGCTAAACACAATCATCAAGCATTGCAAATCATGACACCTTCTAAAATACCTTTGTGGGTTTTGATTCACTTTTCCACCTTTCTTTCTTTCTCTTTTTCTTTTATTTCTCACTTTTCTTTTTGTCATCCCCTTCTCCATATATATTTCTTTTTCTTTTATTTTTCTTTTGCTTGGAGAAGGGGAGATTTTTCAACTCAAGAGAAATATTTTTCTGATTCTTTCATCCCAAACTTTTTTTTTCAACTACCTTTTTACCCTTTTTGTAATACTTTAGAAGGTATCCTACCAAGCATATTTATCAAAATATGTCAGGGTACCAAGAAAAGTATTTTATTCTTTAGGCTCAGAATTGGGCAACTAAGAGGTAGCATTTAGTCATTCAAAGCTCCGAAGGCCAGAAAAATACCTAGTGCCTCAATCATTTTCAAAAATGTTTTCAAAAATTTTTAAGCTTCAAACTGGTTTCAAGTCAAGTTCTAGAGAAATACAATCCAAGAGTAATAACACTCTAACACAAAGAATGGGGTAGATTTAGTGAGTACCCCTTTTTGGCTCAAAATCTCGCATTTAGTAGTTCAAAAATCAGTGAGAAACACAAGTCTATGGAACCACATGCTAATTATCAACTATCACAGATTATCTAAAGCATTTTTATTTGCAGCCATATCACAAGAATAAAAAAAAAATTGGGTTCAAAAATTCACTATCACAATTTATTTGGCACTTAGTTCTTACAATTGGATGCATCATATCTAAGCAAGGGCAATCTAATTGTGCGATCATGCAAACTATGGCTATATGAATGCAACATGCAAAATGCAAATGCAAAATACCCCTACCCCAAGCTTAAGAATTTACATTGTCCCCAATGTAAACAATCAAGTCGGAGAGAGGAGAAAAATAAAAAAAAATCTTGGAACAACTCACCGAGGTGGTAGCGGGTGTTGGCTCACATTCCAGTCAGGAACTTGCATGAAAATTAGGTCACGGTCGTGATCCTCATCACGTGCAGGCCGTGATGCATTCTGGTCCATAGGGGTAGCTTGTGACGACCGTGACCTCCATCACGGCTAGGCCGTGATGCTCTATGATCTTCAGGGTTCTTCCATCACGCCCGTGATGGGAGCCGTGATCCTTTCTGATCTTCAATTCTGGCTTATCACGACCGTGACCAGTGTCACGGCCTGGGCGTGATGGTTGCTGACTTTGTTGTCTCTGCCCTTTTTGCTTCTCCTCCCTCCTTTCCCTGAAAACACTTAACAAATCTATTAATCTATGATATTATCCTCTTGATCTTCTCAAATTATTCAAGAGGGCAAAATCAAAAACAAAAGAAAAATGAAAAGAAAACTTGGGTTGCCTCCCAATAAGCGCTTCTTTAACGTCACTAGCTTGACGGGTAGGTGACCTCAAGGATCATGAAGGCGCACAGTTGAGATCAATCTCTCGATGTCACCACCCAAGTAGGCCTTAAGTCTTTGGCCATTGAATTTGAAGGTCCTTCTTGAAGCAGGATCCTCCACTTCCACAGCTCCATGAGGTGAGACTTCCTTGACAATGAACGGTCCCGACCACTTAGACTTCAACTTGCCCGGAAACAATCTCAACCGGGAATTGAATAACAGAACTTGTTGTCCCGGCTGAAATGTTTTCATCACGATCTTCTTGTCATGGTAGGTCTTGACTCTCTGCTTGTAGATAGCCGCATTCTCATATGCATTAAGGCGCATCTCCTCTAATTCATGCAGCTGATTGCCCCTTTTCTCACCCGCCAGAGTGGCATCAAAATTCAAGAACCTTAGTGCCCAAAACGCTCGATGCTCCAACTCTACGGGTAGATGACATGCCTGCCCATAAACCATCTGAAACGGAGATAACCCAACATAAGTTTTCAGTGCAGTCCGATAGGCCCACAAGGCGTCGTCAAGCTTCTTTGCCCAATCTCTTCTTGAAGCAGCGACAATCTTTTCCAGAATTCTCTTGATCTCCCGGTTGGAGACCTCCGCTTGTCCATTTGTTTGCGGATGATAGGAGGATGCCACTTTATGCCTCACATCATACTTGGTCAACACATTTCTCGGTTGTGAGTTGCAAAAGTGAGATCCCCCATCACTTATAAGAACCCTTGGGACACCGAACCGGGCAAAGATGTTCTTCTTGATGAATTTAATCACTGTCTGGGCATCATTCTGCGGTGTTGCAATGGCCTCCACCCATTTGGAAACATAGCCCACCGCCACCAAGATATATTGATTAGAGAATGAAGGTGGAAGTGGACCCATAAAGTCTATGCCCCATCAGTCAAATACCTCAACCTCTAATATATTCTGCAGTGGCATCTCATCTCTCTTTGAAATGTTCCCGGTTCTTTGGCACTTGTCACAACTCTTCACATGGTTGTAAGAGTCCTTGAAGATTGAGGGCCAAAAGAACCCAGATTGGAGGACCTTTGCAGCTGTCCGATCCCCATTGTAATGTCCACCATATGGAGAGTTATGACAATGCCACAAAACTTTCCTTGCTTACTCTTGACTAACACACCTCCTCCATAAGCCATCCGGTCCAACCTTGAATAGAAATGGATCATCCCACATGAAATGGTTGGCATCCCGGAAGAACTTCTTCTTTTGTTGCCAAGTGAGGTGCTCTGGAATAATGCTGGCTGCTTTGAAATTTGCCATGTCGGCAAACCATGGTCTCTCATGTACCAGCAATAAAGCCTCATCCGGGAACTCATCCCGAATGTCCTTTTCTTTTGCAGCCACCTCTTCATTCACTAACCGAGACAAGTGGTCAGCTGCACCACATTCTCGCTGGCTTTTTTGTCCTTGATAACTAAATCAAACTCCTACAACAATAGAATCCACCTTATGAGTCTTGGTTTAGAATCTAACTTAGTCAACAAATATTTAATTACAGCATGATCAGTAAAAACAGTGACTTGTGACCCAATTAATTAGGAATGAAATTTTTCCAATGCAAACACTATGGCTAGCAACTCTTTTTCAGTTGTTGCATAATTTACTTGGTTCTCATTGAGAACCTTGCTAGCATAGTGAATGGCATGGAAAAACTTGTCCCTTCGCTGCCCCAAAACTGCCCCAACTGCGTAGTCACTGGCATCACACATTAATTCAAATGGTGACTCCCAGTTGGGTGCAACAAGAATGGGAACAGTGATCAACTTGTCTTTCAAAATTTGAAAAGAGTTAAGACAAGCAGTGTCAAACAGAAATGGAGCGTCCTTGTTCAAAAGGCTACACAACGGCTTGGCTATCTTTAAAAAGTCCTTGATGAACCGCCGGTAAAAGCCAAGATGCCCAAGGAAACTCCTCACACCCTTGACATTCACTGGTGGAGGTAGTTTCTCAATCACATCGATCTTGGATTTATCCACTTCGATCCCCTTGGCTGAAATTTTGTGCCCAAGCACAATGCCTTCCTGCACCATAAATTGACACTTCTCCCAATTTAAGACTAAATTGATGTCCATGCACCTCTTTAACACAGCAACAAGGTTATGCAAACGGTTATCATAAGAGGCACCGAAAACAGAAAAATCATCCATGAAAATCTCAATGTATTTTTCTACCATATCAGAAAAAATGGAAAGCATGCACCTTTGAAATGTCGCAGGCGCATTGCACAGACCGAAAGGCATCTTCTGATAGGCAAAAACTCCAAACGGGCATGTGAAATCAGTTTTCTCTTGGTCTTCCGGGTTAACCGCAATTTGGTTATAACCCGAATAACCATCCAAGAAACAATAGTAAGCCTGCCCGGCCAACCTCTCCAACATTTGGTCCATAAATGGAAGTGGGAAGTGATCCTTCCTAGTTACTTGATTTAGCTTCCGGTAATCTATACACATTCGCCAACCGGTGACCGTTCTAGTTGGGATCAACTCATTCTTCTCGTTGTGCACGACGGTCATGCCACCCTTCTTTGGAACCACTTGTACCGGACTCACCCAAGCACTATCGGAAATTGGATATATCATTCCATCTTCAAGGAGTTTCAGCACCTCCTTCTTCACCACTTCTTTCATTGTAGGATTGAGCCTCCTCTGTGGTTGGACCACCGGTTTAAATTCAGCCTCCATCATGATCTTGTGCATACAAAATGTGGGGCTAATACCTTTCAAATCTGAGATGGACCATCCAATAGCTGTCTTATGCTCTCGAAGCACCCTTACAAGTTTCTCCTCTTCTAATTTGGACAACACATTGCTCACTATGACATGGTTTTCATCATTCTCACCAAGAAAGACATACTTCAAGTGGGGAGGTAGAGGTTTAAGCTCCAACTCGAGCTTCTCTTGGACTTCATCCTTCTTGAGCTCTTCTTTCTTAGTGTTCACAACAAGTTGCTTGGGTTGAGCTTCCAAATCACACAAACAGTATTCTAATTCCTTCTCCTCTTCTTCATCAAGATTTTCAATAGACTTCACAATTACCTTCTCAAGAGTAGAGGAATGGTGCTGCTGTGCAAAGACTTCGTTGGCCACCATATCCACAATATCCATGCGAAAGCAATTCTCTTCATCGCTCGGGCGATACATAGCTTCAAACACATTGAAAGTAACCTCTTCATCTTGTACTCTGAGTCGAAGCTGGCCCTTCTGTACGTCTATCAAAGCACGTCCGGTTGCAAGAAAGGGTCTCCCCAATATAAGTGGGACTTCTGCATCCTCCTCCATGTCTAATATCACAAAATCCGCTGGGAAGATAAACTTGTCCACTTTAACCAAGACGTCTTCCAGAATACCATAAGGATGCTTGATTGATCTATCAGCTAGTTGCAATGCCATCCTTGTTGGTTTCACCTCACCACCTCCAAGCTTGTTCAAAATTGAAAGCGGCATCAAGTTGATGCTCGCTCCCAAGTCACATAAGGCCTTCCCAATAGCAACACTCCCAATAGTGCAAGGAATTGTAAAACTACCAGGATCTTTAAGCTTTGGAGGTAGCTTCCTCTGAAGTATGGCACTACATTCTTCTGTCAAGGCAACAGTCTCACCTTCTTTGAACTTTCTTTTCTTCGTGAGCAACTCCTTCATGAACTTTGCATAGGTTGGCATTTGCTCTAGTGTTTCAGCAAAGGGTATGTTGATCTATAACCGCTTGAAGATGTCAAGGAACTTGGCAAACTATTCTTCCTTCTCCTTTTTCTTGCTCAAATGAGGATATGACAACTTCACATAAGAGGGGATCTCTTGAGGCTTGTCTCCATCTTTCAAAATCCGACTTTTAGTCCTCCTCAAAATCGAATTCTCATCCACTAGCTTCTCCCTCTTGTCTTTTTCACTTTCTTTTTCTTCCTCCTCTACTACAACATCTTTGCCTTTTTCTTTATTCAAATCAGATTTTTCAGCAATCACCTCTGTTTTTTCATCAACTCTCTGATTTTTCACCAAGGGCTCACCACTCTCTTCCTCAAGGCTTTTACCACTCCTCAACACAATATCCTTGCAATGCTCTTTAGGATTAGTTTGAGTATTACCTGAAAAACTACTGCTAGATTGCTCTGCTAGTTGCTTTGCAATCCGTCCAACTTGAACCACCAAGTTCTTTATAGAAGCATCAGTGTTTTTCTGGTTTGACATGGACATCTGCATGAACTTATTGAGGGTGTTCTCCAAGATAGAAGTCCGGTCTTGAGGCGGTGGTGTGGGTTGAGGCTTGCTTACTTGTCCGGCATCTTGTTTCCAACCAAAACTCGGTTGATTCCTCCATCCTTGGTTGTAGTTATTGGAGTATTGGTTGTTGCCTGGCCGCCCACAGTTCTCCATATAATTAGCTTCCTCACGGGAACTAGGCGGTTCCTCACATCTTCCATTATCATGATCTCCTCCACAAAAATCGCATCTCATTACCTGTTGAGGTGGCATGGTTGTCCCTTGAACAGTTTGGAGTTGTTGTGGGAGTTGAGCTAGTTGCTTGGTAATGGACTCCAGTTGTTGTGTCATGAGCTTATTCTGAGCCAAAAGCGCAGTTTGTGAATCTAACTCCAACACTCCCCTTCTTGAAGTGGGACCCCGATCATGATGCATCAAATAGTCATTAGATGCCATAGCCTCTATCAAAATCAGTGCTTCCTCTGCTGTCTTTGTGTTCATGGAATCTCCAGCTGAGGCATCCAACATATACCTGGTTGACGGCCTCAATCCATTACAGAATTTTTGCATTTGGGTATGATCATCAAACCCATGATTTGGACATCTTCGGAGCAATTCCTTGAACCTTTCCCAGGCGTCATGAAGAGTCTCACCTTCTTGTTGAGCAAAGCTTATGATGTCACCCCTTGTCTTGACAAATCTTGAGGTGGGGAAGAACCTTGCCAGGAATTTTGCCTCTAAGTCATCCCATGTAGTGAAGCTCCCCCTTGGGTGCACTACTACAGAAAAGGGCTTCAGTAGCGCTTTTTTTGGGCCTTTAGTAGCGCTTCAAAGCGCTATCTATTCACCTGCTACTGAAGGTGGGAGAGATTCAATAGTGCTTAAAAAAGCGCTACTGAAAGTAGGAATAGGTAGCGCTTCCTTGAGAAAGCGCTGTCTAAAGACAATCTATTACATACTTTAGACAGCGCTTTCTCAAGGAAGCGCTGTCTATTTGTCACTTTAGGCAGCGTTTTTTCAAGAAAGCGCTACTGAAAGTAGGAATAGGTAGCGCTTCCTTGAGAAAACACTGTCTAAAGACAATCTATTACATACCTTGGACAGCGCTTTCTCAAGGAAGCGCTGTCTATTTGTCACTTTAGGCAGTGTTTTTTCAAGAAAGCGCTACTGAAAGTAGGAATAGGTAGCGCTTCCTTAAGAAAGCGCTGTCTAAAGACAATCTATTACATACTTTAGACAACGCTTTTTCAAGGAAGCGCTGTCTATTTGTCACTTTAGACAGCGTTTTTTCAAGAAAGCGCTACCTATCCCCCCCCCCCCCCCTTTTTTTCATTATTCACTGTTTTTCTACATTTCCCACCTGCACAACCATCACAGTAACACTGCATTTAGGTACATCACACACATATACACTTATATAATTAATATACAAAGCTTACATATTGGTAAGCATATATATATATATATATATATATATAACCAAACCAAATATCAAAATCATGCATATATAACCAATTAAGTAATATACTTTAACACAATTCACAGTAACGCTTACACATAACTAATTCTACTATTTAAGTCCATAAACCAAAAGGTCGCTAACCTACACTTGATAATAACCATGCATACTAACAATGTGTACAAGCTAATCAACACACTAGTAATTATAAACAATTTGTGCATGCTGCTTCCATCTTCTGCTTGATCGCACAAAGTCTTTGTTGTCGGCCTGCATAAGATACACATACAGATCACTTGCACATACACACAAGTCTAATAATATAGGAGAGACACTAGCTAGCATAATATCAGAGTATGTCGTACCTTTTAATTGTTGATAAATTTCATAACCACATAACGACACCACTCGTCTTTAAGTTGAGTAAGTTGATCATCGGAGTATGTGATGCATTTACATTCAGGAAAATACTTTAAAATGAAAATTAAATCAAATTAGAATGACTAAATCTGAGTTATTAAATTATATAAGCTAGAACTGAAATTAAATACCGTGGTTGGGATTTGCATTTGGTTTTGAATGATGATATCCTTGATAAATTTCATAACGTAGTAGCCACAGTCGTTGTCATTCGGTTGACGGGGGCGCTATAAAACCAAAAATAATAAATTAATTCTTTTAATTTAAATTAAAAAATTGCATAAGGAAACTTACCAAGGACGGATCTAGAAGACATCAAGGAGGATATATATATATATATATATATATATATATATATATATATATGTAAGAAATATTCTTGACAATATCATTATTTTTAATCCAAAATGCTACTTATATAACTCTTGAATTTTACTTTCTAATCAGACTGTAAGAGCCACAGGAATGTTGAATGACCAAAATTGATACCTGAATCATCCCCTTGCCCTTGATGCTGTCACCCATTTCAAGGCTCAATTCCCCTTTGGCCAACTTCTGACCATATCTTTCAACATGGGCTTACTGAAGGAATATTAGCAATGAAATAAATAATCATTAACACAAAAAATACATGCCTCCCAGTTTTTGGTCTCCCAACTTTTGCAACCAAAGATGCAACAAGCAGTCTTAGAGAAGGCTTATAATGAAGGGAACCAATTATCTTCCGTATTTCCTGATTATAAAGTTAAAATTTGAACAGCTACCGAATGTGACAAACATTTTTTTTATCTTTTATGCTCCACTGCTCAAAGTCTAACTTAATCAATTCTTCAAAGCTGATCTAGCCATCTAAAAGGAGTTAATATTTCAAAGATGTCTATATAAATGACTATGTGTCAATGAGATGTACGTGCCAACATCATGACAGGCTCAATTGCACATAGAACTACAAATCTGGAATAAAACTTATGTTTTTAAGGAAGGTCATCAACCTGTGAAAATTCACAGCATAAACCATCCCCTTGGAAGAATTGTATAATCAGAAGTGCTGATAACATCTCAATAAAGCTTTACCTGTTCTACAATCATGAAGTCTTTGACTCCACTTCCTGCACCATTGCTTTTAGTTGCATTTCGAAATTCTTCCCTAGCCTTCTCAGGGTTTATCTGTTAAGGAAGTAACAAACCACAAATTTAAGTAAAGACATAAAGGGGAGTGGTCTCACATTCTCACAAAAATACCAATCACGTCACCAAGTAAACCAGATAATGAATATCAGCTAATCTATTCAACGACATTGGCAACTTAATTCAAGAGCAAAAAGTGGATAATCAGGTCCTTCCACTGGGTATCAATGTCCCCATTTTAAAGCATTACGACCTTTCAACAAGGTTACGTAAGTATTAGCCAAGAGAGGTCCTGCAAGTTTCTCTGGTTCTTTTGCCAATAGATGAGTGATAAAAATCATCTCCGATGTGCAATGAGCAAAGTACACTGATTTGCTGGTGGCACTTTCATTTGTTAAAGCAGCTACCATTCCTGTTAAATTGACAGTTATGAATACAAATTACAAGATTTGAAAATATTAAGAGCACCTTGTCCAGTGATGTAGCAGAAGAGTTCAAAGAACAAAACATCAAAGCACAACACATAATAATATCCAATTATCCATAGACACCGTAGGTGTAGACTACACGGTCCAACTCCTACGTGAAAGCATATTCAACCTCTCAACTGATCTTAAGTCCATGCTATCTGATGACTGATGCAAAAGTATATTTGAAAATGAAATGCTACTAAAAAAATATTGGTATCTGGTGAAGTCAAGACTGCTGGCATCAATCATTGAAGTTAGGAAAACAGAATCAACATTATTATTATAGAAAAGTTCACGAAAATCGTTCGTGATAGATAGCAAGGCTCTTCTTCAATCCATTATTAGCTCAATAGAGAAATCTTTTGACCCATTCTAATCAGCTTAACACAAGGATTATGGAGCTCCTTTCTAACAATTAGTATGAAATTAAGTTGTAACAAACGAAAAAACAGATCTTGTGCTGGATCTTAGAATTGTGTACCACTATCATTTGTGAAAAATGTGTCCTAAAATTTTAGAATTGCTTCTTCTAGTTAACAGAATCAACCGTTTCTCATCTAATTAGTAATTAATCATTTGCATAGGATCAGGGAGTTACAATCAACTATTCTAATTATAGTCCACCTCATTTTGTGGTTCTCCGGCAATGAATCCAAATCCCATTTCAAATTAACCAATTAAAGACAATTGTCTAAATTCCAATCTATGCCATTTCCTACATGCTTTCATTCATTCTTCTTTTTCTTCATTCTATTTTTATAGTTTTTGTTTGTTGGACCTTGAAGACTATGATTTTGAGTTTTGACATTTTCCATGGTTGAGGAGAGAACTGGAAGCATTACACTAGGACAGAATTACAGATACACTCGATGACAAACAGAAATTTAAGAAAGCAGTTCAGACATAAAGCTATGCAATGGAGATGAGCAACATAGGCGCCCATTCTGAAAAGAAATTGAAATCAGTAACTTTCTACGCTGACTGGTTCTTTATAAAGAAAGTAAAACAAGAGTTCTTTTGCTTACCATAGTTTTGTATTGTTAGATCAAATTGTTAAACTCCTCAGACTTATGTCAATATCCAGCTGTTCATTAAACTGTACCGCAATGGCCATGACATTAATATGCAATAAACCATGTCAGTTTCGAAATTCATGGTATTTATCACATATTAAGCATCACAAAATTAACCATGCCTTATTATAACTGTTGATTAATATATTCGTGGTTAATGTAATGATGCACAATGTCTCAAACATATTCTATCAAAAACTTTAAAACAGCATAAGCAAAGCCGTTCTGTTCCATAAAAGGAAAAATAGACAAAGAGAGTACAAAACCTGCAAGTGAGCAAGTATATCACTGGTGGTCACCCTTGATCCTTCTTCTTGCTGTCTACGAATCCATTGGTACATTTTCTCCTGGGAAGCAAGCAGTGTCATTGAGATAAGAAAGGATAATAACTGAGGAATTTTCAAGAGCAAGCAATACATTTAAATTTTCAACCCACGCCAAAAGCAAAACAGTGAGTAAAACTAAAATACACTTATTTTTACAATTGGCATTCATCATATACACAAAGAGAAGCAAATTTGGGAGGTTGAATGTGCAAATCTGAAATTCTCATGCCCAGTAGCCTATCTGGTAACACTAAGAGCGCCCACTTACAATTGACACAATAGACTCTCAATCTGCTAATTTAGCAAGAAAAAAAAATAGAAATAGAAAAACGAAGTGGAGAAAATGCTAAACCCTTCCCTAGAAAACAAGACAACATTCCGAATGTATGAGCATTCAGGTTTTTCGACAAACAGATTATGGGCAATGCAGCAAAATAACTAACTTCATCAAAATAGTCATGATGTTCATACAGAACAGGGGCGGACAAGGCTGGGTGAAGTGTGGTGGCATGCGGCGGCGACTTGACCGGAGAAGAAGTCTGAGTACAGAGATCCAGATCAAGGCTTGACGTTCTTTGAGTGAGCGCGATGCGATGCCGACCAAGCGCGGTGCTCCAGTGAGGGTGAATACAAGGCGATGAGATGCCGACCAGGCGCGGCGACAGGTGATGGTCACTAGTCGCGGCTGAAGGGAGAAACGGGACTACACAGCGAGAGGACAGGGACGGAGGAGCAAGGGTTCTGGGAGAGTGAAGGAAGATTCCCTTTTCTCTAGTTTGACTCTTCTTCTTCCGGTTCCAGGGAGAGTGAAGGAAGATTCCCTTTTCTCTCTGCCAGCAAGTAGCAACGACGTGCTTGAGGTCGATGGTGGAGAGTGAATGGAAGAGTGAAAGACTGAGGAGGGAAGACAGAGGAAGGCTTACCGTTCGGAGATGATCCTGTGACCGGCGAGACTGAAGGAGAACGGCGGCGCAGTGGAAGGCGCGGTGGATCGGAGGGAGATAGTCGCGCAGTGCCTTGAAGCGGTGGGAGGGTAGACCTAGCGAGACAAATTTGAGAGCCAACAGTTCAGTTTTAGGGGAAAGATCTTAATAGTCAGGTGTAGGAATAGATAGCGCTTCCTAAAAGAAGCGCTGTCTATTCTTATATCTAAGATAGCGTTTTCTTAAGAAAGCGCTATCTATTGTTACCCATTAGAAATAGATAGCGCTTCCTTAAAAGAGCGCTATCTTAGGTGCATCCTAAGATAGCGCTTTCTTAAGGAAGCACTGTTAAAAGTCTTCCGCCTCATTTTAAATAGCGTTTTAAATTAAAATGCTACTGAAAGTGCGCTACTAAAGCCCTTTTTTGTAGTAGTGGTGAGATTGGAGCCAAGACTTGGCTCTATCTCTCAGAGAGAAATGGAACAACCTTAGACGAATTGCATCATCGGAGGCACCATTTATCTTCACTGTATCGCACAACTCCAGGAAGTTGGACACATGACTATTAGGATCTTCTTTCTCCAACCCGGTAAATTGATTCTGTGAAACCATATTGATGAGAGCTGGCTTGATTTCAAAATTGTTGCAGTTCACTGGAGGCCTCACTATGCTAGTGACATGCCGATTGACATTTGTATTGGCATAGTCACCAAGTGTCCTCCGTGGTGGAGCACCTTCACCATTGCCTGCCATTCTGAGTTTTTCTTGATGAACTTGAGAGGTGGAAATCTCTTGTTCTTCTTCTTGTTGTTCTAACAGTTTCTGCTCTCTTGCTTGCCTCCGATTCCCCCTAGCTATTCTTTCTATTTCAGGATCGTAGAGGAGTTGGTCAGCCGGGGTAGTACCTCGCGTGCACAAACAGTCTAGCAAACAAGAGTGTTAGCAGCAAATGTCAGCACACAACAGCAAACACACCAGAAAAATGACAGCAAAACAAAACAGAAAAATATTACAGCAAACAGATTACAACATAATTTTTTTTTGCTTAAATTAGTAACCGAAATGGGTATGCTCATATTGAAACACAATCCCCGGCAACGGCGCCAAAAACTTGTTGACGGGTCTAGGCAAGTATACCTAGTCGTACAAGTAATACGGTGGTGAGACCGATATCGTTCCCACGAGGACTGTGACAAGTACTAGCACGTACCGAATCAATTACTATCTAAGCGGATATTTTGGATTGAAGGGAGCTCGATAGTGAATACCAAGCCCAATTAAGATTTAAACCTAAAATAAACAAAATAAAGAGAAAAGTTCTTTGAGAATTTCTGTCGAACACTTGGAAGGCAGTTAGAGGGATTCTTCAAATATGTGAAATATGTGGGATTAGGTTCACTAAACTTCATCCCCATGCAATGAAATGACTAATAAACAGTTTCTACTTCAATTATGACAATCAATCCACTAAAGTACTCAAGCCCCGATTCCTCAGATAACAAGAGCCTAAATCCACTAATAGACCCTAATTCCTTAGGTGGCTTAGATTAATGAATTTGCATCAAGATTAGGGATTACACGATTACTAGTAAACCAAAATCCATTCCTAGACGCAAGGGTTACTAGGTGATTAATTTCAGTTCCGGTTCTAATACGAATTTTCCAATTGCATATCAAAACACTAATCAAGTCATGGGGGTGCTAGCCACAACAAGCATTAAGCATAGAAAATCAATCACTCAATAAAGAAGTAAAAACTGTATTACAAGATCAAGTCAGATACATGAGAATTCAGAAATACCTACACCTAACCCCAACAATGGGGGTTTAGCTACTCATGATCATAGCCAAAACCAAAGAAATATAGATGAAAAGGAAGGGAAACTCCATGGAATCCTTGTGCCACTACCCCTGGTTCAGAGAGAGTATTTTTTAGGGTTTCAAAAACTGTTTTCTCTGTTCTGCCTGTGCCTCTTTATAGATCAGGATTCGCGTCACGGCCGTGATGGCCATCACGGTCAGGCCGTGACGCTTTCTGCCTTGGCGCACATTCAAATATTGGAGCATCACGGCCGTGATGCTCATCAAGGCCGTGATGCTCATCACGGGCAGGCCGTGATAGCTTCTGCCTTCACCAAATGATCTGTTACGACCGTGATGGCCGTCACGGCTTGGCCGTGACAGATTCTGCCAAGAGGGGGGTCTGGCTCCATTAACATGTCACGGCCGTGATGGGTATCACGACTTGGCCGTGACAACTTCTGACTTTTGCCTTCTTTTCTCTCAATTATTGCTCGATCACGGCCGTGAGGGTCATCACGGCCAGGCCATGATGGGCTCTACCTGGCTCATTTTCTTCACTTTTTAAGCTCTGGCTTCATCCAAGCTCCATCATGGCTAATCTTGAGCATTTTTCCTTGAATTCCTGCAAAACAACACTAAGAAACCGCCTCACCCGATCCAAGGTAAAAACTAATGAAATCAAATCAAATATGCCTAAACTATATGAAAAATGCATGCAAAACTGTACATGAATTATGATGTGAAATCACACTATCACCGGCCTTGACTATTCCTATGTGAAAACACATCTGGTATGAAACAGAGTTAATGTTAGGGACCAGAAGTGAGTTATCTCAGAAATTGAGGGACCAAAATTGTATGCTGTAAAAATAAGGGACTAAAAATGAATTATCGCTAATTTATAGGGACAAAAAACATGTTTATCCCAATATTTATTTATCGAAATCCACACAAGCATCCATATCTACTATGAGTTAGTCAGAGAAATTTAATGACCTTTTTAATTTCATCATTGAAGTTCTTTTGCTGCAGTTCAGGCCTTAATCTCCTCCAATCTCTTGGTAATTTGCTGATAATGCTCGTTGTCTGAGTTCTTGACCTTCGTCTGCTGTAATTCGGAAAAGTGTTAAGTGTAAGTTGAAGTATTGAACCAAAGAAAACATATGAAGGAAACATATTATATACAGATAAATTCATGAGGAACATAGAAAGATCTCTGCATAACAAAAGTCACCTAGCAGACTTCGACTTTTTTTCATCTCATTTTTGTTGACTATCGCTAAGAAGTGAACGGACAGTACTAATTAAGAAACGAGAAATGATTTTTGAACACAAAAATCGGACAACAATTTTCGACAACAATTTGGATAATTGACGCATTTCAAATAATTGGTTAATTACGTTCAGTGGATGGTTAATAGATATAACAAGGTGTCGCAACTCATCAACCATCCACTGAACGTAATTAACGATGATTTTGAACGTTATTAACCATGATTTTCAGGTGTTCAAATATATATGAGATTCCTTGGAATGTAGTTTACTTGATAATAAAACATTCAATGAACCAAGATAACCTAAAAGAAGTAAGTTCTTGAATCATGTTGTCAGTTAACATATTATTACATAAGGATGTTCAAGGGTTGGAATTTGTTCCATTCCAATCAAATACACACTCCAATTGCTAAAGTCATTTCGAAGAAAATGATTTTGAATATTGAATCTGAATATTAAAAAAAAACCTTGAGTTCGAGTCTTGGAGGCCGCAAATGCAAGTAACAAGCAAGAAACAAACGTTAATGAATGATTCCACTATAGATCCTATTGAAATTGAAATCGTAATAACTAACAAAGCAAATTGAGAGCCTCCAATTCAAGTTATAAATATAAAAGAATTTAAAGAACATGAAATTGAAGGAAATTGGGTCCAGATCTTGAAGTTGGCACAGGCAAATACAAGAAGGGGGGTTGAATTGTGTTTGTTAATTATTTTCGTAAAAACCATTTTGAACAACTTTTTCACAAGTAGAAGATAAAAAGATAAAGCACACAAGGAATCCTTTTTAAAATATTAACAAAAGCAATATCAAAACCCCACAGTTAGTATAAGCAAATAAACTGAAGAGTTTAGGGATAGAAAATTCATGCAAGATATTTTATCCCGATTCACTCTCTTCCAACCAAGAGCTACGTCCAGTCCCTTCGACTTGAAGGATTTTTCCACTATTTCTCCAAATAGATTACACAACAAGTATTCAACACCTCTTCAATCTACAAGTATACCTTTCTTACCAAGCATCTTCAGGCTCTAACTCTATCACATAGATTTAAAGGTTGATCTTTTTAACTCACTATGGATGAGACTATGACAGTTTAAGATTAGTTGAATATTACAACAATATTCAAACGAAATGAAAACAGACTTTTGCTTTTGAAAGAATGAAAGAATAAGAGCTTGTCTTCTCAATATTTGTATTGGCAGAAGTTAGGCTAGAAAAAGTTGTTCTTCAGTATCTGAGGTCTGCTACTTATATAGTGACCTTCTTCTTCTCTTGTAATTCTTCAACGGTTACTTTGAATAAACCCATTTAGAGATAGCATTAAATGCATGATATCCATTGAGACTGATAGCTTGATTTTGGCTATGTTGAAAAGTATCCTTAGTTATCAGAAAATCACAAAATGGAGGCTCACTGTTCTGAGCAGTTGTACCTTAAAAGCTTTATTTCCTCCTTTGCGTATAACCCAGCTTTTGTTCAGTAATAAATATGTCATCGTACGGATCATTTTGAATTCCAATTATACTATTTGCTTTTTGTATTTCCTTGATAGTACTATGAACTTTTTCAAGGGAAACAAGACATTAAATCGGATAAAAACAAATGAGAAGAACAAATATTCATTTGAAATAAATATAAATCATTTGAAATAAATTCAATGTGGACCAGATTGCATTAAATCTCATTCAAGGTAGTAAAAATATAAAACATATAGAGCCGTCTACTTAGTTTCAAGAACGCGTCTATACAAGATTTTAATTCTGCTCGTCCACTGTTGTGGCAGAAGCGCTTGTCCACTAATGTGGTAGAAGCGTTCGTCTACTAATGTGGTAGAAGCACTCGTCTACTAATGTGGTAGAAGCGCTCGTCCACACAAGTCTTTGCACTTGCTAAGTCTTTAGAGAAACTCCATCCAGTGACGTGGCACTATGGACGTCTACTGAATTTTAGTTAGGCATTATGAATGTATACTTGAGTTTCAATGATAGCACACGTCTGCTGACATGTCAGAATGGACGTGCTTATTTTCAAGTCTTTGGACTTGCTATACCTAAAAAGTTATTTAGGTATTCATTTATAGCCTCGTCTACTAAGAAAAATCAGTCTACTTATCATTTAAAATATAAACAGTTTAAATAACCCTTGGACAGGTAATTCTTTGCAGAGTCCAAGCATTGTATACCTTATATTATTTTGGATATTCCTGCATAAACTGAACTCACTTGTTAGATCTCAACCACTTTGCCAAAAAAATTTAATCCTTTTATTAGCATCAAAACTTAGAGATTATTAAATCCAAAACCACTTTGGTTCCAACAATCTCCCCCTTTTTGATGATGACAAAAACTGATTAAATTTAAATAGCAAAGTCTAAGAGAGCTTGCAAGGCTCCCTCTAAGACAAAGCATTCAACTACTTAAGCAGACTAACAGATAGGTATAAACACTTATCATACTTAGAACCTATATAAACACAAGTATCAGAGCAAATAATATAAGTAAAGCATATCAATGCAAATGCAAACATATAAGAGCTTTTCAAAAAATGACTTTTTATATATAATTTTCTTTCTTCTCCTTTCTCCCCCTTTTTGTCATCAACGAAAAAGGTAAAAAGGGAGTTGACCATCACTGTCAGCAAAATAAAATAAGAAAGAAGAGATTCTAAGAAGAAGGAGGTGGTGGAGGGGGTTGGTTTGGATTTTGATTTTTCTGAAATTCCAATAGCAAGGCCAGCATTTGAGTCACCATGGCATTTGTAGGGGCCAAGGTGTCTTGCACTTGCTTTTTCAATATTTCCTCAATTTGTTGTGCCATCTGCTCAGTCTTCTCTTCAACTATCTATCCAACCTTATCATCAACAATTCTGCCAATGATGTCTTCAAGATTGGATGGCAAGGATAATTGTCTTGAGCTCTCAGCAGAGTCCGAGACAGTGTCTTGAGCTTGGGCTGGTGGATGAACCATAGCAAGAGCTAATGGTTGAGAAGATGTCTTAGAAGACTCAATACCTTGCTTAGAAGCACATATCTCATCAGACTGTTCTGTCATAGTTGGCTCAACGGTAGCAACAACAATTGCATCAGCTAAGGGAGTGGAAGGTTTAGAAGCAAGTTTTGAGAAGATTTATACATTTAGCTCAGGGCCTTATACAACTAATTCTTCAAATGTATGCTCAGAGGATGAGGTTGAAGCTGTGGCAAAAGCATATTGTATAATTGGCTCAGGGATATCCTTTGCCCAGTGAATTGGATTAGGAATTTCCACATTTCTGCTGTTGATAGGAAGTCCCTAGAGGTCTTTATATATCATGTATCTAAAGTGTGAGACTCCACACTTTCCTCTGACTTTGGGAATATCTTCTTTGTCTTCATCAGACAATCCAGAGGAAGATACCTCTCTGGTGCAGTGAATTAAGTGTGACTTCCAAAAATCATCAGCCTTGTGCTCATTGATTAATTCAATGGATTCATGATTTTGAAGGAAATCCAACATCGAGTAATCAAAAGTTTCTTGATCAAGGTCAAGTAATGCTGAATCAGCTTCAGGCATCACTCCCTTGAACCTTTTGTTCTTCAAGTCCTTGTCCTTCTTAAGATCCAGCATTGGCGATCTCAGACAGATTCTGTAAGGCTTGATTCCAATCCTGGTTGTTTCCTTATGCCTCAGCCAGGATGGAGGAACAAAATTTGCAACTCTATCAACTCTGAGTTGGCTGAACTCTCATTTCAGCATATCATGGCAGAGTTGATCCATGAACAAATCAGCAGCCCTCCTATAGATTTTGGGATGCTCAAAGGACATCCATTTTGTGTCCCTTGCCATGATCATGGGGACATGCTTAGATGATCTAGCTCTCTTCTCAGGAATAGTAGGGAGATTCTTCCTCTTGGGGTCAATCTCCCAGACAGGTATAATGTGTCTCTCAACTCCATCAGTAATTGGCATGAATGGAGGAGTTTTGACAAGGTTTGGGTAAATTTTCTTCGGGGGGGGGGGGGGGGGATTGGCTAAAGGTAGGTGGGTGACTAAAGGCCCTAAATTATTGTACATTTGAGAAGGTACGGTTTTGATTAATTGACACTCTGGGTGAGGTAGGTAGAGGGGTTCAATAGATTGGCTAACTTCTTCCTCATATTCAGGTAGAGGATACCATCTGTTTAGGATGAGTTATGGTTCAGATTGGTGAGAGTGAAATAGAATTTTCCATTCTCTTTTTACTTTGGCCCAATCCTCAGATTTAACATTGTAAAGGATGGAAGTTAGGCTGAGAGGAAGAAATAGGGTTCTTAGTGGTTTTGGGAAAGGTGCACCAGGGGAAATGCCTTCATCTAGTTGATTTAACCAGGTATCATCGGCTTGTGAGGTGGTTGTTTGTGTTGGTTGAGGTGCTAGAGGTGAGGGAATATATACGTCATTTGAAGTGGGAATAGGTATATCATCTATCCTAGCTTCTAAACTAGATACAAGGTAATCTACTGCTAATTGATCAGGATCATTAGCAGAGATAGTTACCTTAGGAGTTTTGGTTGACCTAGTTTTTCTTGCTGGTTGTCTCCTTGGTTTTCTTGGTACAGTTGAAGGATCAGGCACAACGGCCTTAGCAGCAGCAGCATAGATCTTCTGCTTCTTTAGGATAGAGCTGATAGGAGTGCTATCATCATCAGCTTCCTCATCTTCATTATGAGGGAGTATAATTTTCCTAGGCCACTTTGTAGCAGGGGCATCAGAAAGCTCCCTGATAGCAATCCCACTTGCTGGTCTTTTGGGGGCAGACTTTCTTGTAGCAGTTGTCTTTTACCTGGTCACCCTTCTAACCCTTAGGATTTTCAACATTATTCTGTTCGATCATCTCTTCTTTATCCATCATTAATTTCTCAGTCTTAGCCATTGCAGCAGCAGCATACGTACTGAGGTTCATGTTGGCTATGTTCATCTTTCCAAAGTCTGCAGCAGACATTGGTTTATCAGTTAGTAACCTCGCTTGCTACTCAGGAGTCTTAGCAGCAAGAAACTCATATACTCCTTGAGCCTTGAAAATCTTCGAGAGAAGGTGGCAGAAAGGAAGTGCAGAGAGTCTTTTCTTGTTCATTACTGCATCCCTGAATCTTCCATAAAGGATTCTTGGAAGATTGATTCTTGTCTCTGAGAAGATGGCAGAGACAGAATTTGTGAAGGGATGATAGGTTGTCCTTTGACCCAACCTTGTGAAGTACCACTTTGTTGAGAAGCTGGTGAAGGATGCGAACGATATCCTTCATTTCAACAGCCTTCCACGAGTGAGTCCTGACTGTGTCCTCCTTCATGAGACAGACTTCTATAGTCTCAGAACCGCCCAAGTCTTCTTCCCAAGACTCAGTGAAAAATAGTCCTGCCTGAGCACAGAATATTGCTTCAGCAATAGTCTTCTCCGAGACTCTAATCTTCCTTCTTAATACGGTTGAGTAGAAGTCAGTTTATGTTAGTTGAATGTTTCTCCAAAAATCCCTGACAAGATTTGGGAAAACAGAGACTTTCTCTGCGAAGAGTCCTTCCCATCCAGCAGCATTGACATATTTGCTTATGTCAAGATTGTAGTCTTTTAGCACATTAAGGTTGAAATGATGTTCTATGGCTTAGTTGATTTTGTCCTTGTTGAAGGTTAAAGATGCCATTGTAGATGATCAAGGAGCTTAGGGTTTGGAGAGTAGAGAGAGGTAAAGAGAGATATAGCTCGAGAGATTATGAAAGTGTAAAGTCTTTCTCAGAGGGAAAAGATTTATTTTTAAGGAAATCTTGAATATCAAACGGTTTTTTTTAAACTTTTGATATGACATGTCCTAATGATAAAACGGTGTTTGTAACTTGGGACCATAAAAAGGTCTTGATGGGATTGATCAGAGTAGCTGACTCAGCAAGGAAAGAGAAACATTTTATATAAATGTGTTCATGGACAAAATAATATAAGCAATAAGTGTGTGCATAGACGAGTCCACACAAGACTAAGAGTGGACGTGTAAAGACATAGGCAGTGGACGCATAGAATCCACTTGCTCTGGACGTCATGACTAGTGGACGTGCAGAGAGAACATGTAATGGACGACCAATTTAACAAAAAAATATACTATCTAAATCCACATATAAAATATTCAAATGCTTTCTTATAAGGATAAATCTGTCCTCAGCAAGAGGTTTAGTGAAGATATCTGCCCATTGGTGGTCAGTATCTACAAATTGAACATCAAACACACCTTTTTGTACATAATCCCTAATAAAATGATGTTTGATTTCTATATGCTTAGCTCTAGAATGCAGTATTGGATTCTTAGATAAATTGATTGCAGCAGTATTATCACACATAAGTGGAATACTACTTACAAATACAATGTAGTCCTCCAATTGATGTTTGATCCATAGAAGTTGTGAGCAGCAACTTGCAGCTGATATGTATTCCGCTTCAGCAGTTGATAGAGCAATGGTACTTTTCCATTTGCTTGACCATGATACTAGGTTAGCTCCAATGAAGTGACATCCTCCACTGGTGCTTTTTCTTTCAATTCTATCTCCAGCATAGTCAGCATCACAAAAACCAACTAATCTATAATCATCATTTTTTCTTAAAGCACAAACCCAGATTAGTAGTATCTTTTAAATATCTAAATATTCTTTTAACTGCTGAGAGATGAGACTCTCTAGGATCAGATTGAAAACAAGCACATAAGCAAACACTGAACATTATATCAGGTCTAGACGCAGTCAGATATAAAAGAGATCCTATCATACCTATATATACCTTTTGGTCTACCCTTTTCTCTTTATCATCTATGTTCAGTATTGAAGTGGGATGCATAAGGGTATTCATTGGTTTACAATCATCCATCTTAAACTTCTTTAGAAGTTCCTTTGTATATTTAGTCTGATGGATGTACACCTCGTCCATAGACTGTTTAACTTGAAGTCCAACGAAGAATTTGAGTTCTCCCATCATGCCCATTTCAAATTCTTTCTACATTAACTTAGAAAATTCCTTGCACAGAGATTCATTAGTAGCACCAAAAATGATATCATCAACATAAATCTGTACTATAATGAAATCTGACTTAATAGATTTCCTAAATAGAGTTGTGTCTACTTTTCCTCTGTTAAAACCATTTTCCATTAGAAACGTACTTAACCTATCATACCAAGCTCTAGGAGCTTGTTTGAGTCCATACAATGCTTTCTCAAGCTTATAAACATGTTCGGGGTGATTTGTATTTTCAAATCCGGGAGGCTGCATGACATATACTTCTTCATTAATAAAGCCATTTAAGAAGGCACTTTTAACATCCATTTGAAAAAGCATAAAGCTATGATGTGCAGCAAACGATATTAAAATTCTTATAGCTTCTAGTCTAGCAACTGGTTCAAAAGTTTCAGTGTAGTCTATACCTTCTTCTTGAGAGTAGCCTTGAACAACAAGTCTTGCCTTGTTTCTCACAACCTTACCATCTTCATCAAGCTTGTTTCTGTAGACCCACTTTGTTCCAATGACTGACTTGTCTTCAGGAAGGGGTACAAGCGTCTAGACTTCACTTCTCTCAAACTGATTTAGCTCTTCTTGCATAGCAAGAATCCATCCCTCGTCCAGTAGAGCTTCGTCCACTGTCTTCGGTTCACATTCAGAGACAAGAGCAGAATCACTTTGTTCTCCGAAGGTTGACCTAATTCTTAGCTTGTCATTGGGGTCACCAATGATTTGATCTTGAGGATGGTAATTTCTAAAATACCAAGATTTCTGAGCATTTTCCTGTTGAGAGGTAGATGTTTCAGGTTGTTGTTGAGAAGTGCTGTCTACTTGGATATTAGTCTTGATTTCTGGTTTCTCTCCTGAGATATTTAGATCAAGATCTGTAAAAACTTCATCTAGCTCTGATAGCCTCTTATCAGGCTGTTTGTCATCAAATCTTACATGAATACATTCTTCTACAACTAAAGTTCTAGAATTATAAATTCTAAACCCTTTTGAGGTTTCTGAAAATCCTAGTAGAATTCCATTATCTATTTTAGCATCAAATTTACCAAGTTGAAATTTTGTATTCAAAATATAACATTTACATCTGAAAGGGTGAAAGTATGAAATGTTGGGTTTTCTACCTTTTCACAATTCATAAGGAGTCTTATTCAGAATAGGTCTAATGTATATTCTGTTCTGAATGTAGCAGACAATGTACACAGCTTCAGCCCAGAAGTTCTTAGGGTCAGAATTGTCATTGAGCATAGTCCTAGCCATCTCTTGAAGAGATCTGTTCTTTCTCTCTACCATACCATTTTGCTGTGGTGTTCTTGGTATTGAGAAGTTGTGTTGAATACCATTTTCTTTACAAAACTCATGGAATTTCTCATTGACAAATTCTCCCCCATGATCACTTCTAATTGAAGCTATACACATGCCTTTTTTATTCTGTACACGTTTACAGAATACAGAAAAGGCCTTGAAAGACTCATCCTTGTGAATAAGGAACATAACCCATGTCCATCTAGTTTAGTCGTCTACTATGACAAGACCATATTTCTACCCACTGACAGAGGAAGTCCTTGTTGGACCAAAGAGATCAAGGTGTAGCAATTCTAGTGGTCTGTTGGTACTAACAACATTCTTAGATTCAAAGGAACCTTTGACTTGTTTTCCCTTCTGACATGCATCACAGGGAGCATCAGATTTGAAACTAAGGTTTGGTAGACCTCTTACAAGGTTATGCTTTTTCAGTTTGGAGATTAATCTCAAACTTTCACGACCTAACCTTTTGTGCCAAATCCATCGCTCATCCTCAATGGACACTACACATGACACACTTTGATTTGAGAGGTCCTCTAAGTCAATCTTATACAGATTGTTTTGCCTCTGGGCTGTGAATAAGAGTGATCAATCAGCTTTCTTGACAAAACACATATTCTCACTAAATGAAACAGCAAACCCACTATCACATAATTGACTGATGCTAAGCAGATTGTGTTTAAGACCATTTACTAACAAAACATTAACAATGGAGGGAAAAGGATGTTTACCAATTTTACCTATACCAATGATCTTTCCTTTTTGGTTTCCTCCAAAAGTGACCCAGCCACCATCTTTGGGTCTAAGGTCTTGGAACATATACCTTTTTCCTGTCATGTGTCGTGAGCATCCACTGTCCAAGTACTAGGACTTATGTTTCTTTCCTGTTGTTAAGCAGATCTGCAACATGGATTATCTTATCTTTAGGTACCCAAATTGACTTGGATGCTTTCTTGTTACTGATCATAGGTCGTGAATGCTTTGCATGCTTATTATGTATGCATTTAGATGACACATGCCCACTTTTTCCACATACTTTGCAGTAAGTATTAGAAGGGCTTGGTTTTGACTTAGTATGTTGTGGACGGACTTTAAAAGCCTTATATTGTGTATGAACTTTTGTTTTATTCAGAGATGCATCTTGCTTCTCTTTATCATAACCAATACCGGATTTGTCATGTGGTGATCTAGAATATCTTAATATAAGATTTAATTTATCTGAGCTACCAACCAGTTTTGACAGAGTCTGTCAAGTATGTCACATCTTGTTTCAGTTGTTCAACTTCACAAGAGCTATTAGACTTACACTTAGTCTTGTCAGTCAGACTGTCATTGTTTGATTTTAATGTTTCATTCTCATCCCTAAGATTTTGATTTACTGTGCAGACCTTATCATAATCTCTAGAAAGTTTAATAAACTTCTTTTTGAGACTCTTATACTCTTTAGACAGTATGCATGATTCATGCAGCAGTTCATCAAAAATAGTTTGAAGAGTAGATGGATCAGATTCAATTACCTCAGCATCAGTGAATTCACTTTCTGATGCAGTGTTAGTCATGAAGTAAATGTTTGCTTCTTCTCCTGCTTCATCTTCTTCATCTGAAGAAGACTGGTCAAGATCCTCCCAAGTAGCCATCAAGCCTTTCTTCTTTTTGAAGAATTTCCTTTTCTCCTTCAGCTCTGGGCAGTCAGCTTTGAAGTGTCCTGGTTTCTTACATTCAAAGCACAGGGGTGGACCTTTCTCCTTGGAATCTGACTTCTCATTGGAGAATTTTTTGTTGAGCTGCTTCCTTCTGAATCCACCTTTCTTTCTCCACATGTGTTGGATTTTTCTAGAGATGAAATATAGTTCATCCTCATCTGAGTCATCTTCATTATTTGATGAATCAGCTTCATCTGAAGACTCAGCAACTTTAAGCATCTTTGAGGAACTAGCTTTCTTAGCTTTTAAGGCAATGGACTTTCCTTTTCTGGAGTTTTCCTCTTCATTAAGTTCAAGTTCATAAACTTTTAATGACCCCAGAAGCTCTTTCAGAGAAAGAGTATTCAGATTCTCTGCTTCTTGGATAGCAGTCACCTTAGGTCTCCACTGCTTTGAGAGACTTCTCAAAAATTTTCTCACATGATCTCTATTTTCATAGACCTTTCCAAGAGAGCCGAGACTGTTGGTGATTGTTTGGAATCTTCCAAACATCTGGTCTATAGTTTCATGATCTGCCATCTTGAATAGCTCATACTGGTGAACCAGCATACTTATCTTTGATTCCTTCACTTGTGAGGAACCTTCATGAGCTAGTGCAAGAGTATCCCGGATTTCTTTAGCTGTGTTGCAACTATGAACCATGTCATGCTCAGATATGGTGATAGTACACATGAGATAGTGCTTAGGTTTCAAGTTTAGTTGATGTTGGATTTTATGCTCTTGAGTCCATTCAGCTATAGGCACTGTAGCTCCAGCTTCACTCCTTGGCTCAGTGTAGCCATTTTCTATTAGTTCCCAGATGTCAGCATTATGTGCATCCAAGAATGCATCATCCTCTTTTTCCAATAATCATAATCAGTTCCATCAAAGAGAGGAGGTCTGTTGATAGCTTGTCCTTCTGCATCCATGATTGTAGGATCGTACTGCCTAAGAACTTGTTAGATGCTCAACCCTGTCAAGTTGAGCTCTGATACTAACTGAAGTTGGCACATGCAAACACAAGAAGGGGGGTTGAATTGTGTTTGTTAATTATTTTCGTAAAAACCCTTTTGAACAACTTTTTCACAAGCAGAAGAAAAAAAGATAAAGCACACAAGAAATCCTTTTTAAAAGATTAACAAAAGCAATATCAAAACCCCACAGTTAGTATAAGCAAATAAACTGAAGAGTTTAGGGATAGAAAATTCACGCAAGAGATTTTATCCTGGTTCACTCTCTTCCAACCAAGAGCTACGTCCAGTCCCTTCGACTTGAAGGATTTTACCACTATTTCTCCAAATAGATTACACAACAAGTATTTAACACCTCTTCAATCTACAAGTATTCCTTTCTTACCAAGCCTCTTCAGGCTCTAACTCTATCACATAGATTTAAAGGTTGATCTTTTTAACTCACTATGGGTGAGACTATGATAGTTTAAGATCAGTTGAATATTACAACAATATTCAAACGAAATGAATACAGACTTATGCTTTTGAAAGAATGAAAGAATAAGAGCTTGTCTTCTCAAGAATTGTATTGGCAGAAGTTAGGCTAGCAAAAGTTGTTCTTCAGTATCTGAGGTCTTCTACTTATATAGTGACCTTCTTCTTCTCTTGTAATTCTTCAACGGTTACTTTGAATAATCCCGTTTAGAGATAGCATTAAATGCATGATACCCGTTGAGACTGATAGCTTGATTTTGGCTATGTTGAAAAGTATCCTTAGTTATCAGAAAATCACAAAATGGAGGCTCACTGTTCTGAGCAGTTGTACCTTAAAATCTTTATTTCCTCCTTTGCGTATAACCCTGCTTTTGTTCAATAATAAAGATGTCATCGTACAGATCATTTTGCAATTCCAATTATACTATTTGCTTTTTGTATTTCCTTGATAGTACTATGAACTTTTTCAAGGGAAACAAGACATTAAACCGGATAAAAACAAATGAGAAGAACAAATATTCATTTGAAATAAATATCAATCATTTGAAATAAATTCATTGTGGACCAGATTGCATTAAATCTCATTCAAGGTAGTAAATATATAAAACATATAGAACCGTCTACTTAGTTTCAAGAACGCATCTATACAAGATTTTAATTCTGCTCGTCCACTGTTGTGGCAGAAGCGCTCGTCCACTAATGTGGTAGAAGCGCTCGTCTACTAATGTGGTAATAGCGCTCGTCCACACAAGTCTTTGGACTTGCTAAGTCTTTAGAGAAACTCCGTCCAGTGACATGGCACTGTGGATGTCTAATGAATTCCAGTTAGGCATTATGAATGTATACTTGAGTTTCAATGATAGCACACGTCTGCTGACGTGTCAGAATGGACGTGCTTATTTTCAAGTCTTTGGACTTGCTATACCTAACACGTTATTTAGGTATTCATTTATAGCCTCGTCTACTAAGGAAAACCAGTCTACTTATCATTTAAAATATAAACAGTTTAAATAACCTTTGGACGGGTAATTCTTTGCACGACTCCAAGCATTATATACCATATATTATTTTGGATATTCCTGCATAAACTGAACTCACTTGTTAGATCTCAACTAACACTTTGCCAAACAAATTTAATCCTTTTGTCAGCATCAAAACTTAGAGATTATTAAATTCAAAACTACTTTGGTTCCAACAGATCTAAGGTTGTCAAGAATGGTGAAACATTTGGGAAAGAAACAGATCAAAAAGGAAGCTCACCATTTTTTAAGTTTAGAGAATGAATTAGCCTTGATCGAGATCAATCGTCGTAAATCAGAAACCGAATTCAAGAGCACAAGAGATCAAGCACAGTTAGAGAGAGAGAGATAGAGATACAGAAAGGGGATCAGAGGAGATAAGCGACCTGAACTAAGGTTGAAGAACAACGACCAAATTTAGGGAAAATCTAAGAAGAGGAATGTGAAGAGGAAATTTGCAGCGAGTGAGGTGAGGTAGGTTGGGTTCGAAAACTTGAAATATTGGTGAGGTAGGTTGCGGATCCGGATTTCACACAATAGCTTTTTCACGCATTTGCAACAGTTGTGAAATCTATTACCATTATATTTGTTTGTCTCATATTTCTAACCCTTGTTTTGTTTTGTCCAAAAAAATAAAAAAAATACAAGTGGGGATAGATAGAAATAGACTACTAAAGGGAATCTGCATCCGTAGGTTGCAGTAGTTAGGTGAGTGATTTTGAACTTGGTCAGGTAGAAATCATGAAACGAAGCGATGAAAGTGTGTAAGGGGCAAATATTTATGAAATTGTTGGTACTATTTATTTTTTAGTGGCCATGGCCATAAAATTTTTAATTCAGGTGATGAAATACTGGTAGTAAGTTTATTATCATTAATTAATTGCCACTAAAAATTAAATTTGTTGTAGTGTACATAACAAAATCTAAATGCAAATAGTTGAGCAAATTGGATGCAAACCTTAAAAAATCATGATTTAATGATATATATTTTTAAAGACCAAAAAAATATTCAAATCAAAACAAGAAAAAAGAAAATAGTTTTTACGAAAGAAAATAAATATAGAATTTCGACGAACCATTTTTAAGTGAAGGAACAATCAAATTTGTCCACTGTAACGAAATAATTAAAAAAATAATATCAAATAAAATGTAATGAAAAACTTTATTTTCGTATAATTAAAAAACTATTACTTAATGGATATAGAAAAATAAAATATTAAAAGTTTCAAATAGAAATCAAATTTTATATGTATCATCTATATAATAAGAGTTCTCAATCAAATTAATTAAACATAAAAAAATAATCCAGTAAAAATCTTTACATATATATAAAGAATCGTAAAGACTCATTTAAGTCCTTGACAATTTTGGAGGTATCATTTTTCTTCGTTGAGAAAAAAAAAGCTCACCAAATAATCCCTGGAACAAAAGAGGGACACTCTAGTCCTTCTGTTTGTCTCCATCTAGAACACATTATTAGAGTGTTGATTGTGTCGTTATTATGTTCAGGTGACAAGACAACAGTCCTTGCATGTAAAATAGATCATAAGAACAATTATGCATTAACTCAATAAAGTCCTCAACTATTATTTAAGTAAACTAATTTAGTCCCTACACTTTCTATCGTGGGACAAATTAGTCCCTACATTCTACAAGCAACACACAATATGCACCAGATGCACCAACTTAGATTAGTGGTCACATGTATGAGTTTAATGGACACCTGCACATGATACAAAACTCGATATAATCACAGAGAGGGATGAGAGAGCTTTTCAGAGAGAGAGAGAGAGGGTCAGAGAAACAATAATCGGGAGAGATATTCTTGGAGATTGATAGAAGGAGATTATAATAGATGGCATCAGAGAGGATGGAATCATTACGGTACGAAAAATTACACAGATGGAAGGGACTGGAATCGTCACCTAATAGGTACAACCTCCTTCTTTTTTTACATCTTTTCTAGATAACTTAGGAGTTGAAGATTTATGGAAGATATTCATTAAGTGGGGAAATGTAAGGGAAGTTTTCATTCAACCAAGAAGAGACAAGTATGGAAACCGGTTTGGATTTGTCAGATTAATGTCCTAAATATCAAAAACTTAGAAAGAGAGCTGGATGCAATATGGATTGGAAACAAAAAACTGAAGGTTAACTTACCTATGTTTGAAAGAGGACAAAATGAAGTCAAGAGGAGGAGGAATCATAGTGAAGGTGTTAATACAAGACAAGGAAATAAAGATTACAAAAAGCATGTTGTTATTAAAGGAGTTTCCTTAGGGCTGGACAAACCAAGTGACCTGATCGCAAACCAAGTTTCCTTAGCGCGGGTCATCGGGTCGTCAGTTCAGGGACTCAATTTTACACGGGCTTGGGCTGGCGAGTTCGGTTTCAAAAAAAACATCGAAATCCGAACCTGACCGAGGATTAATGCACACCATTGGATTAGAAATGACGAGGATCATGCTTTAATGAATGGTTGAAATTGGGCCATTTTGTGTTTCTTTTTTTTCTAACTCTCTATTCCCTCAATCTTTGTATTCTCCTAATCTCCTCCATCAGTTTTTGATAGAAGCCCTCCTCCCTTCTTTCCTTAGCTCTCTCTCTTCCCTTCCCTGTGTTGTGCCGCTCCATCTCTATCTCTCAAACCCCCATATCTTCTCTTTCATTTCTTGAGAAACCTTAGCGCCGCTCCCTCTCTTGATCCCCCCCTGCCTCTCGTTTCCCTGTCTCCTGTTAGAGTAGAATGCTGGGGTTATGGTTTCTGATGAGCAAATGGTTGTTGGTTTCGAAGACCAGATGAGCAGATCGATGTCCCTCTGTCCCTCCACGAGAAGATCGTTGAATGTGGTGTTCGTATGCCAAATCTATAAGTTGGTATGTGCCTTATCTTTGCAAAGGGAAGGTGATGGTTCTCAAGCACCAGATCTGTTCTTCAAGCACCAGGTCTTCAAGGTTCAATCCCCAGATTTGTTATTTTTGGGTTGATTTTTGTTTACTTCACGGTTTATGATTGTTTCAACTTGTAATGTTAAAAGTTGATCTTTTTTATGTAAGTCCAGATTTGTTGTAACTTCAGTGTATGATTACATTCATCTTGTTCTTCTGGATGTGTTTCTGTTGCTGGATTTTTTTATCCTTCTATGCATTCTGTACTTTTTTTTGGTTAACACTATACCGAGACAACCCACCCACACACACCCGCCCACCCGCCACCTGCCTTATCCAAAGCTACAAACGGACGACAATGGGTGGCATATTCTGCTTGTCGGTTATTTTCAGATTTGGATTTTTTTCACCTGAATTTGACCATAATTGACCGATGTCCACCCCTATGTTTCCTATGCAAGGGTGTTGTCACATATGGGACAAACAATACTGCTTTGCCAATAGTCGTTCAAAGACAGACCACCAACATTAATGATTCACCAAATGATTGGAATGGACTGATGATAAATGTGTCGGAGGAGGAGATTGATTGGCTCAGTAAGAGTTATGTTGGGCTGTCTAACAAGCTAGAGGATGCCATTAATATGTAGAAAAACCTACACTCTTTGGGATTATTCTCTATCAGGGCAACATCAATGGGAGGTAGAATGGTCCTACTATCAGCAGATGAGGAAGTGGATATCCATTCGGTTCTGAATGAATTCAAGGATAATCTTATAGAATGGCTATCAGAAATAAAACCTTGGCATTTGGATTTGGTCTCAAAGGAAAGATTTATCTGGTTAAAAGTCACAGGGGTTCCTCTTCATGCTTGGAAGGAGGAAACGTTTAATTAAAACAGTGATATCAATGGTTGGAAAATTTATAAAGTTGATGGAAATACAAGTAGGAGAATGAGGTTTGATGTGGGGAGAGTCCTGATCTCAACAACAACTCTGGAGGCAATAAACAAGTTGTTGACGGTGAAGAAAAACAAAGAAATTTTTTCCATTAGAATGATGGAGGAAACATTTGGGGAATTTTACCTTAGCTTTGATTCATGGAGGAAAAAACAAATGGGGAAGGATCTTCAGAGGAGAGAGATTCCTCCTTTGATAGTGAATAAATTCCGGACTCCTTCAACTATGGCCAGTTGGTCAAAATTCACTTAGGGACACTCTTGGAATTTCACTTAAAGGTCAAGGGCATTTTAGACATTTCACATATAAACATCATTACTTGCATTTAATGCAAGATGACTAACCCCTATGACTCACCACCGTGATTCATCATAGATGACTCATTGTCCTCATCCATCCGGTGTCGGGTTTTGTCTCTACACCTCTGTTCTCGATTACGTCGATCCCCGATCGTCGAGTATTCACCCGAATAACATATAATAACCTATTTATTTTGAAAATTTTCAAAATAACCACTATCGTTGGAAAAAATAAGAATCTTAACTGTTTTGTTCTCGGGTCAAAATTAGGTTTTCTGATCAGTAAAAACATACTGTCAGTTAAAACGCAGACCGGGTTTCGTCTGAATTTTAAACCTAAATTTTTACCGTAACTCTCTATGATAAAGTAGAGTATAAATATGATTTTGTTTTATTCAAAATCATTTTCTAGGTCTCGGATAAAAATATAAACAAATATATGTATATACTTACCGATAATAAAGAACAGTAAAAAATCGGGGTGTTACAATACTACCTCTCTAAAAAGAATTTCGTCCGTGAAATTAATTCGTCTTAGGGAAACGAACATGGATATCAAACCTCGATCACATGTTCCAATTGCGTAACATTCACGTTTCTCAGCACATGACGTGAAATATTTCATAGATTAGACTGTCGCTCTGACTTATACTGTATTCACTAAACCACCTAATGAAACAAATCAGGTAAATCCCTTTTTGAAACTCTCAAGACTCGAAGCACACTCGAATAATTTGAATGTCAATAGAATGAAATACACGAATTTCCAATAGATTTGGAAATTTGAATGATTCAAAACTTTGACTCCCATTTACGGTGGCGATTCTAACACACCGATGGTAAATAAGAACTCAGAATTTGAATAAAGAATTTTCAAGAAGAGAAAATAATCTCTAGACTTTACTCTGTCAAGAAGAAATAAAGTAGAATGAATAGAAGGACAAAGAATATTCTTTATACAAAAAGTCTCTTTAATAGGTTCCTGAATGTAAAAATGCGTTGTACAACCACATATTTACAAACTTGACCCTAATAAAGTTCCTTCCTCAATAGAAACTTCCTTCAAAAGACAAAATTTTAAGATGATAATTTTTTTAATTTCCAAGAGTCTAGATTTTAAATCAAAAGTTATCTTGGTCTTTTAAGAGAGCAACAATAAATTTTTGTGAATTCCCTCCCTCGAGGTAACTCTGATTCATTTGGCATAAAAAAAAAATTTGACGTGAATTGTCAAAATTTCATCTGCCATAAAATTTATAACTTTTCACCCACAAGGGTAACAAAATATGATCCGCAAAAGATCATTCTATTTTAAATTGCACTCATTTACGGAAAAAGCAAATGGTCAAGTTTACAAAACTCAATTCTCAACAACAAGGAAATATCTGAACCGATTTTCCCTACCAGGATGAGTTATCAAGAAATTATAATTATAATTGCATTAAGGAGTAATATAATAATGCAATTCTGATTGTTCCGCATAAAAATTAGACAACAAAAGATGCGACGATAAAACTCAACCAACTCAGAAACATGTTGTAGACGACATAGGTAGTACGTAGATAAATACACAGTATTTTACACATCCATAGAAAATCAAAAATGTTTCTCCACTGAATTAACAGTATAGTCAAAAGTCTACTTTCTATGACACACTTCACTTAAAGATATTTATTTAATTGTGATACTTCAGTCCTACTCGTTGTGAAGATTCTGCCCATTAACAACTACCCACATATTCAAACTTTAAATTTTGGTGGACTACCTCCTCTTGCACAGTGTTCTCTAATCGAATCTTGTCCGTGGTCTCTGGGTTCACATGTTGTCTCCAGAAGGTACATCCTTAGGCTTTCCACACACTCTAGCAACATGTCCAAGCTGTCCACACTTAAAACAAATGATGCCGTGAGTCTTGCAGTTCTTTGTAGCATGACTCATGCCACACTTCATGCACTTCGGTCAAGACTTCCTAGACGATCCATAGCCTTTACTGCTACCACTAATCCACTTCCTTTTTGGTGGTGTCCACATTGGCCTTGCATACGATTTCTCTTGGAAAGATCCAAAGCTTCTCTTTCTGCCTTTACTCACTTCTAAATCTCGAGGAACTCGACACTCTTCCATCAAGATCGGAAACTACAGTAGTTTCAATGACCATATTGTCTTCCTCATTTCAACTTTTAGATTTTCCTCCAATTCCTTACACGTTCGCACTTCCTCGTAATTCTTTAAATACAATTCCTTGAACTTAATCAGCTCTTCCAACTCAACGGCATACACTAATAGTCATGTCCTCTCGTCCGTGCTGCAGAAACTCAATCTCCTATGCACGACTCACTTCAGTGGAAGCATACTTCTCCAGAAATTTTATTCGAAACACATTCCAGGTGATCGCTTCTTGTCTTGCCACTAACAGCTGGCAAGTTTCTCTCCACCAAAATCCAGCATCTCCTATCAACAGAAATGTCGCACAAGCTACCTTCCAATGATCAGGATATTTCATAGTTTGCAAGTTCCTTTCTATTTCCGTATTCCAAAACTCAGCTTTCTCCGGGTTAAGTTCACCATCAAATTGAGGTGGATTACTATGATAGAACTCAACTAGTCCTCTTTTCTCCGCCATTTCCTCATTATGACATGCCATAGTTGATTTTATCTCCCTCGAGACTTGTACAGCTACAACCATATCTTCGGAATCCTTGAATGCAGAATCAGATCTACTCATTCTCGGACTAACCGTGATTTTCTACAAAAGCACGGTAGTCAGAACTAGGAAGAAAACAATACATCAAAATCTGTTCAATATTATTCCTCCTTAGGAACAATAATGAAAAGATCAACAAACAATGTTGTATCCTTTCGGAACAATGTCATGAAGAACATAAACTCAGCCAAGGATAGACTAACGTCATTATCCTTCCAAACATTGGTTCTTCATTGAACCAAAAACACAAAACACTTAAGACATAACCCGAGAAAACACAACAAAGATGACAACAGGCCTAAACCCCAAAGCCCAAAAGACTTGGCCAGCTCTGATACCAACAATGTAACACCCTTCTCAGGTGCTACATCGTAAGTGACATTTTAAGGCCGAAAAGTAAGTTAATTAAAATTGGCTATAAAAGAATGGGGTAATTTTTTCTTCTTTTTTGTAAGTCGTAAATATAACTACTTTGTTTTAAATGAATGGACAATCAAATATTCCATTATCACAATTGGGATCATAAGTTCGAAAATAATTTACATAATACCCAATCCGACTCATAAACATAAATCATAGAATGTACAGACTCGACATAAAAATGTGGAGATGCAGCTCCTAAAATATAAGATACTTGGAGTCACAACTCCATGGACAGTTACATTAACTCCCAAACATACCCCGCTGGCCAAATTAAAATAGAAAAGACAATCCTTTCTCATACATCATGAGAAAGACAAACCCAACTGACGAGATCTAATGGAAACTCTATTTGAGCCCACTACCGATGTCGTCACAAAAGACACTACTAGAGCAACTACAATAGTAACTCTCGAACTAAGCCCTTTCCTCTTCTAAGAGGAAAAACATGGTCTACGAACCATTGATAGTCCGGAAGACGTCCACTAGAAACTCCACCATAGCGTCCGCAAGCTCGAACCTCAATCTCTATGATGCATCAGCCAAGCGACATCTTGACATCTCAATCTTCTCAAAAGAATACAGAAGACACAGAGCCAGCCGACATAGGCAATATAAAAATAAGGAGGTGAGATTTCCATTTATCTTACATATAAGGCAGACATGCAGTGGTACGACTCTCAGGTATGTACAATTATCAATTATCAATCATATCTACACTCATATCAAACAATAATGTTTCACAAAAACATGACCACAGCACCACATTTTCCTAGAAAGAAGACATCTAAGACTTGAGGAATGACCTCTGAATTCCTATACCATGGTTTTACGAACAGTCTGAGAGACTGGTTCAGAGGATTGTTCCTGAGGTACCAGCCTTGGGTAATAAAGAATGCGTCAATAGAAGAGGGAGTGCACGTTATAGGCTTTTTTGGGAACATCCTACACTACCAGAAAACACGTAGCATCTATTCAAGTATGTCGGTGTATTGCTAGATCACCACGCCACATAGGAGCAACCCACTGGGCCTATGTGATTATTTCATAACCCCGACATCCCCAAGCATCAACCAGATCGGCCCTACGGAATTCACACCCGCATTAAAGTGTTAGCTCAATCTCCTAGGCACAACTGCCTTACAGAACATAATTTCACTATGTGTTTAGGCAAAATTGCCAGAAAATGCTTTCTTCTTGTCTTTCCATCGGATGACATCTTGATTCCATCAGAATTCTTTCCACGTGCTTTCTCATATGCTAGATGTTCTTAACATCAAGTAGAAGTTCTCAAGTGACTTTCATCTTTGTGTAAAGATATCTTAAAACACTTTGCTTAAAAGTCCTAACGCATTATAAGATTGGAACACAAGTCCAATTATTTATTTCTCTGTACTTTTTCTAATTGAGCCTTTTTCTTTGGCTTCCAAGAAAACAAATAATTCTGAGTCCATTAAATTTTATGGAATATGGATAATTAATTATTCATACTTTATGACATAAAGTCGTCTTCCACCCCACATCATAAATTATTACGTTCGTATTTTCACTAAGCCGTTCTTGACTTAGGATTTTACATTTTACTGTAAAAGCTCGTCTTTGAAGACTAAAATCCTTTTGACATAAAACCAAAACCTTTAGATAAAATCAAATCAATTTTCAAGAATAATTTCCATCAAAGATACATAAGTATCAATTTCTCAAAACATTTGCTTGAAAATCCTTAAAAACGTTTAACGACGGTTTCGTCGCTTTTTTACTGAATTTAGGCCCAAAAGCCATATTTTTGAAAACATGGTTCTTCACCTCAAATTTATTACTCTCCTAGGTTATAATATTCATATGAAAATGTTGAAACACTGAATTTATCTGGTTAAAAGTCACAGGGGTTCCTCTTCATGCTTGGAAGAAGGAAACGTTTAAAACAGTGATATCAATGGTTGGAAAATTTATAAAGGTTGATAAAAATACAAGTAGGAGAATGAGGTTTGATGTGGGGAGAGTCCTGATCTCAACAACAACTCCATAGGCAATAAACAGGTTGTTGAAGATAAACAAAGAAATTTTTTTCCACTAGAATGATGGAGGAAACATTTGGGGAATTTTACCTTAGCTTTGATTCATGGAGGAAAAAAACAAATGGGGAAGGATCTTCAGAGGAGAGCGGTTCCTCATTTGATAGTGAAGAAATTCCAGACTCCGTCAACTACGGCCAGTTCCGACGAGAGGAACTTGATGGCTTGGAAGTAGAAATTTCAAATTCAAAAAGGTTGTATCAGGAAAAACAAGATGGAAGGGACGTACGTGGGTCTTCAAGGAAGACTGGGCAAGGCAGCGGCTCAAAGGAATGGTAAATAAAAAATATTAATTCAATACATCCATCTGCATCTGGTACCAGTGAAAAAGGAGGAAAAAAGGGTAACAAAGGGAACCGTGTGGAAGTATCTAGCTGTCAAAAGTCAGGCTTGAGAGGCTAAGTCAAACACGGGTTTGGGCTTCAAGTGGGTAATCGACCCATTTAGCTTGTGTTGAAGCATTGGGGCGAAGAAATGGGCTATGTAGCTTAAGCTTTGTCCAAGATACATATAGCAAGGAGAAGGATGATGGGCTTAAAAAACATGGGTCACTAACAGTGGGTGTTACTGGGCCTACATTGTCACCGAAGAAGGGAAAAATTGAACTTGGGAGTTGGGAGAAGGAACTTACATGGGGGTCAGTCGTCTTCAGGGACGAAGAGGCAGAGTGGAAAAGTGGAGAGGTGGAAGAGCTTTGTGGGGCTACACATTTCAGAGGGTTTGGAAGGTCATTATTTACCGATCCATGGACTTTCCCTGCCAAATGGGAAGTCTCGTTGTTTTGGCGGGGAGAATCAGGGGGCGAGGATTGAGGAGGAAATAGGGAACAAAAAAAGTCTTTCTTTAGTGAATTCAAATAAAGAACAAGAAGGGGATGGACAGAGGGATTGCATTGGAACTGATCAGGGACAACAATCGAGTAAGCAGGATGGTGCGCATGACAAAGGGAAACTGATTGTGGGTTTGGAAGATCTATCTAAAAACGGAGATTTCTCCGAGTCTGAGGGGGGAGCTACTAAGGAGTATGTTACTGAAAGAGGTGCTTGGGTACAGTACAAAAGGAAGCTAACTAGGAGGGATCAAAGGACATCTCGAATTTTGGGTCTTCCTTGGATTCTTCAGGCATGTTAGTTTCAGTCACTAGTATTCTTAATTGCAATAGGTTGTTAGAATAAAAGCTTAACTTGGAGTCAGCAAAGAGAATTTGGGAATTATGAAAGGTAATAGGAGTTTCCCATGGGGAAAATGAAAAGGATATTATTGTCAAACTTGTTGAGACAGAAGCCAGAGACAAAACTGGTTGTCCATCAGGTGGGGTTAATAGGGGTTATCAATGAAGATAGGTTCTCTTAACATTAGGGGTCTGGGTTATTCAGAAAAATAAAATTCACTCTCTAGTAACATCTGAAAAACTAGACTTTATGGCAATATAGGAGACCAAAATGGGTAGGATAGACGTGTGATTGTGTCAACAGTTGTGGGGGAATATAGATTGCAATTGGAGCTTCTCTCCGGCCACAAGATATTCAGGAGGCTTACTAAATATTTGGAATACAACAACACTTATTTTTGCTTTTGGAGGAGATGGTTTTTATGTGGTTTGTTTAAAGAAAGGTATTAATAAAGTGCAATGTTTCGTTGTTAATATATATTCGCCTTGTACCATGGCTGGTAAGAGGAAGCTATGGGCGGATCTGTTAAAAGTAAAAAGCAGTTTTGGTAGTCGTGTGTGGAGTCTAGTGGGAGATTTTAATGCTGTGTGTAGTCCTCGAGAAAGAAAGGGTATTGGCTCCGGTGGAGTTAGTCAGGAAGCTAGGGAGTTTAGGAAATTTGTTGATGATATGGAATTGGTTGATCCTCCTCTACTCTAGAGGAAGTTCATGTGGTATAAAGCTGATAGGTCAACAATGAGTAGGTAAGATAGGTTTCTTTTATCTGAACAATGGATTCAAGTATGGGAAGTTGAGGCACAATGGGCCCTAAATATAGATGTATCAGATCATTGTTCGATTATCTTTAAAAAGGGCTCACAAAAGTCACGGGTTAGATGGTTGAAGGAGGGTGATGCTAATACATCCTTTTTTCATGTGTGTTTGTCCATCCGAAGGCTAAATAATAGATTGGTGGCAATAAATATGGAGGGAATCTGTTTTGAGGAGGCAAAACAAATAAATGAGGAAGTTAAGAAGTATTTTACAAAGATTGTCGATGAGCAGCATTGGCAACATCCTTTGTTAGATGGAGTGACTTTCTCGCAAGTAGCAGTGGAGGATGTAGGAAGGATAACTGTTCTTTTTACCAGGGAAGAATTGGAGGTGGTCATAAATAATCTTGAAGGAGACAAAAGTCGGGGTCCAAATGGGTTTAACTTTAATTTTTTCAAAAAAAAATTGTTGTTTAATAAAGGATAAAGTGTGGGGAATGGTCTCGGAGTTCTATATACATGCTAGACTGTCGAAAGGGATTCTGTCATATTTTGTGGCTCTTATCCCGAAAATTTAAAACCCGTAGAAAATATGAGACTTTAGACCCATCTCATTGCTATGGAGCTTGTATAAAATCTTGTCCAAATTATTATCTACAAGGTTAAGGAATGTTCTTAACAATATCATCTCAGTTAATCAATCGGCTTTCCTCCCAAATAGGAATATCTTTGATGGTGCGGTTATCATAAACGAGGTTGTGGATCAAGCTAAAAAGACAAGGAAACAATGTTTGATCTTTAAGGTGGATTTTGAGAAAGCTTATGAGTCGGTAAACTGGAACTTCTTAGACTATATGATGAGGAGGTTTAGATTCTGTGAGAAATGGAGGAAGCAGATTAAAGAATGAATTTTTTCAGGGAGTTGTTTGGTTTTGGTAAATGGAAGCCCAACGGAAGAATTTCATATTAAAAGGGGGCTAAAACAGGGTGATCCATTACCACCATTTTTGTTTCTCATGGTAGCTGAAGGACTGTGTGGCTTAGTGAAGAATGCGGTTTCAAGAGGGAAGTTCAAAGTCTTTAAGGTAGGTAGTGCTGGTTGTGAGGTATAAATCCTTCAGTATGTGAACGACACCTTATTTGTGGGGGAGGCCACTTGGGAGAATATGGGCCATGAAATCCATCATGCGATGCTTTGAATTAATTTCAGGATTAAAAGTGAACTTTCAAAAAAGTAATCTTGTGGAGGTTAATGTGGATGGGGGCTTTTTGGATTTGGCTGCAATGTTTCTAAACTGTAAGCGGTCGGGCTTACCATTTATGTTTCTGGGATTTCCTATAGGGGCAAACCGAGAAGGTTCTCGACATGGGAACCGGTGATAAACACTATGCAGAGTAGATTGGCATCTTGGAAGGGAAGACATCTGTCTCTGAGAGGAAGGATTACCCTAATTAATTCAGTATTTAGTAGTCTACCTATATATTATATGTCTTTCCTAAGAATCCTTGGAAAGGTTCTAAAGCGGCTAACTAAGATTCAAAGAGATTTCTTGTGGGGAGAAACAAAAGATAAAAGGAAGATCTCATGGGTTAAATGGGAGCTAGTATGTAGACCAAGAGTAGAAGGTGGTTTAAGGGTAAAAAATCTAGAGCGGTTTAATTTGTCTCTACTAGCAAACTGGAGATGGAGGTTGCTTAAAGAGGATATAAGACTTTGGAGGGAAGTAGTAGTTTCTAGGTATGAGATTGATGGAAGGGTGGAATTCTCATTAAGGGAAGGGAACCGGGCTAGAAAGGCTTCACCTTGGTGGAAGGCTATTTGTAAATTAGGATCCTATAGACAGATAGATAATTAGTTCCAACAAGGGTTGAGAAGAAAAGTAGGGAGAGGTGATACAATAAAGTTCTGGGAAGATGTGTGGGTGCGGTCTCATAGTTTGAAGGAATCTTTTCCTATACTATATAGTCTTTCACGGGATAAGGATAAGGTTATTGAGGAATTAGGGGTATGGGAGGGATCTTGATGGAGCTGGTTGTTATCTTGGAGGAGGGGGCTCTTTAGTTGGGAGGAGGAATTGGTGGATTACTTGAATAATATTTTGAGTGTGGTGGAATTGTCTACAGAGATAGATGATGGCTGGATCTCGATTTGGGATGAATATGGGTGCTTTACATCATCCTCTGCTTATAGGTGGTTGCAATCAACTTGTGGACCATCAAATCAGATAGAATTCAGGGAGAAACAAGTCTTCAAAAAATTCTGGATGAGTAAAGTACCCAGTAAGGTACTTGTCTTTTCATGGCAAGCCATTCTGGATAGGGTGCCTACAAAATTTAATTTGTTCAAAAAAGATGTTTTAGTGAATCATCAGGAACTTATTTTTTGCCCTGGGTGAAGAGGGTATAGAAGATACATGTCATCTTTTTTTTTCTTGTAGAATTTTTCAAAAGTTTGGATGAAGGTATATTGATAGTGTGATTTTACCTCATGTTTTCTATATACTTTTGCATGCATTTTGCATATAGATTAGGCATTCTTTATTTGATTTTAGTTAGATTTTTCTTGGAATGGGTGAAGCGGTTTCTTGGTGGTGTTTTGCAGGAATTCAATGTAAAAATGATCAAAAACAGCCATGGTGGAGCTTGGATGAAATAAAGCTTGAAAAGTGAAGAATATTAGCCAAACAGAGCCCATCACGGCCTGGCCGTGATGACCATCACGGCCGTGATCAAGCAGAGCAGAAGGCAAAAGTCAGAGACCGTCACGACCTGCCCGTGACAGACATCACGGCCGTGACCTACCAGAAATTCAGGATTCGCGTCGCGAACAAAGGGCTCGCCTCGCGAGAACCCATTTTGTGCAAATTCGCCCACTCCAGAAGCCGTCACGGCCTGGCCGTGATGGCCATCACGGCCGTGACGCGCGACTGATCTATAAATAAAGCTACGCTGAACAGAAAAGGGGATTGACTTCTAACCTAAAAAAAGGGTCCAGAGGGAGGCATTTGGAGGCACTTGGAGGCTATGGCTGGGCTAGGGTTTCAATCCTAGAAGGGAGCCAAGAGAGGTTGCTTTGAAGAAGAAGGAAAGCTCACATGGAGCCTCTCCTCTCCTCTTCTCCTATTTCTCTGGTTTGGTTTTCGTTGTATATGAGTAGTTAAATTCCCCCATTGTTGGGGTTAGATGTAGCTTCTCTAAACTTTTTTGTATTTGATTTGGTTTTAATGCAAGTCTCTATTTCTTTATGAGTATGTGATTCTGTGCTTAATGCTTTCCTTGGATTAGCTACCCATAGGAATGATATGTTGCTTTGATAGATGACTGAAAGGTTGGTGTTAAGGCATGCTCATGAATCATATGCCAAGTAGTTCAAGAATCTAGACATAGGTGTTGAATGCTTGCAATCTTATAAGTCTTGACTTAAGGCAAAATCACAGATTAATCCACCTAAGACATTAGGGTTTGATTTGGGGTTTTAGGCTCAATGCACCTAAGACATTAGGCTTGAGTATTTTAGAAAAGGCTTGATTGTCATAATTGAATTAGGACTTGTGTTGAAAATCATTTCATTGCAATTAAGGGAGGAGTAGTGTAGTCTAACCCTAACAATCTTAGCCACATCTCTGTTTGCATACCAAGTGTTCGATAAAATTCCCAAAAGACCAAAAATATTTTATTTCTTTATTTTCTGTTTTAATCTCTCATACTTTAGTTTAGTCTAGATAGTTGTTGAGTTTGTGAATTGGTAATTGACATCCGATCCCTGTGGATACGATAACCGGTCTCACCACCGTATTACTTGTTTGCGACAAGGTGCACTTGCCTTTATATCTTAAAATCACGCATCAAGTTTTTGGCGCCGTTGCCGGGGATTGGCTTTGTCAATATCATTAGTAACAAATGAGGCAACTAATTTAGACATTTTTATTTTTTATTTTTATTTTCTGTGTATATTTCATTTTTTGTTTTGAGTTTTGTTTTTGTAAGGTGGACGAAAATCATGAAAAATTTTTATTATCCACCTGATAAGGAAGCTTCCAGTCATGTTTTGGAGGACAACTTGTGTTGGGAAGACGATATAAATTTAGGAGAATTCTTCGAGGAGTTTTCTCTATCTCATAATATCCCATCACGAGTCGATCCTATGACTGGTGAGCTTATATATATATATATACCGAGGAGGATTGGGAAACCTTTTGGGCATATTTACCACCTCCACCACCATGTATGATTCCCATAGAGCCACATGAAGTAGAATTTGAGAAAAATCTGGTTGTGGGAATGGATCAAATTGAAAATGAAGTGGTGGTGGTAAGTGAACCACAACAAGAGGAATTACCTTCCACAAATCCTTGGGAAACAACAAGTGAGGAGGCCGGGCATCTGGCAAGCACTCCTTCCACCATGCATGCTGAGCAATCTGATTTTACTGCATTAGAAAAATATGTTGGCTTGCATGCATGTGTGGACATTGGTAAGTTAGCTCCTCCCACTTGTATGTCACACTTCCTCTTGAAAATTCCACTTGACCCAAGAGGAAGTGAGTTTATAATTGCAAAGGTCAATGGAATTTCCACCCAATGACTGGGTGGAATTGAGAATAAAGTTATTTTACTGCTACAATCACCACCCCAATTTCCATTTGATCCGGGAGGAGGAGCCAGGTGATATTTTTGAATAAGTCAAGCTAGTGACGTTAAAGAAGCGCTTATTGGGAGGCAACCCAATTTTTCTTTTCCTTCTTCATTTCCCTTTCTCTTTAGTTAGAATTTATTTTGATTTTAAACTCTTGAATAATTTGAGAAGCTCAAGAGTTTTCTTTTACTAATAAAATTGCCAAGTGATTTCAGGGAAAGAAGGAAGGGAAGAGCAAGATGACAAGAAAAAAGCACCCAATTCTCAGGCAGTTTCTGACTGGAATGAAAGCCAACACCCGCTACCGCCTCGGTAAGCCGTTCCAATTTTAATTATTTTATTTTATTTTTCTTCCTCTCTCCATCTTGATTGTTTACATTGGGGACAATGTAAATTCTTAAGCTTGGGGTAGGGGTATTTTTGGTGTAAATTTTTGAATTTTTGCATTTGCATATTTCATGTTGCATTCATATAGTCTTGCATGATAGTTTGCATGATCACACATTAGATTGCCCTTGCTTAGATTTTGTATCCAATTGTGAGAACTAAGTGCCAATTAAATTGTGGTAGTGAATTTTTGAACCCAATTTTTTCATTCTTGTGATATGGCTGCAAATGAGAATGCTTGAGATAATCTGTGATAGTTGATAATTAGCATATGGTTCTGAGGATTTGTGTTTTTCATTGATTCTGAACTATTAAAATGTGAGATTTTGAGCCATAAAGGGGTACTCACTAAAATTTACCCCATTCTTTGTGTTAGAGTGTTATTCCTCTTGGTCTGTTTTCTCTAGAACTTGACTTGAAACCATTTTGAAGCTTAAAAATTTTTGGAAACATTTTTGAAAATGATTGAGGCAATAGGTATTTTTCTGGCCTTCTGAGCTTTGAATGATGAAATGCTACCCCTTAGTTGCCCAATTTTGAGCCTGAAAGAATAAAATGCTTTTCTTGGTACCTTGAAATATATTGTTGAATGATGCTTGATAGGACCTTCTAAAGTATTCCAAAAGGGTGAAAAAGGTAGTTGAAAATTTGGGATGAAAGAATCAAAAAAAAAAAAAATTTCTTTTGAGTTGAAAAAAAATCTCCCCTTCTCCAAATAAAATAAAAAAAAAAAGAAAAAAGAAATAAAAAATAGAGAGGGGGATGACAAAAAGAAAATGAGAAATAAAAAGCAAAGAAAGAAAAGAAAGGTGGAAAGTAAATTGAAAACCCAAGAAGGTATTTTAGAAGGTCATGCTTTGCAATGCTTGATGTTTATGTAACCTTTTGAAATGTCCTTTTCTTGTTATCCCCACCTAATGATTAATCCCATGGCCACGTTACAACCAAAATAAAGACCTCTTGATTCTTAATTGTTTTCATTAATAAAGTAGAGATTTGGTTGATAGTCAAGCCTATGGTAGGATCCATTCCTTGAGGAAAATTGAACGAAATGTCTTATCCCCTAAACACTTGAGTGGTGAGGAAGAGAGCCAAGCAAATGAACAAGCTTGGGGTGAGCTTCATGTGAGAAAGAGTGCCCAAATCAGTGAGAATATGAGTCTAAGGAACCTAAGCCTCTAATTGGACTTGAATTGATTGTCTCTTGCTGAATTGTTTGGATTGCCTATTGCTTGGATCATTTACTCGGGTTCTTAGTTCACTATCAATGTTCTGTTTATTCTTCTGGCCTTAGTGATTGCTTGAGGACAAGCAATTGATTAAGCTTGGGGTGATTTGATAGTGTGATTTTACCTCATGTTTTCTATATACTTTTGCATGCATTTTGCATATAGATTAGGCATTCTTTATTTGATTTTAGTTAGATTTTTCTTGGAACGGGTGAAGCGGTTTCTTGGTGTTGTTTTGCAGGAATTCAATGTAAAAATGATCAAAAACAGCCATGGTGGAGCTTGGATGAAATAAAGCTTGAAAAGTGAAGAATATTAGCCAAACAGAGCCCATCACGGCCTGGCCATGATGACCATCACGGCCTGGCCGTGATGACCATCACGGCCGTGATCAAGCGGAAGCGAAGGCAAAAGTCGAGATGATCACGACCTGCCCGTGACAGACATCACGGCCGTGACCTACCAGAAATTCAGGATTCGCGTCGCGAACAAAGGGCTCGCCTCGCGAGAACCCATTTTGTGCAAATTCGCCCACTCCAGAAGCCGTCACGGCCTGGCCGTGATGGCCATCACGGCCGTGACGCGCGACTGATCTATAAATAAAGCTGCGCTGAACAGAAAAGGGGACTGACTTCTAACCTAAAAAAAGGGTCCAGAGGGAGGCATTTGGAGGCACTTGGAGGCTATGGCTGGGCTAGGGTTTCAACCCTAGAAGGGAGCCAAGAGAGGTTGCTTTGAAGAAGAAGGAAAGCTCACATGGAGCCTCTCCTCTCCTCTTCTCCTATTTCTCTGGTTTGGTTTTCGTTGTATATGAGTAGTTAAATTCCCCCATTGTTGGGGTTAGATGTAGCTTCTCTAAACTTGTTTGTATTTGATTTGGTTTTAATGCAAGTCTCTATTTCTTTATGAGTATGTGATTATGTGCTTAATGCTTTCCTTGGATTAGCTACCCATAGGAATGATATGTTGCTTTGATAGATGACTGAAAGGTTGGTGTTAAGGCATGCTCATGAATCATATGCCAAGTAGTTCAAGAATCTAGACATAGGTGTTGAATGCTTGCAATCTTATAAGTCTTGACTTAAGGCAAAATCACAGATTAATCCACCTAAGACATTAGGGTTTGATTTGGGGTTTTAGGCTCAATGCACCTAAGACATTAGGCTTGAGTATTTTAGAAAAGGCTTGATTGTCATAATTGAATTAGGACTTGTGTTGAAAATCATTTCATTGCAATTAAGGGAGGAGTAGTGTAGTCTAACCCTAACAATCTTAGCCACATCTCTGTTTGCATACCAAGTGTTCGATAAAATTCCCAAAAGACCAAAAATATTTTATTTCTTTATTTTCTGTTTTAATCTCTCATACTTTAGTTTAGTCTAGATAGTTGTTGAGTTTGTGAATTGGTAATTGACATCCGATCCCTGTGGATACGATAACCGGTCTCACCACCGTATTACTTGTTTGCGACAAGGTGCACTTGCCTTTATATTCTAAAATTCACGCATCATATATGCATGGCTAGGGTTTGAGGTTGCTTTGCCATCAACACTTGTAGATATGTATCTTTTACATAGGGGGCTTTTTAGAGGTGGCAAGTGCCCGAAAAAGGGATTCCTAATTTGCATACAATGATTTGGTCTCCGCGGCTGGAGAGAAATGAAATGATTTTCAAAAATTCAGCTTGTGATATGTTGAGGCTGGTATATTTAATTAAGACTAGATCATGGGCTTGGTTCTCGACCTATTTGGGAACCTACAATTCCTTTTCTGATTGATGCATGAACCCGGTGGAGTGACTTAAAAACAAATTTTAAAAGTATATAGGAAGGGTGCAAGTAGCTCTGTGGGTTTTAGAAGAATGCTTTCCTATATTTTTTCACCTGTGTTTACTTTTTATGCTCTTTGGTAGGTTGGTGTGTGTGACAGGTGGTGTATAGGTTCAATCAAGGCAAGGGGGAGTTTCATTGTGGAGATAATCTAAGGAGAGGAAACGTTCCAGTGTTGTTGGTGTAACACCCTTCTCAGGTGCTACATCGTAAATGACGTTTTAAAGTCGAAAAGTAAGTTAATTAAAATTGGCTATAAAAGAATGGGGTAATTTTTTTCTTTTTCGTAAGTCGTAAATATAACTACTTTGTTTTAAATGAATGGACAATCAAATATTCCATTATCACAATTGGGGTCATAAGTTCGAAAATCATTTACATAATACTCATCCCGACTCATAAACAGAAATCAACAAATGTACAGACTCAACATAAAGATGTGGAGACGCAACTCCTAAAATATAAGATACTTGGAGTCACAGCTCTATAGACAGTTACATTAACTCCCAAACATACCCAGCTGGCCAAACTAAAATAGAAAAGACAATCCTTTCTCATACATCGTGAGAAAGACAAACCCAACTGACGAGATCTAGTGGAAACTCTATTTGAGTCCACTACCAACGTCGTCACAAAAGACACTACTAGAGCTACTACAATAGTAACTCTCGAACTAAGCCATTTCCTCTTCCAAAAGGAAAAACATGGTCTACGAACCATCGACGGTCTGGAAGGCATCCATTAGAAAACTCTAACATATCGTCCGCATGCTCAAACCTCGACCTCTATGACGTATCAGCCAAGCTACATCTTGATTGTAACACCCTACTTTGTATTTCCCGGTTTTATTTTTTCAGTAAAAATATTTTACGCTGTATTAAACGGTATAAATATATTTATTTATATTTTTATCTGAGTTCATGGAGATTAATTTTTATGAAATAAAAATCATATTCATACTCTATCTTAGGGTAGAAGCTTACGATAAAAATTTGGGTTGAAAAATCAGACGGAACCCGGTCTGCGTTTTCACTGACAGTATTATTTTACTGAGCAAAAAACCTAATTTTGACTCATGAATGAAACAAAGTATGTTTTTATCATGTTTCCAACAATATAGGCTATTTTCAAAAATTTCGTAAAAAATAAGATATTCGACGGCGTTCGGTTATTTTGTCGTTAATCGGGTAATCGACGGGGCTGGGAACGGATGAAAATATCTAGATATTTAGTGAAAATATATAGATATTTATTTGAAAATATCTAGATATTTATAACTTAACTATGATTAGTACTAACTTAACCTAAGTTAAAACCTAAGTTAAAAACCAACTTCCTATATATAAATACCCCCCCCCCCCCCCCACCCCCCCCCCCCCCACCCCACCCACGGCAGCCCCCCCACAATCTCTTCTTCTTCATTCATAACATAAACTCCATTTTAAAGAGCTCTAGGCGCATCCTTGTTGAAGTGCATTAAGATCGTCATCTTCTTTCCATTTCCATCATCACTTGAGGTAATATGATGATCCTTGATCATTTATTCTCAAGTCATTTTCATTCTATTTCATGATTTTATTTTCTTAGATCTATAACTTTAAACAATTCTAGAAAATGGTAGAAAAATCCTAAAAATGTGAAACCAATTTCTATGGTCTAGTTATGATCACTACTTTCATTATCCAAAAGCATGTGATCAAAATCTTTTTCCTTCCCTAATTGTGTGAGTGGGCCGAACCTATGTTAGAAAAGGGGTTTAGTGTTTTCGTTTCATTTTTGAAGTCTAATGCTTGATTTAAGCTCTCTAGTATGTATATAATTCAAATCCAAGAGCTTAAGTCCAACTAAATTTTCTAACCTATGTTGTTTTGGCTTCAACGACTCAAGAGGGGGGGTGGTAAATTGAGTTTTCTTAAAATCTTTCCCTTTTAAAAACTTTTCACAAATAGTTTTCAGATTTGTGGCCTCTGGATCTTTTACAAAATCAATGAAGGGTTTATATAAAATCTTGAATAGAAGGTGATGAAGATAAGAAAGATTAATTCAGAAAGATAAATTATAGAATAGGTTCAGGTTCAAAACTCAATAATGACAAAATACAGAAACTGATTAAGCCTTTAAAGATTAAGAACAGGTTATGCAAGTTTCAGATACAAGTATTAACAATCAAGAACAAACTTGCAAGTTTCAATTTCAGTTATTAGTTCAGTTTCAGTAATCAAGAATGGTTTTGATCAACTCAGTTTTGAACACAGATAACACAAACTTGATTACAATCGGACTCAGGTTTCAATACAGTTGATATAGATCAAGAACAGAAATTATATTGAACTTTAAACAACAAAATCACAGGTCCTTGAACATAAACAGAAAGTAAAAGAGTTTGAGTTTAGAGATACCACACAACCAAATTTATCCTGGTTCAGTCACCACCACTATGACCTACATCTAGTCCCCACTCCACCTGTGGGTTTTCACACACTAACACAACAAGCTTTAGCCAGGTAACTTGAAAAACCTTTACACCACAGAGCACTCCTTCACCTCGAGAAATCACACTATTGTGAAGAGCCTTAATGTTCTTCCTTAGGGATACCTCACCCTAATCACTTAGAGAGACTCCCTCTCTCTTTACAATCAAATAAAATGAAAAATCGATTCCTAACTCTCAATAGTCAGATAAACAAATTGAAGCACTTATGAGTATTGAAACACTCTTTTCACAATAAGCTCAAGAAAGAAGATGAATGATTTTGATATGTGTATTATGATATTATCAATGGATGAAAGTGTTTCTTTTGATCCCTCTTTATATAGAAAACAAGTTATAGTCGTTGGGATCAATTAAAACAGATTTGGGTCTGATAACAGAATCTGTTTTCTTGATTCTGGTTCTTGAAATAAGATTATACATTGGCGTCATCTTCAATCCTCAGGGCTCGTAGTTGATAGTAGACGAGCTCCATATCCCACTTCATTGGACGGAGCTTCTTATTAAGCACTTAGCAAGTCCAAAGACTTGTGTGGACGAGCGCTTCTGTCACTTTAGTGGACGAGCACTTCTATCACTTTAGTGGACGAGCACTTCTGTCACTTTAGCGGACGAGCGCTTGTATCACTTTAGTGGAAGAGCGCTTCTGTCACTTTAGTGGACGAGCACTTCTATCACTTATGTTGGACGACCGTTTATGTCACTTGTGTTGGACAACGGCTTCTGTCACTTGTGTTGGACGACCGCTTTTATTACTTTATTGGACGACCGCTTCATATTTCCAAAAATCATTTTCATTAATGAAAAACTTATTCCTTTTAATGCAGGTTGTGAAAATTGATTTTCTTCATGCATCTTTTTAGTTCAGCTATTTTGTGACTAAGAGATTTCTTTCTCTTACAATTCATCTAAGAATTAAATCTAAAATTCTCCGTAAGCTTTTGCCTTGATGATTCCTTGATCTTTGTCTTTGCTATTTGATTCCTCCATGTAGCTCTTTTGATTTCTTCAAGTTCGTCCATGAATATTTTCCTTGAATTTGCTTAATGAACTTGTTGATCACTGCTTGATACTTGTCTTTGCAATTTGACACTAAAACACTTGCACACACATTAAATTGTATTTGTCATATATCAAAATCTCTAAGTCATTGAGTCTTACAACCTATTTTTGTATTTAAAGCCGAAACCCTACCCTAAGTGGTTGGATGATTTTATTCCATATTTTCAACTTATAGCAATTTATCCTAGCTATCTAAAACCTAACTAGTTAGTACCCAAAAGATTAGAATGAGAAAATTATCCTAGTCCTAATTTGATTTGAATGGCCGAATCTAGCATAAAAAGGGTATAGTTGGGTTTGTTTGATTAATTATAGTTATGTTGTTTGGCTCAAGGTGAAACTGTTAAGCGACAGTGTGATAGCGAGGAACGTCGAGTTCGAGATTTTGGTGCTAACTCAGGTGGGGGAAAGGATCAACCTATCGTCGGAATTGATAAGTAGTATATTATATAATAATTGTGTAGGGCGACCTAAACCCTACTAGTAGTCGAGTAATCGACAAGACCAAAATCACATTGGAAACCTTTTCTATTAAACCAATGGTGATTCGGGGATTGTAGGTTTATCGACGTTAGGATGATTTTATCTTATCTGAGGTTGATTGTATTTATGATTATTATTGAATTGCTTATGTGATATATTGTGGGTTTGAATATTTTCTGATGTTATGTTATGCATGATCTGCCAGGTTGTTAATATTGTGCTTAGTGGATTTTAAGCAAAGATATATATATTGTTTGAGAGATAGTTGTTTGTTTTGGGTGTGAGAATAATGGTGACTTAGAGGTGCCTAACCTAGATGATGTATTTTAATGCGGTATAGTGACCTAGAATATGTGTTGAGTTCTAGTGGAAGGTTAAGGCACTAGAATGTTGTTAAAATGGGTTGGTGAGATTCACGTGTATTGGTAATATAATACACAACCATTCCACCTTAGAAATAGGTTGTGCAGATATAGTGTCATTGAATTTCATTGAACACCCCCGGAAGTGGAAGGGGTGTGCACCGGGAGCATCATGCAGCTATAGTGTTATGCTTAGCATGAGCGTTCTCATCATGGAAGAGAATGTGCACCGGGAATTTGGAACCTGTCGCTTGAACAATTGACTAACATTCCCCGAGAGGAATGCGTGAAAGAAATCAGTGGTGGCCACGTCAGTATGAAAGTCTAGTTGTACGAGTTTGGGGTAGAGGATGATACATTAAATTGAGGATGCTTTGTTAGTTAGGTGTTGGATGATGTTATGTATGTGACAATTACTGTATAATTTACTATTACCCTTTTCCACTTTTTGATGATAGAACTACTTCTTATCCCCTATGTTTCTGTATTCTTATGGGTTACTTTACTTATATTAGAAGACCCGACGGAGGATTATGTTGCTGAGGAGCTTGACGGAGCTCTGTATGAAACGGAGGTTGCTGAGGAGTTGGATGGAACTCCTTACGAACCAGACGCTGGAGGTCGAGCTGTGATCCATGGCGAGTAGGGTATAGATAGTATGGCCAGTGTGTCTAAGAAGGAGTATTTTTATATGTTTCTGCTAAGTATGGCTTTTATTTTAAGTTTATGCCGATGAGGGATCCTACTGAGAGGATTCCCTCAACAGTGTTTTGGTAATGTAATAAATAAACAGGTGTGTATTTATATATTACAACATTGTTGTGTTTAATTTGCAGAAGTTATATGATTGTTTAATTAAAGTTTTAATTTTTACGTACTTTTCACGCTAAGCGCGCGATTAGGGAATTAATTAATAAGGTTTTAAGCTAATAAAACACCGGGGCACAATGGGGTGTCTCATTTGGTATCAAAGCAGCTTGATTCTAAAACGGACTGTGGGGTTATGTCCGATCAGAATTAAAGACTGCGAGGTTTAGGATGTTGTTACTGGCCGTGTCTAGTTGAATCCACATCGGATTTTTTACTATGCTTAGAAGTTGGGTAGTGTGTCTGATTCTTCTGCGAGAATTAATATTGGTATGGCATATTTTATGTATATACTTGTCTATGTAGTATTATATGTCATACTAATAAGAGCGGATGATTTCTTTTACAAAATCGTGGCCCTAGGAAGAGGACGTCCAACCAACAGTAGTGACAGAACTCTGGAAAGAATTATAGGAGCTATCAACAATGACACCAATAGAGGATGGTCATATGCGAATCCCAATACCTTGGAAACGATAGCTGCTGCTATGCTGTTACAAACCCAGCAGAATGCTGAGATGCTGCAGATGAACAGAGACCAGCTGGAACTAAAAAACCAGAGGAGGGCTGTAGCAGCTGAAGATGCAGGGTTAGCTACTTTTATGAAAGGGAAGCGACCTCAATTCGGAGGAGAATATGACCTGGAGAAGGCTGAATGGTGGATACAAGAGATTGAGAAGATATTTGAAACTGTGCGCTGTAACGAGGAAAGGAAAGTTACTTGTGCTGCCTTCATGCTAACTGAAGGAGCAGAGTTCTGGTGAAAGGGAAAGAAACGACTATTGGAGACTGAAGGCAGAACGATTAACTGGCAGTTATTCACCGACTGCTTCTTCGAAAAATATTTTTCGCGACTAGTTTGACACGAGAAGGAAAAAGAATTCACAAACCTCAAACAAGGCAACATGTCTGTAGGTGATTACGCATCACGTTTTTAGGTGATTACGCATCACGTTTTGAGGTGCTGATCAAGTTTTCAGAGTACTATCAGAGGTTTCCGAATGAAGACTGGCAATGTAGGAGGTTTGAGGAAGGACTTAGAAACGAGCTGCAGAGGGCTGTGGTGTCTCTCGACATTCTTATTTCCCGGAACTGGTGGAGAGATGCAGTGCTATTGAAAGTATCGATCTAAGGATGGCCAATGAGCAGAAACAATTAAGAAGTGGAGGTCCTAACCGATCAAATTTTCAGAGGCGCCAAGGAAGTGGTTCTCAGTGGAGACAGAGACCATATGCAAGACCAGTGCAGGCACCTGCATCAGCACCAGTGACTAGAGCGGGTCAGCAACAGCAAGACTTAGTTTGCTTTAGATGTGGAGGGCCGCATTATGCTAAAGAATGTATGCATAGGCCTAGTTGTTTCAACTGTGGGAAACCAGGTCATATGGCACAAGACTGCAGACAACGGTTTGTGCAACAACCGGCAGCTGCGGGAAGAGGAGCTGGAAACAACAGAGGTGGAGCTGGAAGAGGAGTTCCGCCAGCAGGACCACAAGTGGCTAGACCTCAAGCCATTGGAGGAGTGTTTACTGTGAGGGGAGCTGAATCCTCTCAATCTACCGATCTTATACAAGGTGTGTGTTTGATAGCTGGCAGACTCTCTTATGTGTTATTTGACTTAGGCGCTACGCATTCATTTATTTTGTATGAGTGTGTGGATCAATTAAAATTTACTGTTTCTCAATTACCTTATACCCTTACAGTATGTACTCCACCTAGTAATTCTTTGACTACTATGTCTGTTTGTTTACAGTGTTCTATAGTTGTTGAGAATAGGACATTTATTGTAGACCTTGTGTGTTTGCCTATGCAACAGATAGATGTTATTCTTGGCATGGATTGGCTTTCGGCTAACCATGTAATGCTAGATTGTTCTAGTAAGACCTTATCATTTCTTGAGTCTTCTAGTGTAGTCTCTACCAATGAAGGAATATCCATGAGGAGTGACGATTCTCGACAGTACGTGATGTTGTTCGTGGTGGAAACTAATGAGACTCCCAGTATAGATTCTATGCCTATTGTGAGAGAGTGTCCTGAAGTTTTCCCTCCCAACGTTCCAGGTTTGCCACCAGAACGAGAAGTGGAATTCACCATAGATATTGTACCAAGGATAGGACCTATATCTATGGCGCCTTATCGGATGTCACCTATAGAATTGATGGAGTTAAAGAAACAGTAGGATGGCATGTTGGGAAAAGAGTTCATCAGATCGAGTGTTTCGCCATGGGGAGCACCGGTGTTGTTGGTTAAAAAGAAGGATGGAAGTGCTAGGTTGTGCACGGATTATAGGCAGTTAAATAAACTGACAATTAAGAATAAGTATCCGTTGCCTAGGATAGATGATCTGATGGATCAATTGAAAGGAGCAGCAGTATTTTCCAAGATTGATTTGAGATCTGGATACCATCAGATTAGAGTGAGTAAGGAAGATATACTCAAAACGGCTTTTAGGACAAGGTATGGACATTACGAGTATTTAGTTATGCCGTTCGGTGTGACTAACACGCCAGTAGTGTTCATGGATTATATGAACAGGATATTTAGACCGTTCCTTGATAAGTTTGTTGTTGTGTTCATCGACAACATCCTTATCTATTCTCGTACATGGGAAGATCACGAGAAATATTTGAGGGTGGTGCTGCAAGTTCTGAAGGGTAGGCAGCTCTATGCTAAACATTCCAAATGTGCGTTTTGGATAGAAGAAGTCCAATTTCTTGGACATATGATCAACAAGGAAGGCATAGCAGTAGATCCAGCCAAGGTTGAGGCAGTTCTTAAATGGGAACGGCCTAAGTCAGTAAGTGAAGTATGAAGTTTTCTAGGGCTAGCTAGATATTATCGGAGGTTTATAGAGGGTTTCTCGAAGATTGCGTTCTCTATGATGCAGTTCACTAGGAAAAATACAGCTTTTATGTGGACGGACAACTGTGAGCAGAGTTTCCAAAAGCTGGAGGAAAGGTTGACTACATCACCAGTGTTGACCTTACCCGATCCTTTAGGATAATATGACGTATGCTGTGATGCGCCATACCAGGGTTTGGGATGTGTATTTGATAGTGTGATTTTACATCATGTTTCCTGTACACTTTCGCATGCATTTTTCATATAGATTAGGCATTCTTTATTTGATTTTAGTTAGTTTTTCCCTTGGAACGGGTGAGGCGGTTTCTTGGTGTTGTTTTGCAGGAATTTAAGGAAAAATGCTCAGAATTAGCCTTGATGGAGCTTGGATGAAAAAGAGCTTGAAAAGTGAAGAAAATGAGCCAAGCAGAGCCCATCACGGCCACGGCCATGATCAAGAAAACTGAGAAGATTGAAGGCAAAAGTCAGAAGCTGTCACGGCCTAGCCGTGATAACCATCACGGTCGTGACAGGCCAAGCAGAACCGATCACGGCCTAGCCGTGATGAGGCTCACGGCCGTGATGCTCCAAATTTGAAAGCGCGCCCACTCCAGAACACGTCACGGCCTGGCCGTGATGGCCATCACGGTCGTGACGCGTGGCCTCTCTATAAATAGAGCGCAGAACAGACAGACAAAAGGGATTCGATTCTGGATCTGGATTGGGGATTCAGAGAGGATTCTGGGGGTCTCTGACACAGACTTTCTAGACCTAAAAATAGAGACCTTGGAGGCTGCGGCTGAGGAAGGATTGTAACCCTAGAACGGAGCTGCTGAGAGGGGCTGCTGTGACGATAGTGGAAAGCTCCCATGGAGTTTCTTCTCTCCTCTTCTCCTATTTCTCTGGTTTTTGGTTTCTCTGTAATTATGAGTAGCTAATCCCCGTTTGTTGGGATTAGATGTAACTAAGCTAAACTTCATGTATTTATCTTGACTGATTAATCTGTGTTTGTGTTTCTCTGTTAGTGATTGATTTTCCTTCGCTTAATGCCTGTTGTGGCTAGCATCCCCATGACTTGATTAGTGTTTTGATATGCAATTGGAAAATTCGTATTAGAACCGGAATTGGAATCTATCACCTAGTAACCCTTGCGTCTAGGAATGGAGTTTGGTTTACTAGTAATCGCGTAATCCCTAATCTTAATGCAAATTCATTAATCTAGGCCACCTAAGGAATTAGGGTCTATTAGTGGATTTAGGCTCTTGCCATCCGAGGAATCGGGGCTTGAGTGATCTAGTGGGTTGATTTTAACATTTGAAGCATGAATGGGAGGTATCTAGTCCTGGTAGTACATGAGGCAGAGGTTTAGTGAAATATGATCCCAACATACCCTTTTCGCATTCCAAGTGCTCAACAAAAATTCAAAAAGATTTTGATTGTTTTCTTTTATTTATTTTGAATTCATATTTTAGTCTAGATAGTTACTGAACTTGTGACCTGGTAATTGACATCCAATCCCCATGGATACGATAACCGGTCTCACCACCGTATTACTTGTATGACTGGGTATACTTGCCCAGATCCGTCAACAAGTTTTTGGCGCCGTTGCCGGGGATTGGTTTTGCCAATATCATTAGTAACAAAGAAGGTAACTAATTTAGAAATTTTTATTTTTCTTATTTTATTTTATTTTTCTGTATATATTTGATCTTTTTGTTTTTAGTTTTGTTTGTGCCAGGTGGACGAAATTCATGGACAATTATTATTATCCACCTGATGAGGAAGCCGCAAGTCACACTTGGGAGGACAACTTGTGTCGGGAAGACGATTTCGATTTGGGAAAATTCTTTATGGAGTTTTCTTTATCTCATAATATTCCTTCACGAGTTCATTGTGTGACTGGCGAGCTTATATATATATACTCCAAGGAGGATTGGGAAACCTTTTGCTCGTATTTGCCACCTCCACCACCATGTATGATTCCCATAGAGCCACATGAAGCAGAATTTGAGCAGAATATGGTTGTGGGAACGGATCAAATTGAAGATGAAGTGGTGATGGTGGAAGAGTCACAAGAAGAGGAATTACCTTCCACAAATCCTTGGGAAATTGAGGAATGGGAATGGAATGAGCAAACACCCTTGAAAGTTGCTCTAGAACAATATTCCCAAGAACTATCCACCTCTGAGACCAAAATCAGAACCAACTGTGACAGTATCGAAGCTGTGAAGCAGAACTTCAAAACGCAAGTTGAGGAGATTTGCAAACAATTAGTACAAGAGTCACATGCAGCACAATTTGAGCAACATTTGGTTTTGGGGATAGTTCAAAATGAAGATGAAGTGGTAGTGGACTCCACCATGCTTGCTGAGCAATCTGAATTTACTGTACTGGATAAATATGTCGGCTTACATGCATGTGTGGACACTGCTAAATTAGTCCCTTCCACTTGTCTGGCAAACTTCCTCCTGAAAATTCCACTTGACCCGAGCGGAAGTGAGTTCATAATTGCAGAGGTCAATGGAGTTTTCACACACTGGCTACGTGGGATTGTGGATAGATTCATGTTACTTCTGCAATTGCCACTCCATAAACCATGGGATCCGGGTGGAGGATCTTACATCTTGAGCACCCCTTGGTCCTTATACCACAAGCTATCGGATCCAGGAGGATGCTTTTTAATGAGTCAAGCTAGTGACGTTAAAGAAGCTCTTACTGGGAGGCAACCCGGGTTTTCTTAACCCTTCTTTTTAGTTAGTTTTTGTTTTTTTATTTTAACCTCTTGAATAATTTGAGAAGATCAAGAGGAAAAATAATAAATTGAGATTTGCCAAGTGATTTCAGGGAAAGAAGGAAGGGAGAGCAAGAAGACAAGGAAAAGAACAAAGGCAGCAACCATCACGCCCAGGCCGTGACACTAGTCACGACCGTGATAAGCCAATCATGAAGACCAGAAAGGATCACGGCTCAGCCGTGATCCACATCACGGGCGTGATGAGAAGGCCCTGAAGAGCAGAGAGCATCACTGTCTAGCCGTGATGGGGTTCACGGTCGTGACAGGTCAGCCCTGAGGACCATAAGTGATCACGGCCTGCCCGTGACAAGGTTCACGACCGCGATGCATTTCCCAAGCAAGTTTCTGACTGGAATGAGAGCCAGCACCCGCTACCGCCTCGGTAAGTCGTTCCATTTTTCTCCTCTCTCCAACTTGATTGTTTACATTGGGGACAATGTAAATTTTTTAAGCTTGGGGTAGGGGTATTTTTGCATTTTTCATTTTTCATTTTTCATGTTGCATTCATATAGTTTTGCATGATAGCTTTTCATGTTCGCATGATTAGATTGCCCTTGATTAGATTTTGCATCCAATTGTGAGAACTAAGTGCCAAATAAATTGAGATAGTGAATTGTGAACCCAATTTTTTATTCTTGTGATATGGCAACAAATAAAAATTCTTGAGATGATTTTTGATAGTTGATAATTAGCATGTGGTTCCATAGAATTGTGTTTCTCACTGATTTTTGAACTACTAAAATGTGAGATTTTGAATTAAAAAGGGGTACTCACTAAATATACCCCATTCTTTGTGTTAGAGTGTTATTCCTCTTGGATTGTATTTCTCTAGAACTTGACTTGAAACCGTTTTGAAGCTTAAAAATTTTTGAAAACATTTTTGAAAATGATTGAGGCACTAGGTATTTTTCTGGCCTTCTGAGCTTTGAATGACTAAATGCTACCCCTTAGTTGCCCAATTTTGAGCCTGAAAGAATAAAATACTTTTCTTGGTACCCTGAAATATTTTGATAAATATGCTTGGTAGGATACCTTCTAAAGTATTACAAAAAGGTTAAAAAGGTAGTTGAAAAAAGTATGGGATGAGAAAATCAGAAAAACATTTCTCTTGAGCTGAAAATCTCCCCTTCTCCAAATAAAAGAAAAATAAAAGAAAAAGAACAATTTATAGAGAAGGGGATGACAAAAAGAAAAGTGAGAAATGAAATAAAAAGAAAGAAAGAAAGGTGGAAAAAGGAATCAAAACCCAAAAAGGTATTTTAGAAGGTGTCATGTTTTACAATGCTTGATTTTGTGTAGCCTTTTGAAATGTCCTTTTCTTGACTTCCCCACCTAACGATTAATCCCATGGCCCCGTTACAACCAAAGCAAAAGACCTCTTGATTCTTAATTGTTTTCATTAATAAAGTAGAGATTTGGTTGATAGTCAAGCCTATGGTAGAATTCATTCCTTGAGGAAATTGAGCGAAATGTCATATATCCCTAAACACTTGAGTGAGGTGAGAAAGAGAGCCAAGCAAATGAACAAGCTTAGGGTGAGTTTCAGGTGAGAAAGAGTGCCCGAATCAGTGAGAATATGAGTCTAAGAAACCTAAGCCTCTAATTGGACTTGAAACTGATTGTCTCTTGCTGAATTATTTGAAATGCCTGTTACTTGGATTATTTGCTCGGGTTCTTGGTTCACTATCCACGCTTTGATTATTTATCTCTTCTGGCCTTAGTGATTACTTGAGGACAAGCAATTGAATAAGCTTGGAGTGATTTGATAGTGTGATTTTACATCATGTTTCCTGTACACTTTTGCATGCATTTTTCATATAGATTAGGCATTCTTTATTTGATTTTAGTTAGTTTTTCCCTTGGAACGGGTGAAGCGGTTTCTTGGTGTTGTTTTGCAGGAATTTAAGGAAAAATGCTCATAATTAGCCTTGATGGAGCTTGGATGAAAAAGAGCTTGAAAAGTGAAGAAAATGAGCCAAGCAGAGCCCATCACGGCCTGACCGTGATGACCATCACGGCCATGATCAAGAAAACTGAGAAGATTGAAGGCAAAAGTCAGAAGCTGTCACGGCCTAGCTGTGATTACCATCACGGTCGTGACAGGCCAAGCAGAACCGATCACGGCCTAGCCGTGATGAGGCTCACGGTCGTGATGCTCCAAATTTGAAAGCGCGCCATCACGGCCGTGACGCGTGGCCTCTCTATAAATAGAGCGCAGAACAGACCGAAAAAGGGATTCGATTCTGGATCTGGATTGGGGATTCATAGAGGATTCTGGGGGTCTCTGACACAGACTTTCCAGACCTAAAAATATAGACCTTGGAGGCTGCGGCTGAGGAAGGATTGTAACCTTAGAACGGAGCTGCTGAGAGGGGCTGTTGTGACGATAGTGGAAAGCTCCCATGGAGTTTCTTCTCTCCTCTTCTCCTATTTCTTTGGTTTTTGCTTTCTCTGTAATTATGAGTAGCTAATCCCCGTTTGTTGGGATTAGATGTAACTAAGCTAAACTTCATGTATTTATCTTGACTGATTAATCTGTGTTTGTGTTTCTCTGTTAGTGATTGATTTTCCTTTGCTTAATGCCTGTTGTGGCTAGCATCCCCATGACTTGATTAGTGTTTTGATATGCAATTGGAAAATTCGTATTAGAACCGGAATTGGAATCTATCACCTAGTAACCCTTGCGTCTAGGAATGGAGTTTGGTTTACTAGTAATCGCGTAATCCCTAATCTTAATGCAAATTCATTAATCTAGGCCACCTAAGGAATTAGGGTCTATTAGTGGATTTAGGCTCTTGCCATCCGAGGAATCGGGGCTTGAGTGATATAGTGGGTTGATTTTAACATTTGAAGCATGAATGGGAGGTATCTAGTCCTGGTAGTACATGAGGCAGAGGTTTAGTGAAATATGATCCCAACATACCCTTTTCGCATTCCAAGTGCTCAACAAAAATTCAAAAAGATTTTGATTGTTTTCTTTTATTTATTTTGAATTCATATTTTAGTCTAGATAGTTACTGAACTTGTGACCTGGTAATTGACATCCAATCCCCATGGATACGATAACCGGTCTCACCACCGTATTACTTGTATGACTGGGTATACTTGCCCAGATCCGTCAACAAGTTTTTGGCGCCGTTGCCGGGGATTGGTTTTGCCAATATCATTAGTAACAAAGAAGGTAACTAATTTAGAAATTTTTATTTTTCTTATTTTATTTTATTTTTCTGTATATATTTGATCTTTTTGTTTTTAGTTTTGTTTGTGCCAGGTGGACGAAATTCATGGACAATTATTATTATCCACCTGATGAGGAAGCCGCAAGTCACACTTGGGAGGACAACTTGTGTCGGGAAGACGATTTCGATTTGGGAAAATTCTTTATGGAGTTTTCTTTATCTCATAATATTCCTTCACGAGTTCATTGTGTGACTGGCGAGCTTATATATATATACTCCAAGGAGGATTGGGAAACCTTTTGCTCGTATTTGCCACCTCCACCACCATGTATGATTCCCATAGAGCCACATGAAGCAGAATTTGAGCAGAATATGGTTGTGGGAACGGATCAAATTGAAGATGAAGTGGTGATGGTGGAAGAGTCACAAGAAGAGGAATTACCTTCCACAAATCCTTGGGAAATTGAGGAATGGGAATGGAATGAGCAAACACCCTTGAAAGTTGCTCTAGAACAATATTCCCAAGAACTATCCACCTCTGAGACCAAAATCAGAACCAACTGTGACAGTATCGAAGCTGTGAAGCAGAACTTCAAAACGCAAGTTGAGGAGATTTGCAAACAATTAGTACAAGAGTCACATGCAGCACAATTTGAGCAACATTTGGTTTTGGGGATAGTTCAAAATGAAGATGAAGTGGTAGTGGACTCCACCATGCTTGCTGAGCAATCTGAATTTACTGTACTGGATAAATATGTCGGCTTACATGCATGTGTGGACACTGCTAAATTAGTCCCTTCCACTTGTCTGGCAAACTTCCTCCTGAAAATTCCACTTGACCCAAGCGGAAGTGAGTTCATAATTGCAGAGGTCAATGGAGTTTTCACACACTGGCTACGTGGGATTGTGGATAGATTCATGTTACTTCTGCAATTGCCACTCCATAAACCATGGGATCCGGGTGGAGGATCTTACATCTTGAGCACCCCTTGGTCCTTATACCACAAGCTATCGGATCCAGGAGGATGCTTTTTAATGAGTCAAGCTAGTGACGTTAAAGAAGCTCTTACTGGGAGGCAACCCGGGTTTTCTTAACCCTTCTTTTTAGTTAGTTTTTGTTTTTTTATTTTAACCTCTTGAATAATTTGAGAAGATCAAGAGGAAAAATAATAAATTGAGATTTGCCAAGTGATTTCAGGGAAAGAAGGAAGGGAGAGCAAGAAGACAAGGAAAAGAACAAAGGCAGCAACCATCACGCCCAGGCCGTGACACTAGTCACGACCGTGATAAGCCAATCATGAAGACCAGAAAGGATCACGGCTCAGCCGTGATCCACATCACGGGCGTGATGAGAAGGCCCTGAAGAGCAGAGAGCATCACTGTCTAGCCGTGATGGGGTTCACGGTCGTGACAGGTCAGCCCTGAGGACCATAAGTGATCACGGCCTGCCCGTGACAAGGTTCACGACCGCGATGCATTTCCCAAGCAAGTTTCTGACTGGAATGAGAGCCAGCACCCGCTACCGCCTCGGTAAGTCGTTCCATTTTTCTCCTCTCTCCAACTTGATTGTTTACATTGGGGACAATGTAAATTTTTTAAGCTTGGGGTAGGGGTATTTTTGCATTTTTCATTTTTCATTTTTCATGTTGCATTCATATAGTTTTGCATGATAGCTTTTCATGTTCGCATGATTAGATTGCCCTTGATTAGATTTTGCATCCAATTGTGAGAACTAAGTGCCAAATAAATTGAGATAGTGAATTGTGAACCCAATTTTTTATTCTTGTGATATGGCAACAAATAAAAATTCTTGAGATGATTTTTGATAGTTGATAATTAGCATGTGGTTCCATAGAATTGTGTTTCTCACTGATTTTTGAACTACTAAAATGTGAGATTTTGAATTAAAAAGGGGTACTCACTAAATATACCCCATTCTTTGTGTTAGAGTGTTATTCCTCTTGGATTGTATTTCTCTAGAACTTGACTTGAAACCGTTTTGAAGCTTAAAAATTTTTGAAAACATTTTTGAAAATGATTGAGGCACTAGGTATTTTTCTGGCCTTCTGAGCTTTGAATGACTAAATGCTACCCCTTAGTTGCCCAATTTTGAGCTTGAAAGAATAAAATACTTTTCTTGGTACCCTGAAATATTTTGATAAATATGCTTGGTAGGATACCTTCTAAAGTATTACAAAAAGGTTAAAAAGGTAGTTGAAAAAAGTATGGGATGAGAAAATCAGAAAAACATTTCTCTTGAGCTGAAAATCTCCCCTTCTCCAAATAAAAGAAAAATAAAAGAAAAAGAACAATTTATAGAGAAGGGGATGACAAAAAGAAAAGTGAGAAATGAAATAAAAAGAAAGAAAGAAAGGTGGAAAAAGGAATCAAAACCCAAAAAGGTATTTTAGAAGGTGTCATGTTTTACAATGCTTGATTTTGTGTAGCCTTTTGAAATGTCCTTTTCTTGACTTCCCCACCTAACGATTAATCCCATGGCCCCGTTACAACCAAAGCAAAAGACCTCTTGATTCTTAATTGTTTTCATTAATAAAGTAGAGATTTGGTTGATAGTCAAGCCTATGGTAGAATTCATTCCTTGAGGAAATTGAGCGAAATGTCATATATCCCTAAACACTTGAGTGAGGTGAGAAAGAGAGCCAAGCAAATGAACAAGCTTAGGGTGAGTTTCAGGTGAGAAAGAGTGCCCGAATCAGTGAGAATATGAGTCTAAGAAACCTAAGCCTCTAATTGGACTTGAAACTGATTGTCTCTTGCTGAATTATTTGAAATGCCTGTTACTTGGATTATTTGCTCGGGTTCTTGGTTCACTATCCACGCTTTGATTATTTATCTCTTCTGGCCTTAGTGATTGCTTGAGGACAAGCAATTGAATAAGCTTGGAGTGATTTGATAGTGTGATTTTACATCATGTTTCCTGTACACTTTTGCATGCATTTTTCATATAGATTAGGCATTCTTTATTTGATTTTAGTTAGTTTTTCCCTTGGAACGGGTGAAGCGGTTTCTTGGTGTTGTTTTGCAGGAATTTAAGGAAAAATGCTCATAATTAGCCTTGATGGAGCTTGGATGAAAAAGAGCTTGAAAAGTGAAGAAAATGAGCCAAGCAGAGCCCATCACGGCCTGACCGTGATGACCATCACGGCCATGATCAAGAAAACTGAGAAGATTGAAGGCAAAAGTCAGAAGCTGTCACGGCCTAGCCGTGATTACCATCATGGTCGTGACAGGCCAAGCAGAACCGATCATGGCCTAGCCGTGATGAGGCTCACGGTCGTGATGCTCCAAATTTGAAAGCGCGCCATCACGGCCGTGACGAGTGGCCTCTCTATAAATAGAGCGCAGAACAGACATAAAAAGGGATTCGATTCTGGATCTGGATTGGGGATTCAGAGAGGATTCTGGGGGTCTCTGACACAGACTTTCCAGACCTAAAAATATAGACCTTGGAGGCTGCGGCTGAGGAAGGATTGTAACCCTAGAACGGAGCTGCTGAGAGGGGCTGCTGTGACGATAGTGGAAAGCTCCCATGGAGTTTCTTCTCTCCTCTTCTCCTATTTCTCCGGTTTTTGGTTTCTCTGTAATTATGAGTAGCTAATCCCCGTTTGTTGGGATTAGATGTAACTAAGCTAAACTTCATGTATTTATCTTGACTGATTAATCTGTGTTTGTGTTTCTATTAGTGATTGATTTTCCTTCGCTTAATGCCTGTTGTGGCTAGCACCCCCATGACTTGATTTGTGTTTTGATATGCAATTGGAAAATTCGTATTAGAACCGGAATTGGAATCTATCACCTAGTAACCCTTGCATCTAGGAATGGAGTTTGGTTTACTAGTAATCGCGTAATCCCTAATCTTAATGCAAATTCATTAATCTAGGCCACCTAAGGAATTAGGGTCTATTAGTGGATTTAGGCTCTTGCCATCCGAGGAATCGGGGCTTGAGTAATCTAGTGGGTTGATTTTAACATTTGAAGCACGATTGGGAGGTATCTAGTCCTGGTAGTACATGAGGCAGAGGTTTAGTGAAATCTGATCCCAACATACCCTTTTCGCATTCCAAGTGCTCAACAAAAATACAAAAATATTTTGATTGTTTTCTTTTATTTATTTTGAATTCATATTTTAGTCTAGATAGTTGCTGAACTTGTGAACTGGTAATTGACATCCAATCCCCGTGGATACGATAATCGGTCTCACCACCGTATTACTTGTATGACTAGGTGTACTTGCCCGGATCCGTCAACAACTTTTTGTTAGGATTAGGGATTACGCGATTACTAGTGCAAATTCATTAATCTAGGCCACCTAAGGAATTAGGGTCTATTAGTGGATTTAGGCTCTTGTCATCCGAGGAATCGGGGCTTGAGTAATCTAGTGGATTGATTTTAATATTTGAAGCATGAATGGGAGGCATCTAGTCCTGGTAGTACATGAGACAGAGATTTAGTGAAATCTGATCCCAACATATCCTTTTCGCATTCCAATAATTCAATAAAAATACAAAAAGATTTTATTCCTTTTGTTTTGTTTGTTTTGAATTCTCTTCATAGTCTAGATAGTTGCTGAACTTGTGAACTGGTAATTGACATCCAATTCTCGTGGGAACGATATCGGTCTCACCACCGTATTACTTGTACGACTGGGTATACTTGCCCAGATCCGTCAACAGTATTAATGAAAGAGGGAAGAGTTGTGGCGTATGCTTCCCGATAGTTAAGAATTCATGAGAGGAATTATCCGACTCATGATTTGGAGTTAGCAGCTATAGTGTTCGCAATAAAGATATGGCGACACTTTCTATATGGAGCAAAATTTAATGTTTACAGTGACCATAAAAGTCTGAAGTATCTGTTCGACCAAAAGGAGTTGAATATGAGACAGCGGAGATGGATGGAGTTTATCAAAGATTATGAGTTTAATTTACTATACCATCCTGGGAAGGCGAATGTTGTAGCGAATGCCTTGAGTAGGAAATCATTGCATGTATCCGCGGTGATGGTTAAAGAGTTGGAATTACTGGAACAGTTCAGAGATTTGAACTTAGGAATGGAGTTGGTTGATAAAATTTTCTTAGGTATGATCACTATTAGTAGTGATTTTATCAGAGATTTTAAAGATAAACAGGTTCAGGATCTATATCTACAGGAGATAAGTAGAGGTATAGATGAGGGTAAGATTTCTTAGTTTAGTAGAGGAACAAATGGTGTATTGAGGTTTAGGGATAGAATATGTGTGCCAGAGGATTTAGAACTTAGGAAGTTGATATTAGAAGAAGCACATAAGAGTAAGTTGAGTTTTCATCCTGGATCCACTAAAATGTATCAGGATTTGAAGAAATTATTTTGGTGGATGAGGATGAAGAAAGAGGTAGCAGAGTATGTTTTATCTTGCCTGGTGTGTTAGAAGGCTAAGATAGAGCATCAAAAGCCGGCGGGTTTATTACAATCATTAGATATCCCAGAATGGAAATGGGATAGCATAGCTATGGATTTTGTGGTTGGATTACCACGAACTCCTAAGAGACATGATGCGATTTGGGTTATCATTGATAGGTTGACGAAGTGTGCTCACTTCTTACCTATGGGTGAAAGTTATAGTTTGGAGAAGTTGGCCCAAATTTACATCAAAGAAGTTGTTAGGTTGCATGGTGTGCCATCGAGAATTGTCTCAGACCGAGATCCTAGATTAAAATCTAGATTTTGGAAACAGTTGCACAAGGCTTTAGGGACCAAGTTGAAGATGCGTTCTGCTTATCATTCCAAAACAGATGGACAGTCAGAAAGGACGATTCACTCATTGGAGGATCTTTTAAGAGCTTGTGTTTTGGAACACACTGGCAGTTGGGATGAGTTCTTGCCATTGATTGAATTTACTTACAACAATAGTTTTCACAGTAGTATAGGAATGGCACCATATGAGGCTTTGTATGGTAGGAAGTGTAGGACCCCGTTATGTTGGTATGAGATTGGTGAAAATCAAGTCTTGGGTCCATATGTGGTGCAACAGACTACGGAACAAGTTAGGAAGATAAGGAAAAAGATGAAGGAAGAATAGGATAGGCAAAGGAGCTACAGTAACAAGAGAAGGAGACCTTTAGAATTCTAGGAGGATGATCACGTGTTTTTGAGAGTCACTCTGAAGACCGGGATTGGCAGGACTATCAAATCTAGAAAACTTACTCCTAGATTCATCAGACCTTTCCAGATTCTTCGAAGGATTAGTCCAGTAGCTTATCATATTGCTTTACCACCTAACCTTGCTAACCTTCATGACGTCTTTCACGTTTCTCAGTTGAGAAAATATTATCATGATCCTTCACATGTTATTGAGTCGGAGTCTATACAACTACGAGAGAATCTAGAGTATGAGGCTCTACCTGTAAGGATAGTAGATAGAGAGATTAAGGAGCTTCGCGGTAGACAAATTCCTTTATTTAAGGTCATATGGGATGAAACTACTGGAGATGTGACTTGGGAACGTGAAGCAGATATGCAACAACGATATCCACATCTTTTATGAGGTACGTAAATTCCGAGGACACATAATTTTTTTCTAAAAGGGGTAGTAATGTAACACCCTACTTTTTATTTCCCGGTCTTTATTTTTTCAGTAAAAATATTTTACGTTGTATTAACCGATATAAATGTATTTATTTTTATTTTTATTTGAGTTCATGGAGATTGATTTTTATGAAATAAAAATCATATTCATACTTTATCTTAGGGTAGAAGCTTACGATAAAAATTTGGGTTGAAAATTCAGACGGAACCCGGTCTGCATTTTCACTGACAGTATAATTTTACTAAGCAGAAAACCTAATTTTGACTCGTGAACAAAAAAAAGTATGTTTTTATCATGTTTCCAACAAGATAGGCTATTTTCAAAAATTTCATAAAAAATAAGATATTTGACGGCGTTCGGCCATTTTGTCGTTAATCGGGTAATCGACGGGGCCGAGAACGGATGGAAATATCTAGATATTTATTTGAAAATATCTAGATATTTATAACTTAACTATGATTAGTACTAACTTAACCTAAGTTAAAAACCAACTTCCCATATATAAATACCCCCCCCAAAAAAAACGGCAGCCCCCCAAAATCTCTTCTCCTTCATTTCTTCTTCTTCATTCATAACATAAACTCCTTTTTCAAGAGCTCTAGGCACATCCTTGTTGAAGTGCATCAAGATCATCATCTTCTTTCCATTTCCATCATCACTTGAGGTAATATGATGATCCTTGATCATCTATTCTCCTATTTGAAGTCATTTTCATTCTAATTCATGATTTTATTTTCTTAGATCTAGAACTTTAAAGAATTCTAGAAAATGGTAGAAAAATCCTAAAAATGTGAAACCAATTTCTATGATCTAGTTATGATCACTACTTTCATTATCCAAAAGCATGTGATCAAAATCTTTTTCCTTCCCTAATTGTGTGAGTGGGCCGAACCTATGTTAGAAAAGGGGTTTAGTGTTTTTGTTTCATTTTTGAAATCTAATGCTTGATTTAAGTTCTCTAGTATGTATATAATTCAAATCCAAGAGCTTAAGTCCAACTAAATTTTCTAACCTATTTTTGTATTTAAAGCCGAAACCCTACCCTAAGTGGTTTGATGATTTTATTCCATTTTTTCAACTTATAGCAATTTATCCTAGCTATCTTAGACCTAAGTAGTTAGTACCTTGTTGATCACAGCCAAAGCTTGAAAGACAAATGCATCTGAAGATTTGATCAAAAGCTGGAGATAAAGCTATAAGTCTACTACTACAGATTCTATTTAGACTGAAGATCTCCTTGAAGAATGAAGACTCAAATCTACTATGTCTCGAGCAAACAAGGATTATACATAAACTCTTGTTGTGAATCACACCAAGACTGCAAAAATCAATAACTAATAGAAGCTACATCAAGACTGTTCTCAACAAGTTTCTAAGAAAGATTGCATAGCCAAATATGCAATTCCCGGAAGAACGATTGAAGACTAACTCAAGACAATATCAAGTTACAGTCTAAACATTCAATCCCTTCAAAGTGTCCATAAAGCAGACACATCAAGCAAGGATATTTACTTGAAGCAGAAAGCATCTGAATATCTGTCAGAACTGGAAAGAACAAAGAAAGTGTCTAAAGATCTATCAGAGCTGTCAAGTACAAAGAAAGCGTCTGAGGAACTGATCAAATATTGAAGTATACTCTAAAGGAAGCATCTAAGAAAATTATCACAACCTTTGTTACTCAGGAACGTCAAAGGAAGAAAAATGTTTGAAGTTTTATTCTGAGATCTTAAGGAAGGTGGTTTATCAAAGAATGGAACCAAGCTATCAATAGAATATGATACTAATATTCATATTTCCCAAGAAGGTACAAAAGGCAGAAAACATAAAGTCTCTGCTATGTCTCTCTTTCTCGCAATATGCTAAAAGCACCTTTCTCTGAGCCTTTCTCAATGTTGCACAAATGATGAAAGTTGAACTGCCCAAGCCAGAAAAGCAACTGCGCTCAGATCTTTGGTCAAAGATTCGCAAACATTAAATGCAAGTCAGAACAACTATTTTATATCCAAAGAACAAAAGGAAGATGCCTGATAACTGAAGAATGGCTCTCAACGGATCTTTCTCAGTTGGGTATAAAAAGAATAAGATTAGTTGAACATAGAGGATAGATAATAGAGAACATAGAATACAAGACAGAGATAACCAAAGAAATCATTCACAAAAAGCTACTTACTCTCTCAGAAACTATAATATTCTTCTCTCAACCGAAAATCATTTAGAGAAGATCAATCTCTACAATCATACATGTTCTTAAGCCTTCTTCACTCTTTGAAGTCTTAATTGGTTGATTTACAATTTTGTAATCATGAAACTGTTGCTTCACTCAAATATCATTTCCTATAGAGCCTTAAGAGGCTTCGTAAAAGAATACTTGCTTTGGATCCTGAAGAGGTTAGGTGTACAAATAATACTTGTCTATAACTTGATTAGTTATAGTGGAAAAACTTGGTGAAGCCGTCGATTGGACGTAGCCCAAATTTTTTGGGTGAACCGGGATAAATCTATGAGTATACTTTCCTTCTCTTACTCCTTTACTTATTGTTCTTAATTTACCGTTACTAACCTTTAGAGAGTATTAGTTCTAAGTATTTTACTTTGCTGAACAGACGTCTGTGTAAAACGTCTAATCTGCACTTGTTCTGAATTGTGCTAGAAAACCTTCTTTTACAAAAATACTATTCAAACCCCTTCTAGTGTTGCTTTGTGCCATTTCATAGTCCACCTGAGTAGACTAGGCCAGGAAAGGCCCAAATACAAATCTACCACGTATGAGATAGACGAAGTATACATACATATATTCAAGAGGGGTATGACACCTTAACAAACGAAAAATAGGTCAAGTTAAACGCACACATTCAAGAGGGGTTGGCGGCCTTATTACCTAGGCGGCTATTTAATCCTCAGTCAGCAGGAGTTATACTCGTTCTTGATAAGGAATAACGGTAGGAAGGGACGACTATATAAGGGAAGAGGAAGACGAAAAGAACTCAGGCAATTCACACACATATACTTACTTACTAGTGCTTTTGAGTACTGATCTCTAGGTCAGAATATTGAGTTTAAAATGTGAACCATTCAATCTTCATCAAATGGTTCCGACTTACTGAATGCAATGAATGCAGAAAATTATGACTACAATCAATCCAGGTCCAACGTCTACACTCCCAACAGTGGTCCAAGTAGGTAAAAGAATTGGGAATTGATTTTTACACCACAAATTTTTCTAATACACCACAATGTTTTAGAAAAATTGCAATATCTCCAAAATACCCCCCAACTATCTTGATACCCCCATAACCTGTATTGTGGTAAAAATAAAAAATACACCACTCCCTTCTTCTTCCTTTTTCCTTCTTCTCCCTCTTCACCCCCACCCATTCAATAACTTCCCTTTGATAGGTTATTTTTCCTCTTTTTCATTCTTTCCCTTTGAATAACTTCCTCCCTTGAACAAATTCTTCCATTCTGTGTTTCCTTGTGTTCGGGTACATAGCTGATTGCAATTTCATACTTCTGAAAGTTTATTTTCTGTATACTATTTTTTACATACCGGAATTCAAAATCCGGTACATTATTTAGTTTTTGTTACCTTCCGGAAATAAACTTCCGGTACCTTTATTGTACACTACCGGAAATGTTTTTCCAGTAGCCACTTTATAGCATATCGGAAATGAGTTGTGTTATTTGAATACAAAATTTTGACATCGTATGTGACACCGTTTGTTTTTAATTCTATCTCTCACTTACTTTTATCATATTTGTATACACATATTTCAATAATATCACACCAAAACAAATGGGCTTACGGTGTTGATGTCAAGTTTTGTGTTCATTTATCATTTCTGATCGGAAATTTACTTTCGGTACACTAAAGAGGCACTTTATCATATCAATGATATCTTGGTTAACCAAGATAATGGTTGCCTTTTCACTTGTTCCTCTGATGGGTCAATGAAATTATCGAAAAGGGTATACACATATGACTTACATACCCTCATAATGACCTCAAGTTCCAACCTTCCCCTGTGAACACACTGGCATTGAGTTCCTCGTTTAACCATTGCTTCCTCTATTCAGGGTCTTCTGATGGGATGATAAATTTTTGGGAGAAGGAGAGATTATGCGTTATTGAATGGGTGAGGGTGAGGATTGAGAGAAATGGGAAAGAGGAAGAAGATGAGTGTGGTGCATTTTTTAAGAATATAAGTTATGGGTGTATGAAGATAGGTGTCGGTATTTTGGGGATATTACATTTTTTTAAAAAAGTGTGTTATATTGAAAAATGTTGTTACGAGTGCAGGAAGCACTTTTTACGGCGGTTAAAATTAACGTCAGTTTCGAAGGTGACGTTGCTTTAGCCGATGTTACAAGTTTAACTTGTATCGTCAGTTTTCCAACCGCTATTACAGGTTATAACACATTTCTAAAAATAAATCATCAAGCTCGGATATGTAAAGCAGACAATTTTAATCACATCAAATAAACTCAGGAAATCACAATAAAATTTAAAACAACTTAACAAACCACAAATAATAGCATATAGCTATCAGAAAAAAAATCCCTCGGGTAAGCTCCCCAATTACCTGATTCCAAAGCAAACAAGGTCTTTCGTTCTTTGTTGAGTGCTACGATCTTCCTCGACTTGCTTCGCGACGAAAGTCTAAAGATTCCAACACATAACACAAGTTAAAAACAACCAAAAACATCTAATCTCCCCTAGGCATAGATTCGGTCATAATGACAAAATAGGGTTTGAGATATCAAACTTTCACTAACTCATGGATTAATGATCCTTAAGTATTAGAGATTCATAATCAATGACCATTTAACAAAGATTGAATAAAAACTCCACTAAGCCACAAGTTTAGGGTTTCGGCCAAGACACATAAAAATGGGCTAGAGATTTTCAAACTTCTCAAGCTTTTAGATTTGACAACAAAAGGTATCGAAGAGCTTAAATCAATGATCATTTAACAAAAGTTGAAACAAAACTTCCTTGCTCCACAAACACATAGATTCGGCATTGCTAGGAAAATAGGGAAGGAAATTTTCGTTTGATGCAAGCTCTTAGATAAACAATATAGAGATCATTGTGAGTCCATAAAAATTGGTTTCAAATCAAATGGATTTTTCAACTAATTTCTAGAGATTTTTGAAGTTTCTAGATCTAAGAATAAAAAATGAGTGAATATGGTATAACTCTCAAAATGAATGAAAATAATGCTTAGATGAGTAAGAGCATAGATCATTACCCTTGAAACTTGAAGAAAATGATGAAGATGAACACTTGAAGAAGTAGAACTATGGAGTTTGAAGTGAAGAAAGTATGCTTAAGTGAAGTAAAGTTGAAAATGAAAGAAAATGAGTGTATATATAGAGGGAGAGAGAGTGAGTGGCATGAAGAGAAGAGGACGAGTGAGCTTGAAGAGCAAGTTTTGGTTAGGGAGGTGTTTGGTTGGAAAAAGTGAGATAAAAATGATTTTGGATTAAAGTATATTATAATTTGAAAAGTATAATCATGACATTTTTCTAGGATGTGACTAGAGACTTCCATTAACATGTCCAACTTTTCCAATAAGTCACTTCAACCCTTTTTAGCTCCCTGCTCCATTGCGTACCCGGTTAAGGTTTCCGATCGTAGTTTTCAATGATTTCGCCCGAATAAAATATTTTATTTTATTTTTGAATGAAAATTTTCAAAAATGGTCAAGACCATTGGAAACACTACAAAAACACTAACCGCTTCGTTCACGGGTCAAAATTAGGTTTTCTGCTCAGTAAACGTTTAATGTCAATGAAAACGCAGACCGATTTTCGTGTGAATTTTCAACCGAAAATTTAACCATGACCTTTTACGGTGAGGTATAGCAAGACAATGATTTTAGTTTATCTAAAATCGTTTTCTGGATTTTAACAAAAAAAACACATAAAAAATGTATTTCCTGTTATAGAAAGACAGAAATCGAGGCGTTACAGATTTGGGACGAATGTTGTGATTATATTTGGGACAGATTTCCCACTGATTAAATAAATAAATTTATCCAGCATGCTTTTCACACAGATTTAAGATAGACACATTTATCCTTTTGAGACGGATTTTGGACGAATTTAATAAAAATTATTCTTTTATAAAGAAAATTGACACAAATTGGCATAATTTATTTTTGAAACAACAGTGAAATGAAATGTCAAAATCATTATTCAAGTTATATTTTCACACATATTTGAGATGGAACTAAATTGAAAATTGACATATTTGAACAAATTTAAAACAAGACATTAACATGTAAAAAACAATCAAGTATACCTGACAATGTTTTTACCTAACAATCAAGAACAATCACATAAACTAAATTTATACAAGTGTTTCATCATTCTAGCACAATAAATCATACCACTATGATCAAAGTACTCATTACTCAATAACAAAGTAACACAAATTAGAGTTATATGTTTATCGATCTAAAACAACATAAAACTAACTAGTGTCATCAAGGTCCTTATCAATCTATATTAAATCAAAAGAAACTAGAGACATTTAAGGACTCATGAATCTAGATCAAAGCCATTAATCAACATCAAAATTATCATCATTGTCGCCATTAGAGAGTCTCATTCGATTCGTCTTGCATAGTTGCCACACAAGCAAAGTTTGGAGGTAGTGGCATATTTAACTTTCCAAATAAAGCAACAACCAAACTTTCAGTTGATTCAATTCTCTTTTGTTGCTCCTCCAACTTATGCTTTTGCTCCTTATTTATAAGTTCTTGCTCTTTTACCTTTTCTTGCCACTTTACTAGCTCTTGTTCCGTGTTTGTGTCCTTAGATGCAGTTGAGCATGAGTTGGAAGCATACTTTGAAGAGATATTTGTTTCTATAATATAAGGCATTCAGCTCCATCTTGAATTAGTTTCATAAAAAAAGAAAAGAAACAAATGGAAAACCTTGTGCAATTAAGGGCCTCTTTGGTATGCATTTTCATTTTGTTTTCATTTTCTAATATTTGTATTAATTTTACTATTTGTCACATCATTTTCTTTTTCAAATTTTGAAAACACATCCAGCATTTCTAGAAATTTTGAAAATGTCAAATAGTTGTTTTCATTGTTTCCGGAAATGTATTCTTCCTAACTGGCCTTTCATCCTCTCTTTGCCATCATTGTTTATTGTAGGAGCCTTCCATCCTCTTATTAACAATTTGAAATCAATACAAATTTTAGAAAATGAAAATAGGAATTGAAAATGCAAACCAAAAGGCCCTAAATGATCATATTCTGCTTCTAGAGGTACAATCTTCAAATTTACTTACTAGGAATACTGATGACTAGTAGTTCAAACATATAAATCATAGTATTTCTTCTCGACATATGATCTTTCTAGCTGTAACTTTTTGGTTCTAGGGGATTGAAATGTATGGCTTGGGAAACTGGACAGAAGTTTTTGAGCATGTTGGGACAAAAAACAAAGAATCATGCATAGAACACTATAAGAATGCTTAACCATCTCACATGACATAGACTAATTAGATAGATATAACCAAACCAATTAGATATCAGTATCAGTTAAGCAGAGCCTCAATCATAATTTCTTCGGTCAAAATGCAGAGCACCTATCTAACTCTTTGAAGTCAAGCAAATCCTAAACCAACATGATATACTGGATGAAATAAAGAAATAAAAAAAGCACTTGCAGATTTAAAAAACAACCTAGCCATATGATAGGTATATAGGGCACTTGCAGAACCAGAAGAACGTGAAATAAGTGCCCTATTCTTTTATTTTGCTTTTATTTGGGTTTCAAAATTGAACAAATATTGAAGCTTTACCTGGAATGTGATGCACCAAACCCGTGATAACAAACAAAATAAAAAAACTGAAAGTTGAAAGAAGTTACCTCTTCGAAAAAACCCACAAACTCGGCACAGAGTTTACTTCGATTCGAACTTTCTAGTAATCCCAAATGCGCAACTGAATTAGAACTTTCTTCTTTTTTCCCCAAATGTTACCAAAGAACACTGGTAAGACCAGTACAAAGACGGAAACTACAATAATGGCCTTTGATATGTAAGATTCACAGCAAACACAACATTTGAAACCGAAAACTGAAAGCTGAAAGCCAACATGACGACAAAGTAGTTACCTATATGGCGATTGCGACGGCCCTTCGCTGTTGTTGTGTTGGTGTCTGCTCCAACCTCTGAGGACGGCGATGGACGGCGTATGACGGATCAAGACAATGGCGGCGGTTGAGGGAATGAAGACGGTGAGTGAGATCGTCCCTTTACCACTCTGTCAGCAAGAACGTTTGAGAAGGAGGAAATGAAAAAGAGAAGAGAAAGGAAGAAGGAGGAGGATGAGGAGTTACCTTCGCTGCCAGGGAAGAAAAGAAGAAGATGAGGAGGCACTTCAGTCTCACGATGGGTTGGGGAAAGGGTTTCTTTGCTATTAGGGGGAAGGTTTCGGTGCTTCAACTAAAATTGGGAGGGAACGAAAAAAAAATAAAGATGGAATGAAATATTGAGAAATTAGAAATAAAAGAAAAATAATATATTAATCTGAAAAATATATTCTGTTAAAAATCCGTCCCAGGATTCAGATGGATTACAGACGGAACTAACGTTAAAAATTAAAAGAAAATGATGATGTAATCGATCTGAAATCCGTATCAAATTTTCGAACGGATTTTAGACCAACTATAGAAAAGGCACCGATCTGTCTGAAGTCTGAAGGAAATAATATTTTTGGCGGGTTGGTGGTGCCAAACGTGTAGACGGAATAGAGATAGATTTAGGACGAAATCAGTTTGATTATTAATATGTCTCAAATTCATCCCAAATCCGCCCGAAATGTTAATGACATTTCAAACGGAATTTTTTTCGTCCAAAAATTCCGTCCGAAAATCCATAATTTCTAGTAGTGAGTAAAGTAGACTTGCCAATTGTTCAATTGTATTGATACGTCAATCTCTATTGTGGTAAAAAAGATTTTTTTTCCTTTTTGAGGTAACAGTAACCTAATGTAATTTATTTATATTTAATATTTGCAAAGGAAAAAGAATTAACTCAACCTTCACACAGAGTTTAAACAAAATCATATAGATAATTGTGAAGCAAAAAGAAAATGAAATAGGTATCCTTATGTGAAACAAGTGTGTCACCCTCTACCTCACATATATTTAAAAAGCGATAACACAGAAGGAATATTCAATTTTTGAAATTAAGATAAACACACGCATATCATTTATTATGAAAAGAAAACCAACGGGTAAAGGACATCACATTGTAACAAGTTCTCATAACGCGGAAATAAAAAACAGTTTTAAAAGGAAACATAGCTAGAACATAAAAACGAAACACAACCCCGATGTCACATTACAGAGCTGGTATAACCATATTCCAAACATTCGGATAAACAACATAAACTAAACATAAGTTCTAATGAGTTACAGCTCCACAAAGTCACTCCTCAGCAAGTTGCTCACCGTCCTCTACATAACATAAAAGGGTACATGCAAAGCAACAACAAAAGACGGGGAGTAAGAAACATATATATGAACATAACGGCATGGAAGCAGTTAGCAAGATGAGCATGCATCACATATAACATGTACATAGCATATAAAAACATAACAACATACAACGTATCACAATCATATCATATCCATCGTATCAATAATGTATGATATGCGATGCAGCGCTACTCCACTACTCCACTATGCAGTTGGATCCAATCTATCTCAGAATGTCAACTTCGGAGTTACATATCCATATTGGCCAATAAGAACCAACGTCGGGGCAATTCACCTTACCTTGGGTGGACCCCTTGGATAGCCGACGCACCTTACTCTCGGATGCATCACCACGGGTGTACATGATTCACTTGAATCACCGCGGACGGCCAGATCGCCTTACTCTCGGACGACCTCCCCTATGTTGAACATCCTCACTAACACCTTCGATGCATGAATGCATGATCAACACAGCACACAAACAACAATCACCACCTCCGCTTGGGCCACTCGGCTACCCAAGTTTTATCACCATCAACACCTCGACCACTTGGCTATCGAGGTTCAATGTTATCTTTTATCTTTTAACACTCTGGCAATTAAGCATCAGAGATTACAACATCGACCACTCGGTTATCGAGGTCCCCTTGGCCACTAGGCTACCAAGGTACAACGTCATCTTTAACTAACACTCTGGCCATTAAGCACTAGAGATTACTGATCAGCCTCTGGCTCGACTAGTTTTTAACTAGTAAGACCATAGGTTTTATTCGAGTTTAATCTCGTTTTCGCCCAAATTAGACTTGATTGTCTTCGAGCAACATTTTGAGCCTCTAAAGTAGTTTTATGGTAATTTAGCTGATTTAGAGCCGAATAAAGCACTTACTGCTAATTCTTGTTTTCAGGTTAATAAAGAGAAGCAATTCTGGAATTATTCGCCCCGCGAGAGGCTACTCGCCTCGCGAGCCTGAAGCCTTGCTGTGCCAGAACTGTCATCCTCTCTGTCTCGCCAGGCGAATCACAGCCTCGCCTCGCGAGAAATCCAAACCCTAAAGGACAGAGACCATCACGGCCTAACCGTGATAAAGGTCACGACTGTGACAGATTGGAATTTGAAGTCTCGCCCTGCGAATCACTGTCTCGCCACGCGAGAACTCAATTTTGAACCCGCGCCATAATTAATATTCGCGTCGCGAGAGGCTGCTCGCCTCGCGAGCGCGGGTAGAACTGAAGGATATAAATTGCTGTTTAGGGCATATTGCAGGGGAATCTTTTAATCTTTCTTCTTCTCTCCCATTTTGATGGCTGCGAATTTGTTCGTAGGTTTTTGTCATATTTGTTAATGGAGAACTAGTCTCCTTCGATTAATCTGCTGTAATCGGGTTCCATTGACGCTTGAGGTTTTGTAATTCCTGATTTCATTGCTTTTCTCTTTCAATACTATTCTATATTCTCTGTTTTCTTAATTCTGTTTGTATCAAATGGGTATTGATTTGTTTCGGTGATTGTGTGTTCCTATACTTAATCGTGTTTGCTTAATTCGCGTGTGTTCATTCGTGTTTGCTTAATTCACGAGCGCTTCACCCCGTTTGCTTAATTCGGGAATAGGAACATACATCCCATAGTGTCGGTTTCGCTTGTTTATTGTCGCTACAATCGAAAAGAGATTAGAATCCTCTTAGGGCTTGGATTTATATGAACCAATGATAGTGGGAAACCGAAAGCAGTAGATTGATCGTTTAGCTTATTTGATAATTATTTAGTTTGCATTGTTTTTCTGCTTTGTTTTCTTAATTTAATTTCAAATCCAAACCCCCCAAAACTGACTTTTCTGTTAATAACAATCCGAGAGTCCTTGTGAGACGATACTCGAGTTGTCGCTCCCTATCTACATATTTTTACAAACCGCTCGCTTTTTGACGCGTGCGCGACAGCGTGTCAAAATTGGCGTCGTTGCCGGGGACTCTTGTTGTTATTAACAGAAAATTAAAAAAAAAATTTGCTGAATTGGTCTGATTGTGAATCTACCCATGGATAATTATATGCAAGGTTATATGCCTAATGTTAATTATGAACCACCATGCATATATTATCCTGAATTTTCTGGTTTAATACACTGGTTGCCAAGGTTTAGTGGTCTTGCAGGTGAAAATCCGCAGGAGCATCTGAAGGAATTCCAGGTTGTTTGTTCTACAATGCTGAGACCTGAAGGAATAATAGAAGACCACATCAAGATGAGAGCCTTCCATTTCTCACTTGAAGGTGCTGCGAAGGATTGGTTGTATTGCCTTGAGTCGAATTCCGTCTCAACCTGGATTGATTTGAAGAAAGTCTTCCTAGGGACATACTTTCCTGCCTTCAGAGTTGCATCAATCAGGCGAGAGATATTTGGTATTAGACAAGTCAATGAATCACCTCAAACATATACAGCCAATATTTAAAATCAAGGCAACAATCAGAATAGGCACAACATTCCTGACCCGTCCACTGATGAGTACCACCCCAGCTGGAGAAACCATCCAAACCCTTGGTATGGAAACCCACCCACGCAACTAATGTTACCACTGGAACCACCACAGAATTCTCCCCAAGTGACCACCTCTGCACCTTCTGGACCTTCACTAGAGGACATGTTCAAGCAAATGACTGCACAAATGAATACCCAAAATCTCCAGTTTCAGCAGCAATTTGGACAGTTGCAGCAGCGAACGGATGCTAACATTCATGCCTTGCAGACACAGATTGGACAGCTCGCCACTTCGATGAATGCCATGCAGCAAGCTCAAGGATCATAACCCTTGACTAAGGAAATTGAGAGGAAGAGACATATGGAGGACATCCGTTCCGCCATGCTAGAGGATGATGAAGAAATTCTGGAATTAGATGATTCATTTGGCTCCTATGCATGTGTCAATTGTGATGGGAGAAATACCTGTGTGGTGCGTGCTGAGGTTACTGCATATATAGAAGGTGATGAATCTGGTAATGCAGTGGATGAAAATTGTGCAGAAGATGAAGCAGCACCAGAGACTCTCTCTACCTATTTGCCACCCCCCACTGTGGAACCACCAGTGATGGAGTTCAAGCCTCTGGATTTTGCACCCTTGGATATGAAGGCACTATGGCCAGTCCAAGAGGTTGAACCCCATTTTTATTGGGAGGACTTTGTTGACAAGGTTAACAAGGAGGTCATCTTTGACCCAAGAGGGAGTGAGAAGTCCGCCGCACTTGGTGAGGTCACCATAATTGTCAAGTGCTCACCTCCATATCAAGGCTGCAAGTTAGGGGATCATGGAATGAGCTTCCGTCCCTTGTCTATCACTTGGGCCTTATGCTGCATGCCATGGGATCCGGGAGGATCATATTGCACTTTGGGCATTCCGTGGCCGCTGTATCACAGACAGTGGGATCCCGGAGGAACCGCCTCCATGAGTTTTCTCTAAACCTTACTCTTTTTAATCATCCTTGCTTTGTTTCTGTTTTGTTTTCTTTTACCTCTTGAATAATTTGAGAAGATCAAGAGTTTGTGTGTTGAGTCTTGTGTCGGCAAGCTTGATTAGGTTTTGTTGAATTTGCATAGATGGATTGCATGATATTTGTTGACTGTTGATGACTCCCCCCTAAGTTTTGAAATTGAAAATTGATCCCCATTTGAAAATTTGAAAATTAAACTTTGAGATATTTTGTTTTGATTGCATGATTTATGATAAGTTTGGGGTGAAGGGGTGCACACACTAGGGATAGAATCTCGGTCAAGCAATTTGCGAAAAATGTCCGGGTGAGGATTTGAGCCTCCAACATGTTTTTAACTGTGTGAATCACTTTTGAGCTGCACTTTCCTGAATTTGCTTGAATCTCTTTATGGTTTGCATGTCTATGTGTTTGCGTCAAATGATTTAGGCAAATTTTCTTTGAATTAGCTACTTGGCCTAAATTGAACCAGTCCCTAATGCATGTTCCCTAGTTAGCCCCGTTGAGCCTAATTAGCCTGTTGTTTCTTGATAACCCTATGTTACGAGCCAAAAATCTTGAAAAACCATGTTAACCCGATCTTAGGATTAGGAGAGCATGGATCCTTAGCAAGATAAGGTTTGCAAGAAGCTAAGTTTGGGGTGGCTACAAGGTGTGATGTGTTGTTTGGGATTGAAAAAAAGAAAAAAAAATAAAGGTTGGAGCCAAAGGCAAAAAGAAAGAAAAAAAAAAGAGAAAAGAAAAGTGCAAAAATGTCAAAAAGGGTATTAGAAGAAAAAGGCTGTGGTCACCCAAAGCAAAAAGAAAAACGGAAAAAGGAACTTGAGTGGGAATTCAATATGTCAAAAATGCTCATGCTCTCTTAGTTCCTAGGGAATTAAGCCTAGTACCTTTGAATATCCTACCCTTAGCCAGGCCCCATTACAACCTTTAAAAGACCTTTTGATGTTGCATGCATGTTTTCGTGGGAACCTTGATTGAGATGAAAATCAAATTCATGGGAAGTGCTCTTAAATGTGAAATTGAGTGAAATGTTGATAGCCTAGACAAACTGAGCGAATGAGTGAAACACTAAATGCCCTTGTGAGGAAGGCGATTGTTTGAATTTGGTGATCCCCCTTTTGTGTGTAACTTGGATCCCTTGCTTAGATTACTGATTGCATGAATGATGGAATTCTCAATTGTTGAAAGTAAATGAATATGGGGATTGCATTGTGGAAAAGGGGGGAATCATTGAGGAAAAATTGTTTTGTTGAAATTGCATGAAATTTGTGTGAATTTGATTCAATCTTTTAAGCTTGCCAAGTCTGAGTCTTTTTGAGTTTTAGTTTGCTTGGGGACAAGCAAAGTTTAAGTTTGGGGTATTTTGATCAGCCTTTGGCTCGACTAGTTTTTAACTAGTAAGACCATAGGTTTTATTCGAGTTTAATCTCGTTTTCGCCCAAATTAGACTTGATTGTCTTCAAGCAACATTTTGAGTCTCTAAAGTAGTTTTAGGGTAATTTAGCTGATTTAGAGTCGAATAAAGCACTTACTGCTAATTCTTGTTTTCAGGTTAATAAAGAGAAGCAATTCTGGAATTATTTGCCCTGCGAGAGGCTACTCGCCTCGCGAGCCTGAAGCCTTACTGTTCCAGAACTGTCATCCTCTCTGTCTCGCCACGCGAATCACAGCCTCGCCTCGTGAGAAATCCAAACCCTGAAGGACAGAGACCATCACGGCCTAACCGTGATAAAGGTCACGGCTGTGGCAGATTGGAATTTGAAGTCTCGCCCCGCGAATCACTGTCTCACCACGCGAGAACTCAATTTTGAACTCGCACCATAATTAATATTCGCGTCGCGAGACGCAGAACTAAAGGATATAAATTGCTGTTTAGGGCAGATTGCAGGGGAATCTTTTAATCTTTCTTCTTCTCTCCCATTTTGACGGTTGCGAATTTGTTCGTAGGTTTTTGTCATATTTGTTAATGGAGAACTAGTCTCCTTCGATTGATCTGCTGTAATCGGGTTCCATTGACGCTTGAGGTTTTTTAATTCCTGATTTCATTGCTTTTCTCTTTCAATACTATTCTATATTCTCTGTTTGCTTAATTCAGTTTGTATCGAATGGGTATTGATTTGTTTCGATGATTATGTGTTCCTATACTTAATCGTGTTTGCTTAATTCGCGTGTGTTCATTCGTGTTTGCTTAATTCACGAGCGCTTCACCCCGTTTGCTTAATTCGAGAATAGGAACATACGTCACGTAGTGTCGGTTTCGCTTGTTAATTGTCGCTACAATCGAAAAGAGATTAGAATCCGCTTAGGGCTTGGATTTATATGAACCAATGATAGTGGGAAACCGAAAGCAGTAGATTGATCGTTTATCTTATTTGATAATTATTTAGTTTGCATTGTTTTTCTGCTTTGTTTTCTTAATTTAATTTCAAATCCAAACCCCCCAAAACTGACTTTTCTGTTAATAACAATCCGAGAGTCCTTGTGAGACGATACTCGAGTTGTCGCTCCCTATCTACATATTTTTACAAACCGCTTGCTTTTTGACGCGTGCGCGACAGCGTGTCAATTACCACGTTGACCATCATGCATCAAGGCCCCCTTAGCTACTCGGCTACCAAGGTACAACATCTTATCACTTGTCTTTGGTCTTCAAAATTCGTTTGGTGTCTTATTAGATCTTTTACTTATTTGAGGTGAAACACCCATGTTTCAGCTTTTTGCGTTCTGTTCTGGACAGGTGAGCACGGGCATGCTCTCCCTACAGCACGGGGCTGGCATTCCAGTCAAGCACGGCCGTGCTTGGGCAGCGCAGCCTTTTTGAATTTCAAACTGGAGCATGGGCGTGCTCCCTATTAAGCACAATCGTGCTAACTGGAGCATGGTCGTACTGGTCTGGGCAGAAACAGTTAGAAACCCTTGCCAAACCTCTTGGGGTAATTCATGGATTGAACCTATTGACTTTTACTAAGTCTTTGATCATCAGTTTCACTATTCTTAATTATTCTTCAAGTCTTATAACTGAGGGGAATTAATCCTTTAATTTCATTTCATTATTAAGATCCCTAAACGCTCGTGAATCAATCCCTAGGGTCTAGCCAAGGACCATCAACAATAACCTCACCTTTCATTACTACGATTCAAGTCTTATGAGCAAACTAGGAGGCATCCCTTAATCATTAATGGTTTCATTGTCTTATTAACATCTTCATCGTTGATCGCTTCACAACATTATCCAAACAGTCAATAACAACAATCATTCATAAACTTGAATAAACAAAACATCATTAATACATACAACAACATCATCAAGATCAGTTTACAATTTAAAGCATGCCAACAATATGGAATCATCAATAATAGTCATATAACAATAGTTAACATGTAATCAAATAGCAAACAAATAGGGTCATGGGTTAACCCTTCATCTTACGCTACCCCCAATGCCTACATGTTCATACTATTCCTTCTCCACATACCTGGTTTAAAGATTCCCAACAACGACGACGCGGGCAAGTAAACACGTTCTCTCGAGCGGCTCGACGAACTCCTCAAGCCTTGGCCAAACACAAGAGGATTAACCAATTAATCCCCAATTTAAGAAAAGGGAAAGGAGATTAAATAGAGGGATGACAACATTACCTTAGATGACACTAGCGCGTGACTTCTCTCCTAAACGGACTCTAGAGCACCAAAAACTTCAAAGGGTTCAAGGGAAGGGAAAGGAAAGAGGTTTCTGTCACACTAGGATTGTCCAATGTACGAAAACAGGGTTTTGCTTGCAACCCTAACGGAACTGTTCTATTTATGGACTGTGACCTGAGCACGGTCGTGCTCCCTTTAAGCATCATCGTGCTCAATTCCTAAGCACGGGGCGCACAAAGATTGCAGTACGAGGCTAACTAAATGATCGAATTGGCCAAAACACCTAAAATAATACTTGTAGATAATTCTCTTAGATTTTCCAATGCAACAAAGATCACCTTAATCAGATATCTAAAAACTCAAGATATGGTCAAAATGGTAAAACAGGTTACTAGGACTCTAAAAGGATCGAACCTTATTAAGGCTAAACTTCTCCAAACATAAACTTAGACATCAAAAACAAACATAACAAGCATTTACAAACATATATATAATATATATAAACGCATTATACAACAAGCATGGTAGTACAAATTCTATGATCCTCTAAAATTTTGTGGGAAATGAATTATTCAACTTTTTTAATTTTTAATCAATTATTCTGATTATTGGAGGTTTAATCTTCAACCTTATTGGAGGATCCTAGACTTGCCTAGTAATGATAAACATATTGGCTGAGACTGTCAAGTCATCAGAACTCCAATAGTCAAATTACCTTGTAAATGGAAGGATTTAAATTTAACAACAACAAAAATATTAAGGATTTAATTTGTATACATTATTGGTGTAAAACTTTTTTATAGTGTCAATCAACTTGAAATTGTCAGGTAAGTTAAAATGTTTGAATTTTATCATAACTATCTAAAAAATCACTCATACCATGATTTCTAATTGATTGACAATGTAAAAAACTTTATACTGACAATACATAACAATTAAACCCAAATATTAAATGGATGAAAATTAATAATGTGGTTAAATTTTAAGAATGAAATTAAGGATTCTGATAATTTTCTTTTATTCTGATGTTTTCTTTCATATTATGAGAAATAAAAGCACAAAAGCATTTTTATTTTTATTTTTTTATAAAAATTTATTCAAATTTGATTTTGTGATGAAAGAAATCCCGAGCCAATAACATGAGAGAATCCAAGTTCAAAAAACCAATAAAAAGCACGTCTTTGAAGGCTCTACAATATAAGATTTTACTTTTTAATAAAAGTAATATTAATAATTTAAAATTATATATTGATTGAAATGGGTGAGTTATTGCATTAATTTCTGATGTGGCGATGGGAGTTGGCTTGAAAAACGTCCGTTTGCGGTGGAAAAAACCAACTGTATTACAGTATCAGGATTAGATAAAGATGAGCTTCTTGGTTGGATGATGTTACAAGTGCCAAACTCTTTTTTCACTCACCACCTAACTTGATTTTACACTATCTTGCCCCTGAAATGGTGCCGTGACTATCGCACCACCCATTGTTTTGGTTGTTTTCTTCCCCAAGGATATTGATGCCAGGGGCTTTATGTCCTTGAGGAACGGCCATGTAAACTTCTTGCTCTAGCTCCCCATGCAAGAAGGCATTGCTTACATCCATTTCGTGTAGCTCCCAATCCTTAGTGACTGCAACGGAAAGAAGGCATCGAACTGTGGTCATCTTTGCAACTGGTGCAAAGGTTTCGTTGAAATCTTCTCCTTCAACTTGGGTGAAACCCTTTGCCACGAGTTGTGCTTTATACTTTTCAATTTCACCTGTGGCCTTATGTTTAATTTTGTACACCCACTTGCACCCAATGATTTTTCTGCCTGGTGGAACCTGTGTTAATTCCCAAGTGTCATTATCTTCTAAGGCCTTAAGTTCTTGTGCCATTGCATCATGCCATTCTGGATGCTTTGCCGCTTGAGAATATGTTTTAGGTTCTTCATGAAAGGCTAAGGCTGCAAGATAAGCTCGATGCTTTTGTGAAAAATGATCATAACCCATAAAATTGGAAATAGGATAGACCGTACCAGAAGAGGTGAAGGAACTAGATGACGTGCATGCGGGGTTTATAGTAGCAGTGTGACAATAATAGTCTCTGAGGTAAGATGGCGGTTTCCGTGTTCTTGGGACAATTTATTCTTCAGTGGGGACTGCTTCTTGCTCCCCCTCATTGTGAATTTCCATGTCCATGTGTGATTCCTCCTCATTCCGTGTCTTGGGCTCATCTACTTCATTTTGTGTTTCTTGGATCTCATCCTATTTAGGATGTGTATGGCTTTCATCCTCAGCAGGTCAAACGGTGTCATGAAAGGTAGTTGGTACCGAGGATTTGGTCATGTTCCCTTCATGCAAGCTATAAGGGAAGATGTCCTCATAGAAAATTACATCTCTAGAAACCAAAAACTCATGTGTTTTTGGATTATAAACTTTCCATCCTTTTTGGCCTTTAGGGTAGCCAACAAATACACACCTCTCAGCTCTTGTTGCAAATTTGTCTCTTTGCTTTGAGGAATTCTTCACATAGCAGAGACAACCAAGAATCCTTAGATGTGCATAGCTAGGTGGTTTTCCAAACAACATCTCATAAGGAGTGACTCCCTTATTTGCGATTGTTGGTGTTCTGTTAATAAGATGGGTGGCTGCCAAGACATAATCTCCCCCAAAAGCTTAAAGGGAGGTTGGCTTGGAAACGTAAAGCCCTAGCTACATTAAGTATGTGCCTGTGCTTTCGCTCTACGCGCCCATTTTGTTGAGGCATTGCCACACAAGAAGTTTCATGCATTATCCCTTCTTGTTGAAGAAATTTCTGAAAAGTAGTGTTGGTGAACTCGGTACCATTATCACTTCGAATTATTTTGACATTGGTGTTAAACTGCCTTTTCACCATGTTGCAAAAATTTATGAGAAGATACATAGTCTCGGTTTTGTGCTTCATTAAATATACCCATGTTCCTCGGGTAAAATCATCAACAATGGTTAGAAAATAATGAGAACCGTTGTGTGAAGCAGTGTGATATCTCCCCCATAAGTCACAATGTATAAGATGAAAAGGCTCTTCAACTTTATTGTCACTATGATTAAAGGAAAATCTACATTGTTTTGATTTGTGACATATATCACAACATTCTACTTTATTCAAATCAAAACTACAATGAATTAAATGTGAAATCTGTTGAAGAGATTGAGAGGAGGGGTGTCCCATTCTTGAATGCCAAAGACTGGTTGTATCCTTATGAACTACGGCTAAAGATGATCCTTGCACTTGTCCCTTGAACACATAAACCCCGTCATGCATCTCACCTAATCCAATTCTCCTCTTCGTGGTTTGGTCCTGTATTACACAACAGTTTTGATCATAAATCACTGTGCAATTTAAATCATATGTCAATTTGTGTATAGAAATTAAATTGCAACTAAACTCAGGAACAAATAAAACATTGTGTAACATGATATTTGTGTCAAGTTCAACACTACCCATTTTGTTAACTAGCACCGAATTGCCGGTAGGGACAGTAATGTAAAATGGTTTTTCAATCTTGAAAACTTCTCTTAGCATGCATAACAGTGGTGTCATGTGGTGTGATGCACCATTGTCCAAGACCCATTCGGTTTCTTTATAAACTTTATCATTACCAGCCATATTCTCATGTGGTGTGGCCCTGCGTGTTCCATGAAGTGCGTACACTGCTGCAGATCCATCTGAATTTACATGATCAGCTTGAACCGCATGTGCACCAGTGTGTTACTGTTCATCTCCTCGAGCCACATGAGCACCTGACTGTGTTCCTTGTCTGTTGAAGTTGCGTTGTGTCCTGCGAGTTTCCCAGTTAGGTGGATACCCAACAATCTCGAAGCACTTCGATTTTATGTGCCCCACCTTCCCACAATGATCACACCGTGGCCTTGGTCCATCTCTTCCTTTCTTGGAAGCTTGGAAAGCTGAAACTGTTTCAGTTTTGGTGGTTCTTTCTTTCTCTGCAGCAAAGCGCGATTCTTCCCTGAGTACATGTTGAACACACGACGTAGGGAGGGCAGTGGGTCTAAGTTAAGGAGGGTGGCCTTCACATGTGCATATTGCTCATTGTCAAGACCCCCAAGAAATAGATGCACACGCTGCTCTTCCTCTCTTTGCATTATCATTCTTGATGCCCCACAACTACACTCAGGTAGGGGTTGGAGTTCGTCCAGTTCATCAAAAAGAGACTTGAACTTTGTGTAGAAGTCAGTTATATTCATATCAGTTTCCTTCTCTATCAAGCAAAGCATACGCCATAGCTGGTGGATACGTGGATGGTTGGTTTGTGCAAACTTTTCCACAAGATCGAGCCAGACGTCGCGCGCTGTAAAGGCATGTGAAATAGAGCCGTGCAGATTTGGATCAATAGCATTAATGATCCAGGCCATTACCATAGAGTCGGTCTTCTCCCAGTTGATGTAATCTGCAACTGAAGACGCTGGTTTCTTGATCGAGCCATCTATGAAACCAAGCTTCATCTTTGAACGTAAGGCAGTCTTGATTGAGCGTGCCCATGTTCGGTAGTTGGTTCCTTTGAGGATGACAGCAGCAAGGGGCGTCCCAGGGTTATCTGATGAGCTAAGGAAGAAGGCTGGATTGAGTGCGAGAGTGGAGGATGCAGCGTCGTCAGAGGCATGTTCCTTCTCTGGCTTGCTTTCAGGATCAACCTTCTCTGATGCCATATTGGAATATTTGTTTTGTATCGATTGCAAAACTTGTCTGCAAAGAGTTCATACCTCACCTCTTATAGGCAGAAAAAGATCATCTAATATCCTAATCCATAACAGAAAAAGATAACAAAGTTATCTTCTATCAGCAACTAATATTTATCAAGTAAACTAATTATCTTTTGCTCTAACAAACCTATATCAGGATAACAAACTTGTAACAACTATTCTATTAATATTCATCTTTTATAAATAAAATAAATTGTGGTTTATATACTGCACTTGGAGTGAGAAACCATCTTTGTAATTTTGAGGGTTTGAAAAAAAAAATATTAATCCACATAGGCAAAGATAACTAGATAACTGACATCTATGACAAGTTAACAGTCATGTCGTCAAATTAACGGAAGCTATGTAGCAGAAGTCAACGTAGGGACTAATTTAACTCACGTTAGTAATTGTCGGGGACTAAGAATTGTTTTTTTTTTTTTTTTTGTCAGGAACTAAAATGGACACTGTATCTTTTGTCAGTGACCAAAATGGATATTTACCCTAATTTTGACCACTGATACAAATCTACCAGAAAATAGGATATAAAAAGATTACCACTTTACCAGTGTTACAGGAAATACATGTGAAATTAAAGCAGACAACAAGCTGTACACACAGTAACATACACATAAGTCGTACTACAAACCCATCAAGCAAAAGTACTTGTTCCAAGAAAGAGATTTTACAAATGGGTTTTCGGCACGTGCGACGTAGTGGATTTGAAGAAGACAAAGGGGAAAAAACTTAGTTAACATGATTAGGTGTCTATAATCAGAGGCGCAGCTAGATCTTTTGTATAATGGAGGCTAGAGATATTTAGAGGGAACAAGTTAAAGAATTTTTTTACTAAAAAAAAATCAGATAAAAACTTATTTAGAAAAAAAAAATTACAAGTAAAAAACTTGAGCTTTAAATTTTTTCCCATACATACAAGAAGCCACCTCTGTTTATATTGTTATTGTTATATAATAAATATATCAATTATTTATTATTTATTTACAACTCATTTTAAAAAATAATAATAATGTACCATTTTTTATTAAAAGACATTACCACAAGTTACTAAATAACTTTTATTTGAATTTCATGATAGAAAAAGACAAGTAGACAACCTACACACACAAAAGAAACCAAAAGGAGTAGTGGTCCTGCAAAACCATGGAAGAGGATGTGCACTGGAAATTTGGAACCTGTCGCTTGAACAATTGACTAACACTCCCCGAGAGGAATACATGAAAGAAATCAGTGGTGACCACGTCAGTATGAAAGTCTAGTTGTATGAGTTTGGGGTAGAAGATGATACATTAAATTGAGGATGTTTTGTTAGTTATGTGTTGGATGATATTATGTCTGTGACAATTACTATATAATTTACTATTACCCTTTTTCGCTTTTTTGATGATATAACTACTTCTTATCTCCCCCTATGTTTCTGTATTAATGTGGGGTTGCTTTACTTACATTAGAAGACCCGGCGGAGGATTATGTTGCTGGGGAGGAGCTCTGTATGAAACGAATGTTGCTGAGGAGTTGGATGGAACTCCTTACGAACTAGACGCTGAAGGTCGAGCTAAGATCCATGGCAAGTAGGGTATAGATAGTATGGTCAGTGTGTCTAAGAAGGAGTATTTTTATATGTTTCCGATAAGTATGGCTTTTATTTTAAGTTTATGCCGGTGAGGGATCATACTGAGAGGATTCCCTCAACGGTGTTTTGGTAATGTAATAAATAAACAGGTGTGTATTTATATATTACAACCTTGGTGTGTTTAACTTGTAGAAGTTATATGATTGTTTAAATAAAGTTTTAATTTTTACGTACTTTTCACGCTAAGCGTGTAATTAAGGAATTAATTAATAAGGTTTTAAGCTAATAAGACACCGGGGCATAACGGGGTGTCTCAATGACCTCTCAATCTTCTCAAAAATAATACAGAAGGCACATAGTCAGCCGACATAGGCAATATAAAAATGAGGAGGTGAGATTTCCATTTATCTTACACATAAGGCAGACATGCAGTGGTACGACTCTCAGGTACGTACAATTAACAATTAGCAATCATATTTACACTCATAACAAAACAATAATGTTTCATAGAAACATGACCACAGCATCGCGTTTTCATAGATAGAATACATCTAAGACTTGAGGAATGACCTTTGAATTCCTATACCATGGTTTTACGAACAGTCGGGGAGAGTGGTTCGGAGGATTGTTCCGGAGTCTACCAGCCTTGGGTAATAAAAAATGCGTCAATAGAAGAGGGCGTGCACGTCATAGGCTTTTTCGGGAACATCCTATACTACCAGAAAACACGTAGCGTCTATTCACGTATGTCGGTGTATTGCCAGATCACCACGCCACAGAGGAGCAACCCACTGGGCCTATGTGAGTATTTCATAACCCCGACATCCCCAAGCATCAACTAGATCGGCCCTACGGAATTCGCACCCGCATTAAAGTGTTAGCTCAATCTCCTAGGCACAACGGCCTTACAGAACATAGTTTCACTATGTGTTTAGGCAAAATTGCCAGAAAATACGTTCTTCTTGTCTTTCCATCGGATGACATCTTGATTCCATCAGAATTCTCTTAACGTGCTTTCTCAGATGCTAGATGTTCTTAACATCAAGCGAAAGTTCTCAAGTAACTTTTCATCTTTGTGTAAAGATATCTTAAAAGACTTTGTTTAAAAGTCCAAACGTATTATGAGATTGGAATACACGTCCAATTATTTATTTCTCTGTACTTTTATAATTTCGTTCTCGGGTCAAAATTAGGTTTTCTGATCAGTAAAATCTTACTGTCAATTAAAACGCAGATAGGGTTTCGTCTGAATTTTTAACCTAAATTTTTACCGTAACCTTCTACCATAAGGTAGAGTATAAATATGATTTTTTTTATCCAAAATCATTTTCTAAATCTCGGATAAAAAAATAAAGAATTAAAAATTCTACCGATAATGAAAAACAGTAAAAATGGGGTGTTACAATACTACCCCTCTGAAAAGAATTTCGTCCTCGAAATTAACTCGTCTTAGGAAAACGAACACGAACCCCGTCCTTTTATTTCGTGCTCCAGATTCATAACAATCTCGTTTTTCGAAACGTGGCGTGAATTACTTCATAGATTAGACTGTCTCTCCGACTTATACTGTATTTACTAAACCACCTGATAAAACAAATCAGGCAAATCCCTTGAAAACTAGACGCGAAGCACACTCGAATAATTCGAATATCAATAGAATGAAATACACAAATTTCCAATAGATTTGGAAATTTGAATGATTCAAAATTTTGACTCTCAGTGACGGTGGCGATTCTAACACACTGATGGTAAATAAGAACTCAAAATTTGAACAAAGAATTTTCAAGAAGAGAAAATAATCTCTAGACTTTACTCTTTCAACAGAATAAAGTTAAATGAATAGAAAAACAATGGATATTCTTTATACAAAAAGTATCTTTAATAGGTTCCTGAATGTAAAAATGTGTTGTACAGCCACATATTTACAAACGTGACCCTAACAAAGTCCCTTTCTCAACAAGAATTTCCTTCAAAAGACAAAATTTTGAAGATGATAATTTTCTTAATTTCCAAGAGTCTAGATTTTAAATCAAAATTTATCTTGATCTTTAAGATAAAAACAATAAATTTTTGTGAATTCCCTCACTTGAGGTAACTCTGATTCATTTGGCATAAAAAAAAAAAATTGGCATGAATTGTCAAAATTTCATCTCCCATAAAATTTATAACTTTTCACCCACAAGGGTAACAAAATATGATCTGTAAAAGATCATTCTATTTTAAATTGCACTCATTTGCGAAAAAGGTAAATGGTCAAGTTTACAAAACTCAATTCTCAACAACAAGGAATTACCCGAACGGATTTTCCCAACCAGTATGAGTTATCAAGAAACTATAAAGATAATTGTATTAAGGAATAATATAAGAATGCAATTCTGATTGTTCCGCAAAAACTTAGACAACGAAAGATGCGATGATAAAACTCAACCAACTCAGAAACATGTTGGCGACAACATAGGTAGTACGTAGATAAATACACGGTATTTTACACATCCATAGAAAATCAAGAATGATTCTCCACTGAATTAACAGTATAGTCAAAAGTCTACTTTCTATGACACACTTCACTTAAAGATATTTATTTAATTGTTATACTTCAGTCCTACTTGTTGTGAAGATTCTACCAGTTAACAACTACCCACGTATTCAAACTTTAAATATAGGTGAACTACCTCCTCTTGCACATTGTTCTTTAATCGAATCTTCGTCTGTGGTCTATCGGCTTACATGTTGTATGCAGAAGGTACATCCTTAGGTTTTCCGCACACTCTAGCGACATGTCCAGGCTGTCCACACTTAAAACAACCGAAGCCCTGAATCTTGCAGTTCTTTGTAGCATGACTCATGCCACACTTCATGCACTTCGGTAAAGACTTCCTAGACGATCCATAACCTTTACTGCTACCACTAATCCACTTCCCTTTTGGTGGTGTCCACATTGGCCTTGCGTACGGTTTCTCTTGGAAAGATCCAAAGCTTCTCTTTCTGCCTTTACTCACTTCTAGATCTCAAGGAACTCGATACTCTTCCATCAAGATCGGAAACTGCAGTAGTTTCAATGACCATATTGTCTTCCTCATTTCAACCTTTAGATTTTCCTCCAATTCCTTACACGTTCGCACTTCCTCATAATTCTTTAAATACAACTCCTTGAACTTAATCAGCTCTTCCAACTCAATAGCATACTCACTGATAGTCATGTCCTCTTGTTCGTGCCGCAGGAACTCAATCTCCTCTACACGACTCACTTCAGTGGAAGCATACTTCTCCAAAAATTCGCTTCGAAACACATTCCAAGTGATCGCTTCTTGTCTTACCACTAACAGTTGGCAAGTTTCTCTCCACCAAAATCCAGCATCTCCTATCAACATAAATGCCGCACAAGCTACCTTCCAATGATCAGGGTACTCCGTAGTTTTACAATTCCTTTCTATTTCCGTAATCCAAAACTCAGCTTTCTCCAGGTTAAGCTCGCGATGGATTACTACGACAGAACTCAACTAGTCGTCTCTTCTCCTTCATTTCCTCATTATGACATGCCACAGTTGATGTTATCTCCCTCAAGAATTGTACATCTACAACCATATCTTCGGAATCCTTAATTGCAGAATCATATCTACTCATTTCCGGACTAACCATGATTTTATATAAAAGCATGGTAGTCAGAACTAGGAAGAAAACAATACATCAAAATATGTTCAATATTTGTTGTTTTGCAGAAATTAAAGATAAAATGCTCAAGATTGACCATGATGGAGCTTGGATGAAGATAAGCTTGAAAAGTGAAGAAATTGAGCCAAGCAGAGCCCATCACGGTCGTGATCAAGCAGAGCTGGAAAAGAAGGCAAAAGTCAGAAGATGTCACGGCCTAGCCGTGATGCCTAAACTAACCATAAGACCGCCTTACCCGTTCCAAAGTAAAAACTAACCAAAATCAACTAAGAAATGCCTAAACTATATGAAAAATGCATGCAAAATGATGATGAAATATGCGTTGAAATCCAACTCTCAACACCAAAAAACTTGTTGATTACGAATCTAGGCAAGTATACCTAGTCGTACAAGTAATACGGTGGTGAGACCGATATCGTTCCCACGAGGATTGGTTGCCAACTACCAATTCACAAATTTGACAACTATCTAGACGAAAATTCTGTGTGAAGAGAATTCAAAATAAATAAAATAAAACAAATAGAACAAAATCTTTTTGGGTTTTTATCGAACACTTGGAATGCAAAAAGGGGAAAGATGTTGGGATCAGATTTCACTAAACCTTAGCCTCATGCAATACCAAGACCACCAATCCAGTTTATGCATCAACTATTAAAATCAATCCACAAGATTACTCAAGCCCTGATTCCTCATATGACAAGAGCCTAAACCCACTAATAGACCCTAATTCCTTAGGTGGCCTAGATTAATGAATTTGCATTAAGAAAAGGGATTACATGATTACGAGCAAACCAAAATCCATTCCTAGATGCAAGGCTTACTTGGTGATTAATTCCAGATCAAGAATTGATAAGAACGTCCCCATTGCAAATCAAATCTTAAGATCAGTTCATGGATGGCCAGACCACAAAAAGCATTAAGCGTAGGAATTAAACACTAATATGAAGGCATAAACACAGATCAATAAATCAAGGCAAAAACATGATATTCAGAGTTTGGCTACATCTAATCCCAACAAATAGGGATTTAGCTACTCATAATAACAGAGAAAGCAAAAGTAAGAGAAAGAGAAACAGAGGGAAAGAAGAACTCCATGAAGCTTTCCACAGCCGTCGCAGCCGCCCCTAGTTTAGAGTCCCTTTAGGGTTAAAAATCCCTATTTGCAACCATCTGGGTCGCAGCCCCCTTCAGCAGCTCCAAGCTCTCTTTTTAGGTTAAAAGTTTGAGTGTAAAAGTAAAAGTTAGCTCCTTTTCGTTCTGTCCTGGGTCTTATTTACAGATTGGGCGCGCGTCACGGCCGTGATGGCCATCACGGCCAGGCCGTGACGCGTTCTGTCATAGGCGCGCTTTCAAATTTTGATCTGTCACGACCGTGATGGGCATCACGGCTAGGTCGTGACAGCTTCTGACTTTTGCCTTCTGTTCCAGCTTTGCTTGATCACGGCCGTGATGGGCTCTGCTTGGCTCAATTTCTTCACTTTTCAAGCTTATCTTCATCCAAGCTCCATCATGGTCAATCTTGAGCATTTTATCTTTAATTTCTGCAAAACAACACCACAAGACCGCCTTACCCGTTCCAAAGTAAAAACTAACCAAAATCAACTAAGAAATGCCTAAACTATATGAAAAATGCATGCAAAATGATGATGAAATATGCGTTGAAATCACACTCATCAAATCACCCCAAGCTTAAGACTTTGCTTGTCCTCAAGCAAGCACTAAGGCCAGAAGATATAAATAAACAGAGCATGGATAGTGAACCAAGAACCCTAGGAACTAATCCAAGTAACAGGCATTTTCAAATAATTCATCAAGAGATAATCAATTTCAAGTCCAATTAGAAGCTTAGGTTCCCTAGACTCATATCCCTAAGCAAACTAAAATCAAAAAGACTCAAGACAAGGTAAGTTTTATGGACTCAATCAAATTTAACCGAGCTTTCATGCATTTGTTACAATTCCCTTTTCAAATTGATGTCCCCTCCCATTATTCATATAGTAACCCCCACATGCATCTACTTTTGAATCAAAGAGAAATTCATTATCAATGCAATCAATACTCTAAGCAAGGGATCCAACATACACACAAAATGAAGATCACCAATTTCAAACAATTACCTTCCTCACAAGGGCATTTAGTATTTCACTCATTCACTCATTTGTCTAGGTTAACAATTTTCATTCATCTTCACAAAATTAAGCGCACTTTCCTTGAATTTGATTTTCATCTCAACAAAGTTCCCACAAAAACATCATGCATCATCAAAAGGTCTTTTCAATGTTGTAATGTGGCCTGGCTCAAGATATGATATAAAAAGGATCAAGGCTAAGCCACTAAGATTTATGAGAGCATGAAATTCTGTATTTACACATTTTGATCTTACTCTCATTTCTTTTTCTCTTTTTCTTACTTTGGGTGGCTACAACCATTTTCCTTTTTCACATGTTTTTCACTATGCCATTTTTAACATTTATGCAATCATTTTCTTTCTAAAGCCTTTGGCTTTAACCTTTTTGCTTTTTCTTTTTCTCAACCAAAACAACATGATAAACTTTGTAGCCACCCCAAACTTAGTTTCCAAACAACACTTACATTGCTAAGTTTCCATACTCTCCTAAATCCTAAGGTTGGGTTAACATGGTTTTTCCGGATTTATGGCTTGTAGTGTAAGGTTATTAAGAAAAATAGGCTTTAAGGCTCAATGTGGCTAACTAGGGAATATGCATCAAGGTTGGTTCATTTTAGGCCTAGTAGCTAATTCTGAGAAAAATGCCTAGATCATATGATGCAAACATATAAATATGCAAACAATGAACAGATTCAAGCAAATCCGGGAAAATGCGACTTAAAGTGATTCACTCAATTCAAATAATGTTGAAGGTTCAATTCGCAACCCGGATATTTTCGTAAATTGTTTGACCGAGATACAATTCCAAGAATATGCACCCCTTCACCCCAAACTTATTATAAATCATACAATCATAACAAAAATCCTCTAAGTTCCTATTTTCAATTTTTATATTGGGATTTAAACGTTCAAAACATCGAGAGGGGTTCATCAATATTATTTTCAACAAAACTCATGCATTCAAACAAAGTTTCCTTCAATTCAATCCACAAAAACTTACCAACACTACTCTATCAACTTATTTATGTACATGACCAATTAGCAAAAAGAAAATCAAAAGAAAAGAAAAAGAGTAAGTTTTAGAAATTGTTATCTCAAGGGGTCCGAGCGGACCCCAAACTTTCGTTGATGCTCCTCCTCTCTTCATTCTCTTCCTTCCCTTCCGGGCTCACTAGTCTTTGTGGCCTCCTCCTTTTGAGTTTCGTACCACCTGAAAATCATTAAATCTTTGCCTTGGACTCGCCCCCCCTGGATGAGGATCCTGGTCCCCAGGATTAGCAGGCCAGACGAACCGAGGCAACAAAACCAATTATAATAATATTATTTTTTAAAAAAAAATTTTTAACCCCATTCGCAAGGCGAGAAGTGCCTCGCGGGGTGTAGCAGAGGACCTCAGATGTAGGTCCTTCTGTCTCGCGGGGCTAACAGATTCCCGCGGGGTGAGACAGAGACTTCCCAGAATTCGGGTCTATATCATGCGGGGCGAGCCAGAGATAAAAATCTGCCCCTGTTTTCATGCAATCTAAGTCTTATATTCTTCCTAATGCAAATTTTCTAAACTAAAGGACCCTACATGCAGACACGTTGTATTTTTATGACTCTTTTTAGATGCATCAGAGGATATAAACCTTGGGTTGCCTCCCAAGAAGCACTTGTTTAACATCCCGAGCCTGAAGGTCATAACCCCAAAGGGCTAAGTCACTAAGAACTCAACATGATGGCCTCCAATTCCTTCTTCCACAATGAGCTTTAACCTTTGGCCATTATCATCAAATGTGTCCCCAGAATCTTCGTAACCTTCCTCAAAAGCATCATGAGAATGAGTTGTTTTCTTCCTAACTTTCACTCGCTAACAAGACTTCAATTGGTCAGGAAATAACCTCCTCTCAAGGACGAATGAATCATGAGTCACCACCTCAGGTTGCCCCTTTTTACCTCGATCTTCCTCATAAGCTCTCAAGCAGATTTCATTGAGCTTAATTGGATCTAGCATCTTTTTTGCACCGGCTCCCTTAGTGAGTGAATCATGTAGCTCTTGCGGCTTCTCCTCCAACTTGCTTGTGTCACCCATAATAGTGGGTCACCCATAATAGATCTAGGCAACTGATTAGTGTGATTTCACCTTATATTTCATTGTCATTTTGCATGCATTTTCATATAGCTTAGGCATATTTAATATGATATTTGTTAGTCTTTACCTTGGAACGGGTAAGGCAGTTTTGTGGAGTTGTTGTGCAGGAATTAAGGATTAAATGTCAGGATCAACCATGACGGAGCTTGCACGAAGATGGAGCATGAAAAGTAAGGAAAATGAACCAAACAGAGCCCATCACGGCCTAGCCATGACAGTCATCACGGCCATGATTGAGTAGAGCTGAAAAGAAAGAATGGAAAAGTCAGAGCTGGTCACGGCCATGACATGCCAACTGAACCAGACCCTCACAGGAAGAATTGATCACGGCTAAGCCGTGATGGTGGTCACGGCTGTGACAGACCAACCAGCAAAGCAACTTCCAAGTCAGAATCTGTCACGGCCTAGCCGTGACAGGCATCACGGCCGTGACGCGCAATATATGGATCTTTATAAACTGATTTAATCTGAATTTGTGATTGATTGGGATTCAAGTTACCCTAATCTATAAATAGAGAACTTAGGCTCAAAAATAGAGGATTTTTTGGGGGGCTGCTACCTTAGGCAAAATTAGGATTTTCTCTTCTTCTTCTTCTTCGCCTCTCTTAGGTTTTCTTTCATGTTTTTGTTAATCAAGCTTGCTCTTAACATGGCAATGCTTGAGTAGTAGTTTTATTTCTAAGGATTGGGGCTATGCCCAAGATCTGTTTTATGTTATGAATTGATATTTTCCCTTTGTTAATTTCGATTTCGCTTTCGATTTGGTTTCTATCGCATGAATTACTTGTGAATCCGGTGCGCACTATTTGCATGTCATAGATACTCTAAGGAGGAACCTAGCGGTGAACTTAGGTATTGGATCTATAGGAATCAAACTTAGGACTTAAATCACAAGAGTTAGAAGCGATCCTTCGAGGGTTCACGAATTGTCACAAAGCTTAAAGGGTTCAATCTAAATTCAATTACCACGAGAGTAGGGGTTGGTTTAATTGGGCACGGCTTTTGTAACCCGAGAGGGAGCATTAACTTATTGAGGATAAATTCGCCTTCAAAGCGATTTTGATAATTAACAAGGGGTAGTCAATTTGGTAACATGAACAAACTTGTTGGTAACCCAATTCCTAGGAATCTCTTTAGATTTGAAAATCCCCTAATTGATTTACTTTCCTATTTTAATTGATTACGTTCTTAAATATCTGATTTTCCTAGTTAATTCTTATTACAAAAATCAAATCTTTTCAAAATCCTTTTTTTTATATATAGTCCAGTTTAATTGATTTAATAATTAATTGTTATTTGAGAACACGGTCTCTGTGGGATCGATCTTTTCATTACTTGACAACAAATCTGGTACATTTGCCGGAATCCACGCTATCAAGTTTTTGGCGCCGTTGCCGGGGACTGTGCTTTCTTGAATCTCAATTTAATTTTTAAATTGATTTTTCTGGACTTTTTATTTTTAATTGTTTTTTTATAAAAAAAATTCTTTTTTTCATTTATCTCTTTTTCTTTCTAGAGTATCTATCTCTCTCTTATAGGTGTTTTTCTCTTTTATGCAAAGATCCCTAAGTCTTAGAAAACTTATTGAAGTTGACCCCGAAATCGAAAGGACCTTTCATAGACATAGGAGACTACAAAGAGAGGGGGAGAGGTTGATTCCCATTCCACTCATGGCGAATCTACCAGATACCAAACCACTGAAGGACTACGCAGCCCCAATGCTAAGGGTTTGTGAACTGGGATTTCTAGGCCAGAAATCGAGGCGGAGAACTACACTATACCACCTATGCTAATTAGCATGATTAGGCAACATCAATTCGGAGTATTACCCTCGGAGGACCCGACTGATCATGTGGAGACATTCTTGGAGTTCACCGATGCAATTAGAATTCGTGGTGCCCCGATTGATGCTTTACGCTTAAGGTTATTCCCCTCCTCTCTGACTGGAAAGGCAAAAGCTTGGTTGAAGTAAGTGCCCGCTAATACGTTGTCAACTTGGGACCAACTGGAGCAGGCATTCTTGGAGAAATTCTTCCCTCCAACCAAGACTGCCTACCTACGAACTCAGATCACCGGCTTCTTCCAAAAGGATGGAGAATGCTTATCCGAAGCTTGGGATCGCTACAATGGATTGCTAGAGTCTTGCCCACATCATGGACTCGAGAGGTGGCTATTAGTGCATACCTTCTACAACGTATTGGATTACTCTTCGAAGGTGTCACTTGACTCTGCAGCTGGTGGAGCCTTTATGAATAGACCTCTGACCGAAGCATTCAATATCATTGAAAACGTAGCCACCAACTACCACCAATGGGGTTCGGAAAGAGGTAATAACCCAAAAAAGCTTTCTGGGGGTAAGTTTGAAATGAATAGCACTGATCTAATTATGTCTAAATTTGACTCATTGAATAAACGCTTTGATCAGCTTGAAAAGGCTAATGTGAGTTCAATAGGTGCTACTAATATTGTTTGTGAGATTTGCGGAATGCAGGGACATGACATAATGGAGTACCCACGTGGTATTGCTCCTGGATCCGGTGCTTTGGGGGAACAAGTGAACTCTTATCACAACTTCTATGACACGAACCCGAAGTTGCCAAATTATGCTCCTCCTAATTCTTACAACCAGGGAAGGAAGAATAGCCCTTACCTCTCCTACGGGAACTACAACAACACGTTGAACCACGAATTCCAGGAAGCCCAAGGTAATAGGAAACCTGCGTCAGGGTATCCTCAGGTACAAAAGTCTAGACTTGAGTTTCTTTTGGAAAATTTTGTTGAAACTCAAACAAAACAAAATGAAGAGTATAGGCAACAAGGTAAGGCAGTCAATGAGGCAATAAAAGAGTTAGCGTCTAAGGTAGATAACTTAGCCATCCATAATAAGATGTTAGAAACTCAGATTGCCTAACAAGCTAGTACATATACTAGAACTAAGGGTACGTTTCCAGGACAACCCGAAGTTAACCCCAATGAGCACTGTAATGCTATATACTTAAGGGATGATAAGCTTGGGGTAGTTGATAAGGATGTGGAATGTGAGGAGGACATGAGAGAAGATGAAGAGAAAGAGCCAAAGTATGTCCCTCCACCACCTTACCAACCCCCAATACCTTTCCCACAAAGGTTGGTCAAGAGAAAGCAAGTAGAAGTAGAAACTAAGAGCTTAATTGAGGAGCATAATGCCATGATAAAAACTAATATGCCTCCTAAACTAAAAGATCCAGGAAGTTTCTCCATTGCTTGCTCAATTAGAGAACTAAAAATAGACCAAGCCTTGTGTGACTTAGGGGCTAGTGCGAGTTTGATGCCACATACCATCCTTGAGAGGTTAGGAACCAAGGAATTGAGCCCATCCAAGTTCTCTTTACAATTTGTGGATGGCTCAACTAAAACTTCTCTAGGCATACTAGAGAATGTTCCCATAAAGGTAGAGAAATTTTTCATTCCTACCGATTTCATGGTATTGGACATGAACGGGAATTCTAAATTCCATATCATTCTAGGAAGGTCATTCTTGGCCACAACTGGAGCAATAATAGATGTAAAGAATGGCAAGCTCTCTCTGAATGTAGAGGAAGGTATGGTAGATTTTGATTTGACTAACTCAAATAACAACCCTCCTTTTGAGAGTCATGTGTGCAGGATCGAGATAATGCCTCCAGAGATGAAGGAAGGGCCTAATATGGAAGCAACTCCCAAACTTAGCATGACGAATGATGCACCAAATAATGATGAAATGGGAGTTGCTCAACATGTGGAGAGAAAACTTTCGCCGGGAGAAAGTAAGGCCATGAAACTCAGAGTGAAAAGAGCAAAGCGGAAGCGAAATTGGCCATATGAACAAAATCGGCTCTTTGAAGGACTTCCATGGAAGAGAGGTGTTCTTGCACTTCCAAGCCCAGCCTACCCCTATTGATTGAAAGAAGTATGGTCAAGCTTAAGACTGTAAATAAGCGCTTCTTGGGAGGCAACCCGAGTTTCCTTTCCCTTTTCCATTTATTTTTGAATTTTATTTTTGAATAATTTGAGAAGATTAGAGAAGAAAGATCACTAATTGATGGCTTTGCCAAGTATTTTTAGGTCATGAAAGCAGTAAGAGCAAAAAGGCAAAGAAAAATAAAGTCAGAAGTCATCACGCCTAGGCCGTGACGGTGGTCACGGTCGTGACTAGCTAACCACTAAAGATCAGAAAGGATCACGGCCCAGCCGTGATATCCCTCACGGGCGTGATGAGAAGGGCAAAGAAAATCATAATGTATCACGGCCTAGCCGTGATGGAACTCACGGCCGTGAGAGGCCAGCTTCTATAAACCCGAATTGATCACGGCCTAGCCGTGATACACATCACGACCATGACATGTTTTCCAGCAGCTCTATGACTGGCATGTGAGCTAGCACCTTCCACCACCTCGGTGAGTTGTTCCATTTTTCTCCTCTCTTCGACTTGATTATTTACATTGGGGACAATGTAAGTTTTTAAGCTTGGGGTAGGGGTATTTTTGCATTTTTGAATTTTTCATGTTGCATTCATTTAGGGTTAGTTTTGCATATGTTTTGCATGATCACATGATTAGATTTCCCCCTTGCTTAGAGTATGCATCCAATTGTGAGAACTTAGTGCCAAATGAATTGAGACAGTGAATTTTTAAACCCAATTTTTGTATTCTTGAGATAGGCTAAAAATAAAAATGCTTGAGATGATCTTTTGATTGTTAATAATTAGCATGTGGTTCCTTGGATTTGTGTTTCTCATTGATTTTAAACTACTAAATGTGACATTTTTGAGCCTAAAAGGGGTACTCACTAAATCTACCCCATTCTTTGTGATTGGGTGTTTTATTCCTCTTGGACTGTATTCTCTAGAACTTGACTTGAAACCGTTTTGAAACTTAAAAATTTTTGAAAAATTTTTTGAAAATGATTGAGGCACTAGGTATCTTTTCGGCCTACTGAGCTTTTATTGATTAAATGCTACCCCTTAGTTGCCTAATTTTGAGCCTAATAGAATAAAATACTTTTCTTGGTACCTTGAATTATTTTTTATGAATGATGCTTGGTATGACACCTTTTAAAGTATTGCAAAAAGGGTAAAAAGGTAGTTTGAAAATTAAATTGAGGGATGAGAAAGTTAGAAAAATATTTCTCTTAAGTTGAAAATCTCCCCTTCTCCAAATAGATAAAATAAAATAAACAAAAAAAATGGAGAAGGGGATGAGAAAAAGAAAGTGAGAAATAAAAAAAATAAATAAATAAAAATAAAAAGGAAGAAAGAAAGAAAGGTGGAAAAGTGAACTAAAGCCCAAAAAGGTATTTTAGAAGGTTGTCATGCTTTGCATTGTTTGATATTTTGTTTAGCCTTCTTGAATTTTCCTTTTCTTGATTTCCCCACCTAACAATTAATCTCATGGCCCCATTACAAATAAAATAAAAGACCTCTTGATTCTTATGTGTTTTCATTAATAAAGTAGAGATTTGGTTAATAGTCAAGCTTATGGTAGGGTACCTTTCTTGAGGAAATTGAGCGAATTGTCATATACCCTTTAACACTTGAGTGAGGTGAGAAGAGTGCCCGAATTAGTGAGAGACATGAATCTAGAAAACCTAAGCTTCTAATTGGACTTGAAATTGATTGTCACTTGGTTACTTATTTGAATATGCCTGTCACTTGGATTAGTTACTCGGGTTCTTGGTTCACTGTCCATGCTCTGACTGTTTATCTTGTCTGGCCTTAGTGATTGGTTGAGGACAAGCAAAATCTTAAGCTTGGGGTAGTTTGATGAGTGTGATTTCACCTCATATTTCATTGTCATTTTGCATGCATTTTCATATAGCTTAGGCATATTTAATTTGATATTTACTAGTTTTTACCTTGGAACGGGTAAGGCGGTTTTGTGGTGTTGTTGTGCAGGAATTAAGGATTAAATGCTCAGGATCAACCATGACGGAGCTTTCATGAAGACGGAGCTTGAAAAGTAAGGAAAATGAGCCAAACAGAGCCCATCACGACCATGATCGAGTAGAGCTGAAAAGAAAGAATGGAAAAGTCAGAGCTGGTCACGGCCACGCCGTGAGGTCCATCACGACCGTGACATGCCAACTGAACCAGACCCTCACAGGCAGAATTGATCACGGCTAAGCAGTGATGGTGGTCACGGCCGTGACAGACCAACCAGCAAAGCAACTTCCAAGTCAGAATCCGTCACGGCCTAGCCGTGACAGGCATCATGGCCGTGACGTGCAATATATGGATCTTTAGAAACTGATTTAATCTGAATTTGTGATTGATTGGGATTCAAGTTACCCTAATCTATAAATAGAGCACTTAGGATCGAAAATAGAGGATTTTTGGGGGGGCTGCTACCTTAGGCAAAATTAGGATTTTCTCTTCTTCTTCTTCTTCGCCTCTCTTAGGTTTTCTTTCATGTTTTTGTTAATCAAGCTTGCTCTTAACATGGTAATGCTTGAGTAGTAGTTTTATTTCTAGGGATTGGGGCTATGCCCAAGATCTGTTTTATGTTATGAATTGATATTTTCCCTTTGTTAATTTCGATTTCGCTTTCGATTTGGTTTCTATCGCATGAATTATTTGTGAATCCGGTGCGCACTATTTGCATGTCATAGATACTCTAAGGAGGAACCTAGCGGTGAACTTAGTTATTGGATCTATAGGAATCAAACTTAGGACTTAAATCACGAGAGTTGGAAGCGGTCCTTCGAGGGTTCACGAATTGTCACAAAGCTTAAAGGGTTCAATCTAAATTCAATTACCACGAGAGTAGGGGTTGGTTTAATTGGGCACGGTTTTTGTAACCCGAGAGGGAGCATTAACTTATTGAGGATAAATTCGTCTTCAAAGCAATTTTGATAATTAACAAGGGGTAGTCAATTTGGTAACATGATCAATCTTGTTGGTAACCCAATTCCTAGGAATCTCTTTAGATTTGAAAAACCCCTAATTGATTTACTTTCCTATTTTAATTGATTGCGTTCTTAAATATCTGATTTTCTAAGTTAATTCTTATTACAAAAATCAAATCTTTTCAAAATCCTTTTTTTTATATATAGTCCAGTTTAATTGATTTAATAATTAATTGTTATTTGAGATCAAGGTCTCTGTGGGATCGATCTTTTTATAACTTGACGACGAATCCGGTACACTTGCCGGAATCCACGCTATCAGTAACTCATCTTTATGACCCAAGTGTGCCGGCTCATCCTTTTCCATGCCATCCTCAAAAGTGTGGGATTTTACTAACACCTTTTCCAGTGTTGAACCATTTGCTTCATGTGTGAGAGTTGATTTGAAAAGAGGTTCCACCACATTCACACTATAGCAACTAGCCTTCTCCACTGGATGCTTCATAGCTTCAAAGACATCAAATTCCATATTTTCATCTTGCACCCGAAGTGTGAGCTTGCCTAGTTGCACATCAATCAATGCTCGCCCTGTAGCCAAGTAGGAGTGACATCATTGTGCCCTTGGCTTCTTTAATCCCAAGCTTCCTCATCATGGATAGGGGCATCAAGTTAATGCTCGCACCTAGATCACACAACGCCTTCCCAATTGTCATCTCCCCAATAGCGCATGGAATACTAAAAGTACCCGGATCCTACAACTTTGGGATTAGTTTATGTTGTAAGATTGCACCACACTCCTCGGTCAACACAACCGTCTCTTCATCAACAATTTTCCGCTTCTTGGAGAGAAGTTCCTTCATGAATTTAGCATAGGATGGCATTTGCTCCAAGGATTCCTCAAAAGGAATATTAACTTGAAGCTTGCGGAAGATATCAAGAAACTTTGAGAATTGCTTTTGTTCTTGCATCGGCTTGCCGAGTCTTTCTAGATAAGGTACTTTAATGTAAGAGGGAAGATCTTTGGCTTCAACATATTTCTTCTTCACAAATTCTTCATCTACCAATTTAAGTTTTGCCTCCTTCTCCGATACTTTTTCCACGAGTTCTTCTTCTTTAGCTTGCTCTGCTTCCTCATGTGGCTCCTATGGAATTTAATATTCATTAGTCTTCAAAGGATTCCCCTTTGGCTCCAACACTTTACCACTTCTAGTGGATATGGCATTGCATTGGGCCTTGGAGTTATTCTGTGTTACTTGGAAAAGTTCTTGGAAGAAGCTCATTCATCTGTTTCGCTAGTTGAGCTACCTATGTTTCCAAGTGCTGGATTGCCAACACTGTGTGAGTTTCTAGCTTATCAATGGAAGTATCAATATGCATTATCAGCTTCTCAATGGTCGTGCTAGTATGACTAGATAATTTTTCAAAGACCACTTCCCAAGACTGCTTCCCACCATCTGTGATTTGCAGTTGAGTAGGTTGAGGGAGAGCCTGTTGGGGGTTGTGCTGATGAATTCCATAGTTCTGCCTTTGATTATGATGTTGTTTTTGTCCGGTCAAACCACTACTAGTGTTGCTCCAAGAAAAACCCAGATGATCTCTCCTGATATTCCAACCTTGCCCATGATGGTAGTTATTCTGCCTATTCCTCGGATAATCATTGCTTTGTGGCACTATGTCATAGAAGTTGTGACATGAATCCACATGCTCCTGAGAATAGTTACTCGGACAACATTCAATGTCATGATCCCCGTTGCAAAAGTCACACCCCGGAGGTAATCCTTCTCGCACTGCATTCATCTTCATCTTGCTAGTAAGTGCCTCGTTCTGTTTCTTCAGAAGTGCGTTCTTCTCAAGAATGGCTTCAACAGATGTTGCACTAAGTCCGGATGAAATTGGATGAGGTGCACTAGTAGGTTGATGCATATTACGGTTGTACTCATTCCTTGACATCTTTTCCAATAAAGTCCATGCATCATCCGCTGACTTACAAGAGAAAGAACCGCCAACTGTGACATCACAATTCATTTGGTAGCGACCTCTCAAACCGTTGAAAAAGTGTTGAACCTTTGTTACCAAGTCAAAGTAGGAAGATGGACATCTCCTCAAGAGCATATTATATCTCTCCCAAGCTTCATTATAAGTCTCATCATTATGTTGCTCGAAAGAAGTAACGACTATTTTTAATTGTACCGCTTTCTGAGGAGGAAAGAATCTTGTGAGGAATTTGAGTCATGTCCTCCCATGTAGTGATGCTTCCACGATCCAAGTTCAGATCTAATCAATCGCATGCTTTATCCCGGATAGGGGTGAGCGTGGGACGGGTTGGGACGGGTTATGTTTGTCCCTTACCCGGTCCTAAACATTGATAGGGCCAAATCTTTGAACCCGAACCCATCCCTAAACCCGAAAGAACCTGATCATATGCGGGTTGGTTTAAGACCGGGTCTAAATGGGACGGGACCGAGTTGAGCCGAATTTAAATAACTCTTTGTAAACAAAATTTCTATGAGTGGGAAAATATTAATTTTTGTTATAGGGCAAAATATCAACAAAAAATGCTACCTAAAAGTCACCAATTGATCCAAAATTAGATATTACAAAATATCAACAAATAAATCCTTTTGCAAGATGCTTCCTTGATGCTCATGTTACTAAAGCCACATTGTTAAAAATAAAATACTCTCATCAAACAAGATTTTTTCAATGTCATAAAAGCCACAAAATGCTTCCTAAAAGCCACCAATTGAGCTAGTGTGAGATGTGAAAGTAGAAGTTTAGTAATTTACTTCATACTTCTTTCTAAGTGATGCACATGAAACGTATTCTAGAGAGAGATAAAAGTAAATTTTTACTATATGGGACGGGTTGGGTAACCCAAAGGTCAACCCGGACCCACCCCTAACCCGGCGTCAAGTCACAAAATGGGACGCGGGTTCGTTCATTCTCTTCTATGGGTTAGGATCAGACCCGACCCGAACACCACGGGTTGGGACGGGTTCTAGGGCCAGACCGGGTTTTGCACACCCCTAATCCCAAAGAGAGAAAGGGAACAATCGCAAGCGAAAGGCATCTTCTGAAACTCCAACACACTTTGTAATGTCGCATACCTCCAAAAAGTGAGTGATATGCCTGTGAGGATCTTGGTGTGCACTCCCATCAAATTGATTTTGTTGCACCAGTTGAAGAACCGATGTCTTGATTTCAAATGCATTGGCCATGATGGACGGCCTCACAATAGTGGAAGTACAAACCTCCAAATTAGGAAGATTGTACTCATAGATAGGCTTGTAAGCAGGTGGATCTTCTTCCGCCATCCCTTCAAGATTGATGGATTGGATTGATTCAAGTCTTCTTTGCTCCCTTAGTTGCTTCCTCAACCTTTTCTCAGTCCTACGAATCTCAGGTTCGTATAGCAAGTCTTCCGTTGGAACGGTACCTCGTATACAACAAAAGCACGGCAAGACCAAGTGAGATAAAAGAAGTTTAAAGAGGAAAAATATGCAGAAAATTTTAAAAGAAAAATTTCTTGATCAAAAAGAATTAATTTCCTTAAATTAAGAAAATTGGTTGTGCCAATCCCCGGCAACGGCGCCAAACACTTGATGTGACCCTGGCAAGTGTACCGGATCGAAGCAAGTAATAAAGCACGGTAAGTAATTACCGAAATCGAACACAGGGATTGGGATGCCAATTATACCAAATTTTTAGGAAATCACAATAGTTTGACCAAGTCAACTATCAAAAGTTGTTGAGATAAAAATAGTTATCTAAGCAATTATGATCAATTATCTAGAACGAGAGTAACAAATCTAGAGTCAGTTATGGCTTGAGATCTAAGGTCACGAACCCACCTACCCAATCATGCATACTACCCAATTGATTGTCTTCTTATCCCGAAGTTCAATTTCTTTACCAACCAAGAACCCTAAATTATCCTAATGTCTCTCTCGAGAACGAAAGGACATATCTACGCATGCAAATTGCCTATATCTCTATCCGACAACCCACAAGTTAGATTCATTAAGCCCTTCGTTCCCTATATCAATTGCATCAATCTCCTACTCTATCTCTAGAAATGCTCAATCGGTGTTCCTAACCCAAGTCCTAAAGCACAAATCTCCTCTCAGACTCGTCGTGCTTGACCAGTTAATCAAGGGCCCTTGTAATTAACTCAATAAAAATAGAATTAGGAAACAAGAAATTAAGAGAAGGGAATAAGAAATCACCACTTAAATTACTATGCCGTCATGAGCAGCTTCATCGTTCCCTTAGAAAGAGGATTAGTTCCTCATGGAAGTCATAATCAAATCAAAAGAGTAGAAGAAAGTCATTACAAATCAATGAAAACCTAAGAAAACTAGGGGAGACGCAGCTCCAAGAGAAAAAAGAAATAGATCTAAAAGTTGGGAACCATATTTTGCTCCAAAATAGCTATTTATAAAATTCTGGATCAGCACCCGCTCGCGGGGCGGACAGGTGCTTGCAAGGCGAGCACTTGATTTTGGATCCAACTGAGTTTTGAATGCTCCCGAGGCGAGGGCTATCTCGTGGGGAGAGACATAACAGTTGCAGAATTCATGTGTCTAACTTGCGAGACGAGCCCTTGCTCGCGGGGCGAGCCTGAATGTTTGTAATTCCTGCTCAGTCTACAGCTCTAGCTCGCGGGGCGAGCATTATCTCACTGGGCGAGACACTCTTTTAATCTTTAGCTTGCTTTCTTCAAGTTTTCTTGCTTCCTCGAGCTTCACTTTTAACCTGAAACATAAAAGTAGCATTAGAATGCTTTATTGACTCGAAAATAACCAAAATATCCTAAAAATTACCAAAGTGACTCAAAATGTTGCTTAGGGACAAAGGAAGCCAAATTTGGGTAATTAGTGAGGTTAAATCGCTCAAATGGCATAAAAACCTTAGCCTTTCTAGCTGTAAAACTAGATAAGCTAGAGGCTTATCAGACCACCAATACATTGTGTGATTGTTTTTGTTGCCTTTATGGCGAAGCTATTTGGATTGAATGGTCTCCATGGTGGCTGAGTAGGGTTGGGAAACACAAAATAACTGGTGTTCTTGGGACATCTCTTAAAATGAGCGAGGTACACTGAAAGGCCTACAAGTACTGATAATATATGTGAGGAGGGTTATGAGTGAAACACAAAAGTATTTATGGCTAAGACATTCACAGGTGAGGCCTTGTTAAAGTGTTGTTGGCACGTCTATCTAATGTTGTTAGCTCTCGGGATACCCATATTCTGTGTTTTGTTTTCTGCAGGTAGCCTTTATGGCTAAGCTATCTATCAAATTGGAGGGCGTCCATGGTGGCTGAGAGGGGTTGGGAAATACAAAACAACTGGGGTTTCTTGGTACTTCTTTTAAATTGAGTGAGGTTCACTATAAGGTCTGGAGGCTCTGATCAAGAATGTGAGGAGGGTTTTGAGCAAGTCACAAAAAATCTTTTATTATTTTTTGGTTTAGGGTGAGCATATCTTTAGCTTTAGGGATTGCTGGTGAGAGAGTGCTAAACTTTGAGTGTTTTTCCTTTAATTTGTCTGCTTTGGGCTTTTTGGCCCTTGATGGTGGAAAGTTATTAGACTACTTGGCAACTTAGGCTACAGTCGGGGGAGTTGTTGTTTGGACTAATTTAGATGGTAGTTTTTTTCTCAAGAAGGGCTAAATTTTTTAGGGGTGGAGGTGACTGGAAGACTTGTTTATTGTCCTTTCGTTGGTGTAGATTTATGCAGCATTGAGGAGGTAGGCATCGGTTTGCTGGTTATGGATCTTTTGGCTTTGCAACATGAGACTTTGCTTGTCTTTTTGGTTTGGAGGTGGTGCTGGTCTATTGATTTCTTGGTGGCGGTGTTGCTCTGATTATGGTTAGGATCAGATAACTTGATAAAGATTAACCAAGAGGTGATTCTCACATTTTGTATAAAGCTTGTTCTGTTTGTGTTGTATAAAGCTCGGTTGTGTTGGGTGGCTTTGGGTAGCACTCTATGTGGTTCTTCTTTTGGATTGTCATTCTTCTTATGGATTGTGGTTCATCCCGTGTTGGGTGGAATGTTGACTGGTTCGTTCACTGTTAAGTTCTCTACAATCTCTACATGGTGCAGGAGTGTTTTTTAGCTTTGGTATGGAATGGTGATGCTGGAAGTTCTATTTTTCTGTTTGGTGCTGTGGTTCCCTTTGGCCTCATTGTGTTCTCGGTTTATGCATTGTAGGGTGTGGTATTTTCTTTTTCTGCTTTATGTCAAGTGCTCGATCAAGGGCTCTTAGAATGTGGCAACCAATCTGTTGGTTTATTTGGAAGCAACCTTGTGCTGGGTCTTTCTCTTAGTCTGGTGTTTTTTGTTTTTTTGTTTTTTGTTTTTTTTTTTTTTTGGATGACAAATTAGGCTTTCAACCTTGTTGTCAGCATGTCACACTTAGTTGAAATTTTATCTTGCTCAGCTTGTACTTGAAAGTTACTTTGTATATGGGTTTGAGCACTTTTAATGCTCTCATTAATTAATACATTTTTGGCTTATCAAAAAAAAAATGGACACCTGCACACACACTAAAGGTACACATCAACACTTTAACTGTATTTTTAGGATCGAAGCAAACGTAGGGATTAATGTGTCCCTCTTTTTTTTATCAGTAAAATGTGTCCCTCTTTTATCATTCTTAGAGACTATTCGGTAAAAAAAATTCTCAGGGACAAAATAGTAATACCTCAACAATTGTCATATAGTTAAAAATCACATGACTAAAAGAAACAAGCTAAAACTAAATGCTAAATAATATATCCCAGTATCCCACGCAGGGCCGGCCCAACACCTATTGAGACCGAAAACAAACTCGGTGTCGAGGCCTTTTTAAAAAAAATAACAAATTAACTCAATATTTTCTCATACAAAAAGAACTATTTTATACACAATGAGGAGTTGAACCATAGACCTTGCAACTAATGGTAACCATTCATACCAAGTGGGCTAGCTTATATTTGTTCATGTACCAAAAGCATCAAAAAGATTATAATATAAAAAGGTTCAAAATGAGCCATTTTTTTAAAAGAAAAAATTAATTTTTTGAGAGGCCTAAAACAAGGACTTTACTTGCTTAGCCCTGAGCCGACCCTGATCCCACGCTAGAGACAGCACAAAGAGAATCTTTAAGAATGAAGCTTACTTCTCAGTAAGAAGCTTATGCATGAATTAAGCGTTAAAAGGAAATTAAATAGATTAACAGCATAAAAAATTCCTTAAAAATTACAAACAGCCATTAAGAGTTTGAGAAAGCTAAGAAAAAAGATTATGCTGATAATCGATTTTTGTATAATCGATTATTATGACAATTGATTTATATTTAGGTCTATTTGCTAAAGAGCAATTTAAGATAATCCATTTTTTTTGGTTTGGTACTCACCCTAATTAGTCCTTGGGACCGAGTGAGCCCTCGAAGTATCCCCACAGCTTAGATCCTTTGGACTCGCTATGAGACTAACTCCGAGTCGGCCGCGCGGTTATTAAAACCTGGCCAAGGGGTGTTGCATACCCAAAGATCGAACTCGGACAGTAAATTTCGGTGAAACAAAAAAAATCACTTTTATATAGTAAATTATGAAAAATGGTATGCAATTATTAGTATAATTTTATAATATTTGTTTAGTAGTTAGTTTTCTATGGGCAAACAGAGAAGAGAGTTTTGAGAATAAAAAATAATCAAATCACAACAATCTTAAGCTAAAACAAACTAGACGATATAAAACACTTTTTTTTTTCAAAAAAAGTTTTTTTTTATAAATTTAAACAATATGTCAAAGATGTTGGATTGTTTTGAAAACAACATTTTGGGATATATCCCAAACATGCTACGTATGGTTGCATGCTAAACGGCTGAGAAACCAAATTCCCTCTCCAGGTGCAAAATATAGTGTTATGCAGTTCAAAAGAACAAAGCAGAAACCGAATTACATAGCATTTTGAAACCTTCATTCACCTCATTCCCCGCTTGCGTTTATGATTTTTCCATTTCTTCATCAGATATTGTACTCCTTCTTTCAATGTTGCTCTCCTTCCCTGGCCATAGTTCCATATTTCTGAGGATATACATCGCTCACTAGGATTATGTTCATTTATCTCCCTCAAAGCTGTCACAACTGCTTCATATGCCCCTTCACCGATCTCATTTTTCAGCTCATTCAGCTTCTCATCATCGTCATTAATAACTTCCTGACATGAAAAAAGCGTGAAGAAATATAACAAAGGGTAAGCACCAGATATTTCATCAGAAAACTAATTAGAGAAATAATGTAATATAATTGCAAATTAAAATGAATCTGCAAATCATTGTATACATCAATGACGGATCCAGGATCCTAGACCAGTGGGGGCAATATATTTTCAAAATAATTAATAATAATTATCATCATACATATAAAGATAAAGACAAATATTAAAATCATAAAATTTTAGGATTAAAGTAGAATGTACTTTCAGTATAACAAGTTTTACATAGACTTTCTCTAATATTTTGACACTTGTGCTTTTTTACTTTAATAACTGATAGAGAAACAACAACAATATTAATTTACCAAAATATCATTAGGATATCAGGATAAACTGTTTTACACTGGTAGTCCATAGAAATTAAACTCAAAATTTGAATATATCTAATCAAATAAATTATATATCTCATAATTGCCTTTTAAGTGATTTCATATCTAATCGATTTTAAGACCCTAAGAGAAAAAATTCATAATCAAATAGGCTGGAAAGCTTCTTTTTAACCTGATTGATGACTCTTCAAAAGCATACACCGAAATGATGTTGGGTGAGATGAGAGAGAGTGTTGATAGGAGAGATGAGAGAGGTGTTGCTACAGTGCTACTATGTAAGGGAAGAAAAAGAGAGAGTAAGGCAGGGGCATTAGGTGCAAAAATCTCAATTATTGGAGGCAAAATATTGGACACACAAGATATATACGTGGATCCGCTCCTGGTATAGATCAAATTGCTACTACATTCAAATATATTGTCTTAAAGAAGTAGGCAGCAAAAACCTACAACGCTCCGAATAGAGGAAGAATGAAAGTTAGAAGAGTATAACTAACTGTGAATTCTGTATAGTACTACTGAAGGCACCATTCTACTCAATTATTAATTGAAGTCAGTACTACACAGAATTTACAGTTAGTTATACACTTGAAACTTTCATTCTTCCTCTGATCGGAGCATTGTTTCGTACTATATAGCAATCCACTTCCACAATATTGGTACCATATATCTCAGATATACAGAAGGTTCCAAAAATAGTTGATTAATATGGGACAATTGGAAGTTATAAGGTGGCTTGTGGTTTGGGGAAGGGAAATAAGATTTGGAGTGATAAGGGGAGGTTATAAGTTCAACTTGATCCCCCAACTAACATAACACATATTAACAATCTAATATTAGTGCATAAAAAAAAATATATGGGGCAATTAATTTTAAGTTGGCTTGCAAATTTTCCTTCCACCTAATTTCACAATCGACCAATCCTTATCGCACACTTCCTCTCCTTCCCTATTATATTCGCATTTCACAAAAACCAATTCCCTCTTCTCACCACTCCTTCCCAGATCAGGATTCAATTATGCTACAGAAAATACAAGCCTGAATGTTTCCCTTATCCTCTTAACACGTGTGGTGATATATATCATGACTTACAAGGATACACACCTTAAATATATTTCAAATTTCAACTATTTAGATGAAGAACATTGTTCAAACTTCAAACTACCGTATGCCATAGATCCTCCATTACAGTAAACCCATTGACGGCAATGTTTTTGGATGGAAAATTTCCAAGACCCGAAGTCCAAACCATCAATTTTATGGGTGCAGCTAATTTCCCAACTAACTAAAAGAATGAAGAGAATGAACCAAATTTGTTGAAGACTCGAGAGTGATATGCAATCAAGCATACAGACTACAGGATAATTGATCGGAAAATCAGTATGTTTTAAGTTTTAACAAAGACGCACCATTAGTTTCCCTTCATCAACTGTGATAACTTGAAATGGATACCAGTTTGGGTCTAATAGACACTCTTGCCACAATGAACACAGTTCTGAAGCTCTTTTTTCAGCTTCTTTACCATTGTACTTTTTTCTCATAGCTTCAAGGAACGGTCTACCATCAAGTTGACATTCTCTTCACACCAATGTTGGCACAACCTGGTACTTCTGTCATGAACTGCAAGAAAAAAAGATTATTAATTGATCATGAAAGCAATATTGGATCATAAAAAGACCAAGAAAGGTTAACAAAACGCAAGATATTTTTAGAACATAAGGTCTATAATAAATTAATGTAATATATGAGTTGTGAATATCCACAAAATCATAGTTACATCTCTTCAGCATGATCAGGTGGGCCATAAAAAACATCGTGGGTAGCATAAGACAATCATAGTTTCAAAGCAATTTTAGTTTCTAGTATTGTTGGATATACTTGGCCGTTTAAACAGTCAACAAATATCATATTCAATTCATATAACAAAATCAACAACATGACCAGCCAAATAAATTAAACAAGGTTTTAAATTGTGGTCGTTTTTGTGTTTTCCGGTATTGCAGACAACTATGGGAAAATGAGGCCGATGCGGCTGCAATTACAGCTGCAATGCGATTTCGACGACTGCCAAAACAAACAGGCTGTGGTATAGAATTCGGTTTCAGACCCAGAGTTGAAACCTTGAAATTAAATAAGAATGAATCCTAAAACTGGACCTCATAAGACAGAATACTGGAAAGAGAAGACACAAATGAAAAACATACTTACCTTGAGTAATTCACTTCGAGCTTCCTGGAGTTGTTCATTACTCTTGCGCTGTTTAACGATTAATATTTGGCTCAGAGCATCCATCTCTTGAAGTACCTCTTCCTTTTCACTTAAATCCTTTAGTAGAGTATCTGCTTTATTCAGAAGTTTTAATTTTCCTTGTAGTTGCTCAAACTCCAATTCCAGATTTTTCTTCCTATCCAATTGTTTTTCGAGCTGAATGATCGTAGCATGAAGTTGTTCTATCTCTCTCTGGATAAATAGATATTTAAAATAGCATCAATAGTATGCTATTCTGATGACATGTGACAATTTTGGTCACTAACAAAGCTTAAAGAGGTAAAAACAGACCTGTTCTTCAGCAAATTTGAAAACGCTTTCATCAACATTCTGTTGATCAGGAGCAGCCAAAAGCGAACTATTTCTCATTACATTCTGAAAAGACAATAAATGCCAGCAGTTGTAGACAAAGCCTTCTAAGGGATTCTTAAGCATACTATTACTATTATTAAAGGAATTCAAAGACACAAAAAGACCAAATTATTTTAAAATGCGGATTCATAGGGTACTTAAGCAAGATTCTCCATGAGTGGAAAAAAGTGTACATGAAAAATAGAAAAACCTCTTGACAGATGACTCATTCCCCCACCCCCTACCCAAATTATTCTCATTAAATTAAATAGATAGTACAAGATCACTCATTAAAGTTTATTATAGTAACTTTTGATCAATAATATCTGTTAAATATTAGTGCCATGATCCATGAACCTAATTTTGCAGAATCCCTCCAAAATTCAATCAAACAATCACCACTCTGGAAATAGAAAAAGAAGATACATGATGATGAAAAACTCATACCTCAATCAGATTCTGTTGAAGCTTCTCATTGCTATCACTCTCTTTATTAGTTAGTCTTGTGTAAGACTCGAGTAATTCTTTAAGTGAGCTTTCCCTTTGTCTTAAATCCATTTGTAAACCACCTACCAATTTAAGAAATTCATCTTCCATGTGGCTCTTGGAATCTAATTTCTGTTTGAGATTTTGGTTCTCCAATTCCAACTTTTCTTTGATTTTCAGTTGATCTTGGAGTTGAATGATCTTAGTATTGAGATGTTCATTTTGCCTCTGGTTAAACAGATAATAAAATATCATTAATAATATGCTATTATTGTGATAATCAATCAATCTAATAGTCAAATATCATTATGCAACTGACCTTACGATCTTCAGCTAATTCCAAAACTTTTCTATAATCAAGTTCTAGCTTCATTGCAGCTATCTCAAGAGTGCTAATTTGCATTTTATTCTGAAAACAAAACAAACACCAAACATTGTTAAACAAGCATGCTACGTACAACTGCTTAAAGCAATGGAAGTAAGAGAATAGTATTTGTTTATTCATAGAAATCCATCTATTTAGTCAGACACATCTAATGACCTTTTGAATTTCATCATTGAAATTCTTGGCAATCTGCTGATGCTCATTATTGGAGTTCATGGCCTTCGATTCTGGAAAGCGTAAAGTGTAAACCAAACAAAAGATAGAAAGCAAACATATATACAAATATATTCATGAGGAACGGAAAGGTCAAAAGTCACATTGCAAACTTATTCGATTTTGGTCCATCTAATTTTCATTTATCCATTGATATTCAGTGCCCCGCTAGTCAAAAAATTAATGAAAGGGTTGTCATGAAAATATAAGTATAACGTTTAATAGTGCCCCACTAACTAAAAGTTTTACTCCATTACCGAGTTCGAATTAAAAGTAGGAAAAACTTTGTATTGAAAATAATAAATTTTAATATAATTTATTTTATGATGAGTAGCTTTACTGTATCGATTTAAAAAAAAAACTATAGTATACTGTATCAAAATCAAGTTCATACATATTGACATTTGCTCGTCGCACGGAACCTTCTTTTTTTCTTCCTTTTTTCATTCTAACGCAAGAACTCCAATAATAAACAGCAAGTTACAAGAAACAAATCAAACATCCAAAAATTAAAGGAAGCAAACATAGATTCATAGTTAAATGTTAAAGGTTCTGGAAACAAAAAACACAAACATTATAATGATCATAAAATAAAAGGGATATATTGATAATAATAAATAGGGGAGAGAGGATATGGTTCTTGAGAGAGACATTATATAGGGAAATGAAATCATATAATAAATAGGATAATAATTAGTGGAGAGAGAAAATCAATTTTCAAGAAAGGATGATTAATTAGTTAGACAAATTTAATTAGAAGTGCATATTTAATGAATCTAAACCTGTGCAATATTTCACAGGTTATAAAAACTCAAAGAGAAATAAAGGAAAAAACTTAGAAACAATCATTAGCTCATGTTCCTACTTTTCCTCATTGAAAATATATCATAATTATTGTAAACTTTCTCAAAAGATGCACCTATTTAATGAAAATAACTACATCTTTGTGTCTAGAACAATATCAACTGTGTATATATAACATTGTACCTAAGTTTAGTTTTAAATTAATATTTAAATTATATATAGAATAACTGCTCGGTTTGGTCTCTAAAAAAAATCACGAAGACACTTTTGGTGCATGAAAAAATAAATAAATTAATCAGTTGGTCTCTCAAATTTACAAACGCGAGACATGTTAGTCCCTTAAACCATTTCCAACATCTGTTTACTTGCTTAAATATCTCATCAACCATCTTGCTTAGCCCGTCAGTGGTCCTAAGGCTCACAACGAATTTCAACATTAGAAAATGAAGGAAAGCTAAAAAGTGTGCACAGTTTTAAAACCTGGATACCTGGAAATTGAGCATTTTTTTTCACTTTTCACTTTTTTTCATGATGAAAATTCATTACAGGCAGGGGCGGAGCCAGGAATTTGACATGAGGGGGGCCAAGATCAAATATATATATATATATATATATATATATCATCGAATAACAACAGAAAAAAAAATTAACTAACATATAAAGGCAAACTATATGAAACAGAATTAATATATGATTATCAACTTAATTTAACATGAAGTTTAAATTACACTCAACTACTTCTAAATTTATTAAAATATCATCAAACCCCAAGTTTGGCTATAAATTACACTCACCTTTTTTTAGTTATGAGTAGGTATTGACTTAACACGGTTAAGTTACTAAAAAGAAAAAAATATTTATAAAAATTATTTGATAAAGAAACACTCATCATGAATTTGAATAGCTTGAATGTTATACATAAAACAACTTTCTCAAATAGAGTTTTCTGACTACAATCTCTTAACTTCTGAGCCAATGATTTTGTGTTAGATACCAAATACATGACATTCAAAAATATCTTAATTAGGATTTTTATTGCAAAGCTTGACAAAGGTTGTCGATCAGTGATTCCCATGAGACTAGATAAAAATAGAATCAAATGATATCAATGATTTAAAAGCACAAGAAGCATCACCTTATTAAGAGTATGTAGATACTTTAATAGCAAATGACACCAATCATATTATTTAATGGTATGTAATTTTTGTTAAAAAAATAGTATATAATTTTATGAAATTACTAATATATATATATATATATATATATATAATAACTCACTTAGAGTTGAGGGGGGTCATGGCATCCAAAGGCCCCCCTCTCCCTCCGCCACTGATCACAGGTCACACAAGACCACTGACGGGTCAGGTAGGAGGTTAACATGACACCTAGGCAAATAAACGGACATTGGAACCGGCCTAAGATACTAACATATCTCGTGTTTGTAAATTTGATGGACTAAAGGGTTAAATTTTTTTTTTATGGACCAATTAAAAGTGGCCTTGTAATATTTTTAGGGACCAAATGGACCTTTACTCTTATATATAAAGGGAGCAACATTTTAACAAGCAAATAATTTACAAAGAGCATAGACAATATGTTATAGAGTATCCACTACCGTGAAAAGTGACTAATCTCCGTCGAGGAATCTGTTGGGCACACAAGGTAGATTCTCCCCTCCAATCAGGTTTTCTCCACACAGTAGAGTTATGATTCGAATCCCTAACTAATTGCTTAAGGTGCCCGACTCCCTTATCACTTGGACCAACCACACGTTGGTATAGGCAATTTTTTTTTTTCAGAGAGAAGCAATATGTTATTTATGGCTGTGTATAAATTTTGATACACTAATATACACTTGTTGTTATGCTGAACGCAGGTACATATTTTTTTAAATATATTTTATTGTTATTTTGTATTAATATATTATTTCAAAACTTTGTTTATTTGATAGTTCTCATTTAATTATGTTACTTTTATACATCTTATTTTTGCGATTAGGTAGTGGTTTCCCTAAATTTTTTGTCAAATCTGCTTGAGATATGGCAAACTCATTAGAGTTTATAATATAAGTTTTTATTCAATATCTTTTTTTGAACCAAGTTTTTATTCGATATCTATTAAATATTAGTGCATCCATTCTACAATGTCTACTATCATTAGGAGTAGAATAGGTCAGACCGCTCGTCGGGACCTATTGTCTAACTTATTTAAGGCCTAAGCTATTTAACAAAATGGTTATGTCAAGATTTTTTTAAAAACTCATAACTAAAATCCACAGTTGTTAAAACTGGACTGGATAGGAAGATCTGATCGATCAGACCGGCAATTTGCCTGCCATCCGATCCAGACTATCCCTATAACCGATCTGTAGTTGAACCGGAATAAAAACCGCTAAACTGGTGTAGAACCGGGGAAACCGGGCAAAACTGGTAGTTCATGGGTTTCAGCAGTTTTGCATTGCTAACTCTTTTTCAGCACAAGTAACAAGAGAACAAAAGTGAAAAAAATTCTCCTTTGGCTAAAAGAGCATTTCACCTCACGAATACGAATACTATTATTTTTATTCAGAAAAAGTCCAGAGACATACCATCAAGAGCTCGTGTTTTCACATTTTGTTTTATTCGGGACACAAAATCTTGCCAAGTCATCTTCACAATATAATCCCCCCTTATGTTCGTAAGATAAGTTAAAATATTCAAAATCTTGAAGGATTAGGGTTCAAATATAAAATTTTGTAATTGATACACAGATAAAATAAAAGTGCTAGCAACACAAGACTGTCTACTAAACTATGTTTCAGGTGAATTCATGGAGCAAAGTAGCAAAGTTGCTTCCTATGAGTTCAAATATGTGATCTTGCATTCTATAGAACAAAATGACTCTTTGCAGCCACCACCACTATCAGAAGTCCTAGACTAGCTACAACAAACTCAAAGGAAGACAGAATTCCATGTCATCATCACTTTTTTCCTTAAGCACATCCTACAAACAGAAATTCGAGTGTAAGTTAAAAAAATGAATCAAAGCCTTGCACAAGTAAATAACTGAACTGAACAACTAAGTTAGCTATGTATACTGAAAATTGAGAAAGTAGTTAGCTATGTACACTGAAAATTGAGAAAGTCGTTATTAATATGGATGAGAAGGTTATTAATGGAAGATAAAAAGGAAATATAATGGACCTAAATCTACCCATTCTTTAGAAGCCTAGCTGCAAGGCTTTAATCTTAGCTTGTTGTGGATAAATATAATAAATATTAAGTATTTTATATATATATATATATATATATATATATATATATAAATACTAAAATATAGTAATTAGTTCGGTTCCAAAATTCTTGAACCTGACAGTCGAACCGATGACCATTAGGTTTGGTACCTTTCCTGGCTAAAAACATTTAAAAACAAAAAAATTGTAAACTTTAAAAAATTAATAATAAAATAATATAAAAAATCTGAACCAATCAAAATGGTTAGGTTCGGTTGGCAACCCTTCTACTGTTATAGGAACAGTAGAAGAAAAGTTGTCAATTGATAAAGTGATATAGATATTAAATATTAAAATATATTAATTGGTTCGGGTACAAAATAATCGAACTAAATACAAGTGGGTTTGGTTCAATTCGGAGCCGAACAAAAAAATCAATTTAATTGGTTGGTTCGGATTTTCAAATTCATCGAATTATTGGACCGAGTCTTACGACCCAAAACTTTTTCGAAGAACACGGTAGCTAAAACCAACAAAATATATGTTTAAAAATAAATAAATAAATAAATTTAAATAATCCAAAATAATCCACTGGTTGACAACTCCTTCAACTGTTACTGGAACAGTAGAAGAAAAGTTGTCAATTGATAAAGTGATATACATATTGAATATTAATATATATATATATATATATATATATATATATATATATATATATTAAAATATAGTAATTGGTTCGTTTCCAAAATAACCGAACTAATGACCATCGGGTTTGGTTTAACTCGGAGCCGCACACAAAAAAGAAGAAAAATGAACTAATTTAATTGGTTGGTTCGGATTTTCAAATTCATCGAATTATTGGTTCGAGTCTTACGACCCTAAACTTTTTCGAAGGACACGATATTGTTTTGGCTTCAACGACTCAAGAGGGGGGGTGAATTGAGTTTTCAAAAATATTTCCCTCTTAAAACTTTTTCACAAAGCTTTATAAATCAGAGTTGCGGATTAGTGCCCTCAGGATCTTTTACAAGATCAATGAAGGGTTTGTATAAAATCTTGAATAAAAGGTGATGAGGATAAGAAAGATTAATTCAGAAAGATTCAGAATAGGTTCGGGTTTATTAATCAGTAATAGTTCAGTTTCAGCAATAATAAAATACAGTGTATACACATCAAGAACAGAAATTATATTGAACTTTAAACATCAAAGTTGCAGGTTCTTGAACATAAACAGAAAGTAAAGGAGTTTGAGTTTAGGGATACCACACAACCAGATTTATCCTAGTTCAGTCACCACCACTGTGACCTACATCCAGTCCCCACTCCACCTGTGGGATTTCACACACTAACACACAAGCTTTGCCAGGTAGCTTGAAAAACCTTCACACCACAGAGCACTCCTTCACCTCGAGATACCACACCCTTGTGAAGAGCCTCAATGTTCAACCTTAGGGATATCTCACCCTAATCACTCAGAGAGACTCCCTCTCTCTTTACAATCAAAAGTAAAAACAAAAGTTGATTCATAACTCTCAGTAGTCAGATAAACAAATTGAAGCACTTTGAGTATTGAAACACTCTTTTCTCAGTAAGCTCAATAAAGATGATGAATGATTTTCACAATTGATTTCTCAAAACGATTTCGTAAAACTGTGATATGTTATGATATTCGTATATGTTGTTTAAGTGTTCCTTTGATCCCTCTTTATATAGAAAACAAGTTATAGTCGTTGGGATCAATCAAAACAGATTTGGATCTGATTAACAGAATTTGTTTTCTTGATTCTCATTCTTGAAATAAGATTCTGATTGTTCTTGTAGAATTCGCGTCCATAAAATAACCGAGTCCATTTGGAAAAATAGCCGCGTCCATTTGAAGAAAATAGCCGCGTCTATCTTAAAAAAATAACCGCGTCCATCTTTAAAAAATTTTCGAGTCCATTTAAAGAAAATAGTCGCGTCCATTTGCCACGTCAGCAGACGGGAGCAATAACACAAAATAATTGGATGTGCTCCAACTAGTAGACGAGCTCCATATGCCATGTCAGTGGACGAAGCTTCTCATTAAGATCTTAGCAAGTCCAAAGACTTGTGTGGACGAGCACTTTTATCACTTCAGTGGACGTGCGCTTGTGTCACTTTAGTGGACGTGTACTTGTATCACTTTAGTGGACGTGAGCTTCTGTCATTTTAGTAGACGTGAGCTTCTATCACTTTCTTGGACGCCAGTTTTTACTATTCCCGGTGTTGGACAAATGCTTATATTATTACAGTGTTAGACGAGCGCTTTGAAATCTTATTTCAAAAATCATTTTCATTTACGAAAACTTATTCCTTTTAATGCAGGTTATGAAAAATGATTTTCTTTCATGCATCTTTTCAAATTGAGCTTATTTGTGAATAAGAGATTTCATCTCTTACAAATCATCTAAGACTTAACACTAATTTCTTCGTTAAGCTCTTGTCTTGACGATTCCTTGATCTTCGTCCTTGCTCTTTAATTCCTCCAAGTTCTTCCTTGAATATTCTCCTTTGATTGCTCACTGAACTTGTTGAATATTGCTTGATACCTGTCTTTACAATTTGACACTAAAAACACTTGCATACACATTAAGTTGTATTTGTCATATATCAAAATTTCTAAGTCATTGAGTTTAACAATCAACCCCTTTTTGATTATGACAAACCTTTTGACAAATTATAAGATCAAAGTATAAGTGTAGCAAACGCTAAGTGTTTTTGACAGATTTATATCATGGTACCAAAGTAGTCAGAGCAGAAGTATATCAGAGCCAAAAAAAATATTATCAGAGCAGAATTTGATTTACTCCCCATTAATCATGTAAGCTTTTAAGCTCCCCCTCAACATATGCATGCATAATTCGTTTTCTCTATATCATACTTTTTCTACATGTATAATTTTTTACTATCCCCTTTCTCTATATCATACTTTTTCTCCCCCTTTTGGCATCATAAAAAAGGTAAAGAAAAGAAACATTTAAAGCGATAGAGAAGGTAAGCATTTAAACTTTCAAACTTAGCAAATAAAATTGTTCATGATAGAGGGATAGGTGCAGGGGCAAATCAAAAAGATGCGTCCAACTCGCATAGATATTCCAAAGCTCTCTTCTGATCATTCATAGATATTCCAAATCAAATCATACAAGAATCAGAGCATATTTACACAAAGATACAATCATATAATCAATTTCTTTAGAGATTAGATATAGGATTGATCGATTATGCCCAATTCTCTTCTAATGAAAAAGAAGCTTTCCTTGTTCAAGGGCTTGGTAAAGATATCAGCAAGTTGTTTAGTTGTATCAACATATTCAATTTCAATTTCTATACTTTGAATATGGTCTCTAATGAAATGATGTCTGATTTCTATGTGTTTAGTTCTAGAGTGCATTATGGGATTCTTAGTTAGGTTAATTGCACTCGTATTGTCACATCTAATAAGAACTTGGTTTAGTTGCACACCATAATCAATTAATTGTTGTTTCATCCATAAAACCTATGCATAATAGCTACCAGCTGCTACATATTCAGCCTCTACAGTGGATAAAGCCGCACTAGATTGTTTCTTAGTTTCCTTGTAAATGGCAAGTTCCACTAGTACTCTTTCTGTCTAGTTTACAACCAGCAAAATCAGAGTCTGAATAGCTAATTAAAGTACATGTAGCTCCTTTGGGATACCATAATCCCATGTCTTTTGTTCCTAACAGATACTTAATTATCCTTTTAACTGTTGTTAAGTGTGATTCTTTTGGATTTGCTTGATACCTAGCACACATGCATACATTAAACATGATATCTGGCCTACTAGCAGTAAGATAAAGTAGTGAGCCTATCATACCTCTGAATTTAGAAACATCAACAGGTTTACCTTGCTCATCCTTGTCCAGATAACAGGAGGTACTCATTGGAGTAGCCATCTCCTTAGCTTTTTCCATGTCAAACTTCTTGATTAACTCATTGCGGTACTTGGTTTGGCTAACAAAGATTCCATTTTCAGTTTGCTTTATTTGCAATCCAAGGAAAAAGTTCAGCTCACCCATCATTGACATTTCAAACTCACTCTGCATAAGACTTGCAAACTCATTGCACAACTGCTCATTAGTAGCACCAAAAATTATAACATCCACATATATTTGTACAAGTAAAATGTTGTGTGCCTTTTTCTTAGTGAATAAAGTTGTGTCAACTTTACCTCTTTTAAATCCTTTTTCAATGAGAAAATTAATTAACCTTTCATACCAAGCTCTAGGAGCTTGCTTTAAGCCATATAGTGCTTTAGACAGTTTATAAACATGGCAATTCATTATTCTCAAAACCAAGTGGTTGACCAACATACACTTCCTCTTGTATAAATCCATTTAATAAAGCACTCTTAACATCCATTTGATACAATTTAAATCCCATTATGCAAGCATAAGCAAGTAGCATTCTTATAGCTTCTAATCTTGTTATTGGTGCATATGTTTCATCATAATCTATGCCTTCTTCTTGGTTATACCCTTTGTCTACCAATCTAGCCTTGTTTCTTACAATTATACCATTTTCATCTAGTTTATTCCTAAAAACCCATTTTGTACCTATTACTTGACAGTTCTTGGGTTTAGGCACTAGTTTCCAGACTTGGTTTCTTTCAAACTGGTTTAACTCATCTTGCATAGCCATTATCCAATGTTCATCAATTATAGCATCATCTATGTTCTTAGGTTCTACTTGAGACACAAATGCCATATGATTACGAATATTTCTAAGAGATTGTCTAGTAGTTACCCCCTTTGCAATTTCACCAATGATGTTATCAATTGGATGATTTCTGACAGTCCTCCATTCCTTTGGTAGGTCAGGCTGTTGGTTTGTTTGCTCCTACTGCAGCGATTCATTCTTTAAGCTTTCATCTTCTTCATTGTCCTGTTTCTCTTCTAGGAGAGTTTTCTCAATTGAATCTGCAAGATCATCAATAACATAATCCTTTCCCAACCTTTTGGGGTTAGACTCATCAAATGTCACATGCACAGATTCCTCAATAGTTTGTGTTCTCTTATTATATATTCTAAATGCTTTACTAGATAGAGAGTATCCGAGGAAAATTCCTTCACCATCCTTTGCATCAAATTTTCCAAGATTATTCTTTCCATTGTTAAGAACAAAGCATTTGCAGTCGAATACATGTAAATGTGCTATATTTGGTTTTCTTCCTTTGTAAAGCTCATAAGGGGTTTTCTTTAAGATTGGTCTTATCAAGACTCTATTTAGCACATAGCAGGCCGTATTGACAGCATCTGCCCAAAACTGTTTTGGCAAGCTAGAGTCGTTCAACATAGTTCTTGCTATCTCCTCTAATGATCTATTATTTCTTTCTACTACTCCATTTTGTTGTGGAGTAATAGGAGCAGAAAAATTATGTTGAATGCCATGCTTATCACAAAAGTTTTCAAACACTTCATTTTGAAATTCTCCCCCATGATCACTTCTTATAGAAACAATTTTTACGTCCTTTTCATTTTGCACAATTTTTGTCATTTTCTTAAATGTAGCAAATGAATCACTCTTATGAGATAGAAAATATGTCCATGTATATCTAGAGTAATCATCTACTATTACCAATGTATACGAGTTAACACCAAACGTTTTGGTTCTAGATGGACCAAATAAATCCATGTGTAAAAGTTGCAAGGGTCTAGTTATTGAAACTATGTTCTTTGGTTTAAAAGAGACCTTAACTTGCTTTCCTTTTTGACATGCATCACATAGTCCATCTTTCACAAATTTTAGTTCAGGCAAGCCAACTACAAGATCTTTACGAATCAGTTTATTCAAGTGGTTCATGTGAATGTGTGCAATTCTTCTATGCCAAAGCCAATTCTCTTCTTCTTTTGAAATAAGACAGCATGCAGTATTTGAAGAGATATAATCTAAATAAAGCATATAGATGTTATCTGTCCTATGTCCAATTAATCTCAAATTTTCATCATGCTGATTTTCTATTAAGCAACTATTGGAATTTAATTTTATCTTGAAGCCTTTGTCACATAGTTGACTGATACTTAACAGGTTATGTTTCAATCCCTCAACATATAGAACAACCTCAATGATTATTGTTGAGTCACTTCCAATGTTGCCAATGCCAAGCATTCTCCCTTTATTATTGTCTCCATAGGTAACACTACCACTTGACTTAGGGGTAAAGGAAATGAACTTGCTTTTGTCTCCAGTTATGTGCTTGGAACAGTCACTGTCAAGATACCATTTCACATTCTTGGCTTTCCAATACACCTACAAAACATAATCATGTTTTTGCTTTAGGTACCCAAATCTGTTTGGGTCCTTTTGAGTTAGTTGCAGCAATAGTTCTTTTAGGAACCCATATATACTTAGACTCATTATAAGCAGATTTTCTGTAATGACATGTAGAAGCTGTGTGACCTTTTCTAGCACAAAAGTTGCAATTAACAAATGGTGTGTTTGATGTCATAGGTGCAGCAAAAAATTTCTTGAAAGATTTCTCATGTATCTTAGGTTTATAGCCTATTCCAGCCTTATCATAAACACATTTTTGTTGTCCTAACAATGCATCCAAATTATCTCTACCATTTGTGAACTTGGCTAAGTCATTTTTCAGTTTTTCAACTTCTTTAGTCAATGTACAGCTAGATGCATTCCAGATTTCTTTATCACTAGTAATTCTAGGTAGATCACCATTCAAATGATTTATATGTTTCTCCAACTTAGGACATTTATCACATATAGGGGCATCTAAAACAGTAGCTAGTTTTTCTTTTAAAGCACAATTTACTGTTTTTAATTGATCTACCTCTTTGTTTAAAACAGAAGTTTTCTCCTCTAAGCATGTGATGGTTTTCTTAGACTTATTTAGCAATCTAGCAAGTCTAATGGATTCTTTATGAAGTTCTTCAAAAGCATTTTGCAATTCATCATAAGAAGGTTGATAATCAGAACTTACTTCACTTTCTGAATCACTGTCATTTCTGGCCATCAAGCACAAGTTTCCCTCCTCAGATTCAGATTCTTCAGTGGAATCTAGATCATTATCATCCCAAGCAATGTAAGCCTTTCTTGGCTTTCTCCACTTCTTGTCCTTTGAGTCAAATTTTTTCACTTTTGTCCTTCTTTTGCAGCTTTGGACAGTCAAGCTTCATGTGGCCAATCTTTTCACATTCAAAGCATGTGATGTTGTTGGAAGAGTGATGAGTGTGATTTCACCTCATATTTCATTGACATTTTGAATGCATTTTCATATAGTTTAGGCATTTCCATTTTGATTTTGGTTAGTTTTTACCTTGGAACGGATAAGGCAGTTTTGTGGTGTTGTTGTGCAGGAATTGATGATTAAAATGCTCAAGATTAACCATGATGGAGCTTGAAAAGCAAGAAAATGAGCCAAACAGAGCCCATCACGACCGTGATCGAGCAGAGCTGAAAAGAAATAATGGAACAGACAGAACTGATCACGACTAGGTCGTGATGCCCATCACGGCTGTGACAGACCAACCAGTGAAGCAACCTCCAAGTCAGAATCCGTCACGGCCTGACCGTGATGCCCATCACGGCCGTGACGCGTAATATATGGATCTTTAGAAACTGATTTGATCTGAATTTGTAATTACTTGGGATTCAAGTTACCCTAATCTATAAATAGAGCACTTAGGCTCGAAAATAGGGGACCTTTTGGGCTGCTCCCTTAGGCAAAATTAGGAATTCTTCTTCTTCTTCTTCTTCTTCTTCTTCTTCTTCTTCTTCTTCTTCTTCTTCTTCTTCTTCTTCTTCTTCTTATATTTTCATTCATGTTTTTGTTAATCAAGCTTGCCATGACCATGGCCATGCTTGAGTAGTAGTTTTATTTCTAGGGATTGGGGGCTATGCCCAAGATCTGTTTTATGTTATGAATTGATGTTTTCCCTTTGTTAATTTCGATTTCGCTTTCAATTTGGTTTCTATCGCATGAATTACTTGTGAATCTGGTGCGCACTTATTTGCATGTCATAGATACTCTAAGGAGGAACCTAGCGGTGAACTTAGGTATTGGATCTATATGAATCAAACTTAGGACTTAAATCATGAGAGTTAGAAGCGGTCCTTCGAGGGTTTACGAATTGTCACGAAACTTAAAGGGTTCAATTTAAATTCAATTACCACGAGAGTAGGGGTTGGTTTAATTGGGCACGGTTTTTGTAACCCGAGAGGGAGCATTAACTTATTTAGGATAAATTCGCCTTCAAAGCAATTTTGATGATTAACAAGGGGTAGTCAATTTGGTAACATGAACAGTCTTGTTGGTAACCTAATTCCTAGGAATCTCTTTAGATTTGAAAAATCTCAGATTTAATTTACTTTCCTATTTTAATAGATTGCATTCTTAAATATCTTATTTTCTAAGTTATTTCTTATTACAAAAATCAAATCTTTTCAAAACTCTTTTTTTATATAGTCCAGTTTAATTGGTTTAATAATTAGTTGTTATTTGAGATCACGGTCTCTGTGGGATCGATCTTTTTATTACTTGGTGACGAATCCGGTACACTTGCCGGAATTCACGCATATCAAATTTTTGGCGCCGTTGCCGGAGACTGTGCTTTCTTGAATCTCAATTTAATTTTTAAATTGATTCTTCTGGACTTTTTCTTTTTAATTATTTCTTTTTAAAAAAAATATGTTTTTCATTTATCTCTTTTTCTTTCTAGAGTATCGATCTCTCTCTTATAAGTGTTTTTCTCTTTTATGCAAAGATCCCTAAGTCTTGGAAGCCTTATTGAGGTTGACCCCGAAATCGAAAGGACCTTTCATAGACGAAGGAGACTAACAGTGTGATTTTACATCATGTTTTCTGTACACTTTTGCATACATTTTCATATAGATTAGACATTCTTTATTTGATTTTAGTTAGTTCTTCCCTTGGAACGGGTGAAGCGGTTTCTTGGTGTTGTTTTGCAGAAATTAATGTAAAAATGATCAAAATCAGCCTTGATGGAGCTTGGATGGAATAGATCTTGAAAAGTGAAGAAATTGAGCCAAACAGAGCCCATCACGGCCTGGCCGTGATGACCATCATGGCCTGGCCGTGATGACCATCACGGCCATGATCAAGCAGAGCAGAAGGCAAAAGTCAGAAGCTGTCACGGCCTAGCCGTGATGCCCATCACGGCCGTGACAGACCATTTGGTGGAGACAGAAGCGATCACGACCTAGCCGTGATGAGTGTCACGGCCGTGATAGTCCAAATTTGAAAGCGCGCCTTTCACAGAACGCGTCACGGTCGTGGCGCGTGGCCACTCTATAAATAGGAGTGCAGTAGACAGAAACCAGAGAACGGGGGAACCCTAGTGGAGACCAGAAACCATCAGAAAAACAGGGACTTTAACCCTAGGAGCACTTTTACCCTAGGAAGACCTTGGAGGCTGCGATTGAGGAGGACTGGAACCCTAGAATCAAAGGAGGCCGACGGCTGGGGAAAAGCTTCCAATGGAGTTTCTTTTTTCCCTTCTTCTTTCCTTTGTCCCTACTGTTTTAGTTTTGGCTTTCTCTATGAGTAGCTAAATCTCCGTTTGTTGGGATTAGATGTAACCAAACTGATTATTATGTATTTGCCTTAACTGATTATTATGTGTTCATGCCTTCATATTAGTGATTGATTTTCCATGCTTAATGCATGTTGTGGCTAGCACCCCCATGACTTGATTAGTGTTTTGGTATGCAATTAGAAAATTCGTATTAGAACGAGAACTGAAATTAATCACCTAGTAAACCTTGCATCTAGGAATGGAGTTTGGTTTATTAGTAATCGCGTAATCCCTAATCCTAATGCAAATTCATTAATCTAGGTCACCTAAGGAATTAGGGTCTATTAGTGGATTTAGGCTCTTGTCATCTGAGGAATCAGGGCTTGAGTAATTTAGTGGATTGATTTTGATATTTGAAGCATGAATGGGAGGTATCTAGTCCTGGTAGTACATGAGCTTAAGGTTTGGTGAAGTCTAATCCCAACACCTCTTTCTGCACTCCGCGTGTTTGTTAAAAGTTCCCAAAAAGACCAAAAATATTTTATTCCTTTTGTTTTGTTTATTTTGAATTCTCTTCACACCATATGTTCGTCTAGATAGTTGTTAACTTTGTGAATTGGTATTTGACAACCGATCCCTGTGGATACGATAACCGGTCTCACCACCGTATTACTAGTTCGACTAGGTATACTTGCCTATATTTTACGTCTAACAAGTTTTTGGCGTCGTTGCCGGGGATTGGCTTTGCCAATATCATTAGTAACAAGGGAGGCAACTACTTTAGACAATTTTTTTATTTTCTGTACATATTTGATTTTTTTCCTTTTGAGTTTTTGTTTGTGCAAGGTTGAGGAAACACATGGACTATCATTACTGTCCAACTTGTGAAGATCAACTTGATTGGATCGTGTTTGATGGAATCACCAGTAAGCACGTAAAGATATACTCCAAGGAGGAGTGGAAGTCCTATTTGTCTTCCTTGCAATCACCACCACACTTCGAGCTGGATCCCGATTTGCTAGAAATCCTTTGGGATATAGATGCTTATCTTTTGAGCTCGAGCATAGAGCGTAACAAGGAGGAATTTAGTTCCATGATTCAGAGGGCTGAAATGCGAGCAGGGAATTCAAATTGAAGAGAATCTACTTGCTAGCATAGACGCGAATGAAGATGAACTGGTGGTGGTAGAAGAGCCACAAGAAGAGGAGTGGGAATGGAATGAGCAACCACCTCTGAAGGTTGCTCTAGAACAATATTACCAAGAGCTATCCATCTCTGAGGCCAAAATCAGAACCAACTGTGACAGTATCAAAGCTGTGATGCAGAATTTCAAAATGCAAGTTGAGGAAATTTGCAAACAGTTAGTACAAGAGTCAGATGAAGAACAATTTGAGCAAAATCTGGTTTTGGGGATAGTTCAAAATGTAGATGAAGTGGTAGTGGACTCAACCATGCATGCTGAGCAATCTGAATTTGCTTCACTAAATAAATATGTTGGCTTGCAAGCATGTGTGGACACTGCTAAATTAATCCCTTCCACTCGTCTGTCAAACCTCTTGAAAATTCCATTTGACCCGCTAGAAAGTGAATCCATTACTGCAGTTACAGAGGTCAATGGAGTTTTCACACACTGGATGGGTGGAGTTGAGGATAAAGTCATATTACTTCTGCAATCTCCACTCCACAGACCATGGGATCCGGGAGGAGGATCCTAGGACGTCAAGCTAGTGACGTTAAAGAAGCGCTTATTGGGAGGCAACCCAAGTTTCTTAACCCTTCTCTTTAGTTATTTTCATTTTCTTAGTAGTTTTTGTTTTTGATTTTTAACTCTTGAATAATTTGAGAAGATCAAGAGTTTTATTTTACTAATAAAATTGCCAAGTGATTTCAGGGAAAGAAGGAAGGGAGAGCAGGAAGACAAGGAAAAAGCAGAGGCAGCAGCCATCACGCCCAGACCGTGACACTGGTCACGGCCGTGATGAGCTAAAAATGAAGACCAGAAAGGATCACGGCCTAGCCGTGATCCCCTTCACGGGCGTGATGTGAGGTTCCTGAAGATCAGAGAGCATCACGGCCTAGCCGTGATGGAGGTCACGGCCGTGACAGGCCAACACCTATGGATCAGAATTGATCACGGCCTGCCCGTGATGAGGCTCACGACCGTGATGCATCTCCCAACAAGTTTCTGACTGGAATGAGAGCCAACACCCGCTACCGCCTCGATAAGTTGTTCCATTTCTCTCCTCTCTCCGACTTGATTGTTTACATTGGGGACAATGTAAATTTTTAAGCTTGGGGTAGGAGTATTTTGCATTTGCATTGTTCATGTTGCATTCATATAGTTTTGCATGATAGTTTTGCATGATCACATGATTCGATTGCCCCTTGTTTAGATTACGCATCCAATTGTGAGAACTGAGTGCCAAATAAACTGAGATAGTGAATTGTTGAACCCAATTTTTTTTTATTCTTGTGATAAGGCTGCAAATAAAAATGTTTGAGATAATCTTGGATAGTTGATAATTAGCATATGGTTCAGTAGATTTTTATTTCTCATTGATTTTTGAACTACTAAAATGTGAGATTTTGTGCCAAAGGGGTACTCACTAACTCTACCCCATTCTTTGTGATAGAGTGTTATTCCTCTTGGATGGTATTTCTCTATAACTTGACTTGAAACCATTTTGAAGCTTAAAATTTTTTTGAAAACATTTTTGAAAATGATTGAGGCACTAGGTATTTTTCCGGCCTTCTAAGCTTTGATTGACTGAATGCTACCCCTTAGTTACCCGATTTTGAGCCTGAAAGAAAATACTTTTCTTGGTACCCTGAAATATTTGGATGAATGATGCTTGGTAGGGACCTTCTAAAGTATTACAAAAAGGGTGAAAAGGTAGTTGAAAAAGTATGGGATGAGAAAATCAGAAAAATATTTCTCTTGAATCGAAAATCTCCCCGTGTTGGGTGGAATGTTGACTAGTTCGTTCATGTTGGACTAAAATATAGGCAAGTATACCTAGTCGTACAAGTAATACGGTGGTGAGACCGGTTATCGTATCCACAGGGATCGGTTGCCAATTACCAATTCACAAATCAAGCAACTATCTAGACTAAACTGTAAATCAAGAGAAATCAAAACAGAAAAATAAAAGCAACAAAATGTTTTTTTGTCTTTTTAGGGACTTTTAACAAACACTTGGAGTGCAGAAAGAGGTGTTGGGATTAAATTTCACCAAACCTTAGCCTCATGCAATACCAAGAGTAGATACATCCCATTCATGCTTCAAATATTAAAATCAACCCACAAAATTGCTCAAGCCCTGATTCCTCAGATGACAAGAGCCTAAATCCACTAATAGACCCTACTTCCTTAGGTGGCCTAGATTAATGAATTTGCATTAAGATTAAGGATTACGCGATTACTAATAAACCAAACTCCATTCCTAGATGCAAGGTTTACTAGGTGATTAATTCCAGATCAAGAATTGATAAGAACGTCCCCATTGTAAATCAAAACCCAAAATCAGTTCATGGATGGCTAACCCACAAAAAGCATTAAGCGTAGGAATTAAACACTAATACGAAGGCATGAACACATATTAATCAATCATGGCAAATACATAATATTCAGTTTGGTTACATCTAATCCCAACAACAGGGATTTAGCTACTCATAGAGAAAGCCAAAACTAAAACAGTAGGGACAAAGGAAAGAAGAAGGGAAAGAAGAAACTCCATTGGAAGCTTTTTCCCAGCCGTCGGCCTCCTTTGATTCTAGGGTTCCAGTCGTCCTCAATCGCCAGCCTCCAAGGTCTTCCTAGGTTGAAAGTCCCTGTTTTTCTGTGTGTTTCTGGTCTCCACTAGGGTTCCCAGACTCCCCACTTTCTGTCTGCTGCGCTCTTATTTATAGATCAATTGCGCGTCACGGCCGTGATGGCCATCACGGCCAGGCCGTGACGTGTTCTGGAATGGCGCGCTTTCAAATTTGGAGCATCACGGATCACGGCTAGGCCGTGATCAGTTTTGCCTGACAGGTCACGGTCGTGATGGTCATCACGGCTGGGCCGTGACAGCTTCTGACTTTTGCCTTCTGCTCTGCTTGATCATGGCCGTGATGGTCATCACGGTTAGGCCGTGATGGTCATCACGGTTAGGCCGTGATGGGCTCTACTTGGCTCATTTTCTTCACCTTCTTAGCTCTATTTCATCCAAGCTCCATCATGGCTGAATTTGATCATTTTTACCTCAATTTCTGTAAAACAACACCACAAGACCACCTTACCCGTTCCAAGATAAAAACCAACAAAAATCAACTAATTATGCCTAAACTATATGAAAAATGCATGTAAAAGTGTACATGAAATATGATGTATAATCACACTATCAGTTCACTATTAAGTTCTCTACAATCTCTACTTGGTGGAGGAGTGTTTTTTAGCTTTGGTATGGAATGGTGATGCTGGAAGTTCTATTTCTCTGGTTGGTGCTTTGGCTCCCTTTGGCCTCATTATGTTCTCGGTTTATGCATTGTAGGGTGTGGTATTTTCTTTTTCTGCTTTATGTCAAGTGCCCGATCAAGGGCTCTTAGAATGTGGCAACCAATCTATTGGTTTATTTGTAAGCAGCCTTGTGCTGGGTCTTTCTCTTAGTCTGGTGTTTTTTTGTTTTTGTTTTGTTTTTTTGTTTTTTTTGGATGACAAATTAGGCTTTCAACCTTGTTGTCAGCATGTTACACTTGGTTGAAATTTTATCTTGCTCAGCTTGTACTTGAAAGTTACTTTGTATATGGGTTTGAGCACTTTTAATGCTCTCATTAATTAATACATTTTTGGCTTATAAAAGAAAAAAATGGATACTTGCACACAGTAACGGTACACATCAACACTTTAACTGAATTTTTAGGACGGAAGCAAACATAGGGATTAATGTGTCCCTTTTTTTTTATCAGTAAAATGTGTCCCTCTTTTGTCATTCTTAGAGACTATTCGGTAAAAAAAATTCTCAGGGACAAAATAGTAATACCTCAACAATTGTCATGTAGTTAAAAATCACATGACTAAAAGAAACAAGCTAAAACTAAATGCTAAATAATATATCCCAGTATCCCACGCAGGGTCGACCCAACACCTATTGAGGCCGAAAGCAAACTCGGTGTCGAGGCCTTTTTTAAAAAAAAATAACAAATTAACCCAATAATTTTCTCATACAAAAAGAAATATTTTATACACAATGAGGAGTTGAACCATAGACCTTGCAACTAATGGTAACCATTCATACCAAGTGGGCTAGCTTATATTTGTTCATGTACCAAAAGCATCAAAAAGATTATAATATAAAAAGGTTCAAAATGAGCCATTTTTTTAAAAGAAAAAATTAATTTTTTGAGAGGCCTAAAGTAAGGACTTTACTTACTAAGCCCTGGGCCGACCTTGATCCCTCGCTAAAGACAGCACAAAAAGAATCGTGAAGAATGAAGCTTGATTCTCAGTAAGAAGCTTATGCATGAATTAAGCATTAAAAGGAAATTAAATAGATTAACAACATAAAAAATTCCTTAAAAATTACAAACAACCATTAAGAGTGTGTTTAAGAAAGTTAAGAAAAAAGATTATGCTGATAATCGATTTTTGTATAATCGATTATTGTGACAATTGATTTATAATCAAAACCTATTTTTATTTGGGTCTATTTGCTAAAAAGCAATTTAAGATAATCCATTTTTTTGGTTTGGTACTCACCCAATTAGTCATTGGGACCGGATGAACTCTCGAAGTATCCCCACTACTTAGATCCTTTGGACCCGCTATGAGACTAATCTCCGAGTCGGTCGTGCCGTTATTAAAGACTAGCCAAGGGGTGTTGCATACCCAAGGATTGAACTCGGACAGTAAATTTCGGTGAAACAAAAAAAATCACTTTTATATAGTAAATTACTAAAAATGGTATGCAACTATTTGTATAATTTAATAATATTTGTTTAGTAGTTAGTTTTGTATGGGTAAACAGAGAGGAGAGTTTTGAAAATAAAAAATAATCAAATTATAACAATCTTAAGCTAAAACAAACTAGACGACAGAAAACAAATTTTTTTCTCAAAAAATTTTTTTTTTATGAATTTAAGCAATGTGTCAAACATGTTGGATTATTTTGAAAATATCTTTTTGGGATATCCCAAACATGCTACATATGGTTGCATGCTAAGCGGCTGAGAAACCAAATTCCCTCTCCAGGTGCAAAATATAGTGTTATGCAGTTCAAAAGAACAAAGCAGAAACCGAATTACATAGCATTTTGCACCCTTCATTCATCTCATTTCTCGCTTATGATTTTTCCATTTCTTCATCAGATACTGTACTCCTTCTTTCAATGTTGCTCTCCTTCCCTGGCCATAGATCAGTGACGGATCCAGGGCCAGGACCTTAGACCAGTGCGGGTAATATATTTTCAAAATATTTAATAACAATTATCATCATACATGTGAAGATAAAGAAAAATATTAAAATCATAAAATTTTAGGATTAAAGTAATATGCACTCTCAATATAACAAGTTTTACACAGACATTCACTAATATTTTGACACTTGTGCTTTTTTATTTTAATAATTTGTCAAAATATCATTAGGATGTCAGGGTAAACTGTTTTACTCTGGTAGTCAATAGAAATTAAACTCAAAATTTGAATATATCTAACCAAATAAATTATGTATCTCATAATTGCCTTTTAAGTGATTTCATATTTAATCAAATATATCTAATCAATTTTAAGACCCTAACCTATCAATATTTACAAAGAGAAAAAATTCATAATCAAATATGTGACACCCTAAACTCAGGTCATCACATGGTTACCCGTTTGCGGAAATAAAACTTAACTTGCTGGTTTCTTTCGGAAAATAATGTTTTCTCAACGTTTATCTTTTCAAAATATGGTGATAAATTTTTTTTTTCTCTTTTTAACCTCAAAACAACAACAACGTAATCAGATCACACTTAAATACATAATGTATATAAGTCAAAATACCCTATGAATAAGGTATCCGACATAACTTCGTAGCCAAAATACCATATTATTAAGGTATCCGACATAGGACAATGTGGGCACGTCTGCCAATGCATGCATATAAAATATTTTGTTCTCGACGTTTTCTTCGTGTGTAATCTTTCCTTTGCCAAAGCTCAAAAGCTTACGACTAACGTAGTTTTCAATGTCTTAAGGTCTTTTATTAACAACACAGGACACACAGTCCGAGTGCTTAGTCACGAAACCCTAAATCTTGCAATCAGTCTTAGGTTCGTGGTAATAGAAAACATCATAAATCTTTTACCGTCGTTTATTACATCGTGAAGTAGACACACCGTCTACCTACTATACACCAAGTCTATAACGTCATAAGAACACTAGTACCCCGACGTCTCGGTTACTAAGTTCCATATCGTCGTTTTACATCGTTTTTGTCTGTGAAAAATAAATCCAAAATAGGATAACGTCATAAGAACACTAGTACCCCGACATCTCGGTTACTAAGTTCTATATCGTCGTTTAAGTCGTTAAGTAAAAAACAATTAAATAAAATAAATTATAATTGAAATTAGTTTGTAAAACGTCAAATAATCAAAAACTCTTTTACTGAAACTTCAGCTCTAAAAATTAAATCAATTCAGATTAAACTTAAGTACTGTTGTTTTTAAACTTTTACCGTAAATAATTTCGAAACTTGCCGTCGTTTATCATTTTCCAAGAAAATGTTTTTAAAGTCAAACTTTGACTTTGGCTTTGACTTTGACTTTGACTTTTATATTATTTTTTATTTTATTAATTTTTTTAATAAAGTATTTTCAAATATTAATTTCACAAAATAACTTTTTATAATATTTCGGAATTTCTTGTGTAAAAATTAGCAGTATAAAAAAAATTCACGGTTACGCTCTCACCGTGACTCATAAATTGCTTTTACACTAATAAATCATTAAAATAATAATATTTCTCAAAACTCATTATTTTTCCAAAATAATATTTTCCCCCACTATTATATTCTAATATTTCCCATAAAACGTTGAATATAATTTTCACATCTTATTAAAGTTTTTATCTGATTAATCGGTTGTGCACTGACCACTGTCAGGCCTCTCAAACAACATTCAACATTCAACAACATCATCAGGATTATATCACCAGGCAGATCATGCATCATAACAACATAATATAAAACTGCAGATAATTAAATAAATTAAAAGCAGATCAATCACCGATACACAGATAAACAACACAGCGTAAACAACATAAACAAATAACCACAACCACATATAAATCATATCAACCACACTACAAGAAAATAGTTATTGAGAAAATCTCTCAGGTAAGCTCCCCTTACCTCTCGAAGAACTTAGCTTCCGATTCAAAACTTTGTCGTGAATCTGGGAACCGTCAAGGCACGTACACGATAATCTACTTTATCATTCATTAAACATAACACTCAATCAACAAACTAACAACTAAATCAAGCCTAAAATCCTACATGTTGGTTTCGGCCAAGGGCTGAGTTTGCGGTTAGAAATCTCTAAAATTTCTAAACACTTGGATTTAATCAACATACAAAACTTAGAGTTGGATTCAAATTTTACAAAACAACTTTTGAATCACAAAACCATCAAGTGTTTATAGCTAGGGTTTCGGCCTTAATAAACTCAATAGGTTAAAGTTTGATTTTTGATCTTATATATACTTAAATACAAGAACTATCAAGATACTAGAAGATTGAATCATGAATCAAGACATGAAAATGAAACAAAACCCATGAACATCACTTTTCAATGGATTCGGCCCAGCCCAGAAATTAAGGAAAGAAATTTATCATGAGCATATGCTTCTAGATGATGAAAATAGAGATGATTATAAGATCATAGCAATTGGTTTCATGTCAAAAGGATTTTTCTAGAATTAGTTATGAATTTTCAAAGTTCTAGATCTAGAAACTTAGTTATGTCTTTGAACTTCATGAAACTTATTGAAGAACATAGACATGATTAGGGAATAAGAATAAGATTCACCTCTTGAAGTTCAAATACAAGTGAAAATCCAAGAACTTGCTTCACAAAGTGATGATATGAACTTAGAACTTTTGAGTTTTTTGAAACAAAAGGCAATAGGAAGAAAATGAAATGTGAGGGAGGGTATTTATAGAGATGTGGTGTGCCACTTTTGAAGGGTCAAATAGAAAGGAGGTGATTTCTCAAAGGACTTAAGTGCAATTAATTCCTAGGGACCATTTTGCAAAAGTCCAAAAGTATAGGGACTATTTTGCAAAGATTCCAAAAGTATAAGGACTATTTTGCAAATTGTCAATAGTTTGAAATGATGACCATGTGCCACATTAAATGTGTTATCATCTTGACTCATCTTGGTTGAATTTTCCTTAAGACTTTTTGAGAAGATCCTAGAACACTTTGGAACTTGTTAGAAAAGTGTAGAACATGGTGGAACATTGTGGAACATGGTGGAACATTCAAGAATCAACTTGATTCTTGCAAGTTAAGGGCATCCCCTACTCCTTATTGGGCTTGCGCATGGGCCTTAGAAATTTGGGCTTGGATTTAATTATGTGGGGCCCACTAAATTGCTTAAGGCTTAACCATAAGCTAGGAACTTATATGACTTCAAATGGGCTTCATGAAATTTAATTCATGGACAAGGAATTTGGGTCTCAAAGCCACGGTCCACTACTGGATTTGGAACAAAGATTCTGGCCCAATTCATTTGGAAAAACATAGAAACTAACTTAGGGACCAAAGTGCAATTAATAAAAAGTTCAAGGACTAAAGTACAAAATCCATAAATTGTCACTTTAACCTTGTAGAATCCTCTAGACTCAAAAGTGTGATTCATCCCCATGAATCATCTCAAAATTCTAAGATAATCTCTTTATCTGCTCTTGGAAACTCTGAAATCCACTCCATCGTTCACCCAATTACGTATTTCGCCCGTAAAACGTATATTATTTCATTTTTTATGAAAAAATTCTAAAATTACACAATTGTAGGAAATAAAATAAAAATCCTAAGTCTTTCGTTCACGAATTAAAATTAGGTCTTTTGAGCAATATAATCATACTGTCAATGAAATTCGTGGGCCGGGATTCGCCTGACTTTCAAACCTAAATTTTAATCGTAGCTTCCTACATTCAAGTAGGATTGAGTGATGAACTCCGTTTATCAAAAATAATTTACTAATACTCATAAATATATATAAATAATCGTCCGCATTTCGATTATTTTGAAACAGTGAAAATCGGGGTGTTACAAAATATGCTAGACCTCATTGATGACTCTTCAAAAGCATATACCGAAATGATGTTGGGTGAGATGAGAGAGTATTGATAGGAGAGATGAGAGAAGTGTTGCTACGATGCTACTGTGTAAGGGAAGAAAGAGAGAGAATAAGGCAGGGGCAATAGGTGCAAAAATCTCAATTATTGGGGGCAAAAATTGAGAAGGTTCCAAAAATAGTTGATTAATATGAGGCACTTCGGAGTTATAAGGTGGCTTGATGGTTTTTTTTTTTTTTTGGAGATAAGATTTGGAGTGATAAGGTGGAGGTTATGAGTTCAACTCTGCCAACTAACATAATACATACTAACAATCTAACATTTGTGTATAAAAAAAAATATGGGGCAATTAATTTTAAATTGGCTTGAAAATTTTCCTTTCACCTAATTTCACATTCGACCAGTCCTTATCAAGGTTTTGAAAACCGGACCGGACCAAATCCGTCCGACCCAGCCCAATCGGGAACCGCGACCTTGGCCGGTCCTCGGCTAATAGCAAAACCGCCTTGTGGTGAACCGGTTAAAAATCGAAAAACCGGTTCAAAATCCAGAAACCGGTCATAACCGTAGAGGAACCGGCCTGAACCGGTTTCCTTAAAAAAAAATAGTATAAAAGGATTTGGATCATCCTAGCCAAAACCCAATTCTTTTGTTTTTTAACATATGTGGGCTGGTTGTAGATTTTGGGTTGGTTTTCCCTATGAAGATGATTTTAACATATATCTTTATATTTATTTAGTTTAATTTCAAAATAAAAAAATTGTGCTTAATAATTTTAGTAGTTATATATGTTGTTTTTTTGTTTAATATTGTTACAAATATTATATTAAAAATTAAAATAATATTATTTAATTATAACCGGTTCAACCACGATTCAACCTCGATTGGACCATTGAACCTCAAACCGCTGCCTTCACCGGTTCGATGACCGGTCCGGTTTTGTAAACCTTGGTCCTTATCGCACACTTCCTCTCCTTCCCTATTATATTCGCATTTCACAAAAACCAATTCCCTCTTCTCACCACTCCTTCCCATACCAGAATTCAATTATGCTACAGAAAATACAAGCCAGAATGTTTCCCTTATCCTCTTAACACGCGTGGTGATATATATCATGACTTATAAGGATACACCTTAAATATATTTCAAATTTCAACTATTTAGATGAAGAACATTGTTCAAACTTCAAACTACCGTATGCCATAGATTCTCCATTACAGTAAACCCATTGACGGCAATGTTTTTGGATGGAAAATTTCCAAGAACCAAAGTCCAAACCATCAACAATTTTATGGGTGCAGCTAATTTCCCAATTAACTAAAAGAATGAACCGAATGAACCAAATTTGTTTAAGACTTAAAAGTGATATGCAATCAAGCATACAGACTACAGGATAATTGATCAGAAAATCTATATGTTTAAGTTTTAACAAAGACGCACCATTAGTTTACCTTCATCAACTGTGATAACTTGAAATGGATACCAGTTTGGGTCTAATAGACACTCTTGCCACAACGAACACAGTTCTGAAGCTCTTTTTTCAGCTTCTTTGCCACCCATTATACTTTTTCCTCTTAGCTTCAAGGAACGGTCTAACATCAAGTTCACCAATTCTCTTCACACCAATGTTGGCACAACCTGGTACTTCTGTCATGAACTGCAAGAAAAAAAGATTATTAATTGATCATGAAAGCAATATTGGACCATAAAAAGACCAAGAAAGGTTAACAAAACGCAAGATATTTTTAGAACTTAAGGTCTATAATAAATTAATGTAATATATGAGTTGTGAATATCCACAAAATCATATTTACATCTCTTCAGCATGATCAGGTGGGCCATAAAAAACATTGTGGGTAGTATAAGTCAATCATAGTTTCAAAGCAATTTTAGAGTCTAGTATTGTTCGAGATACTTGGCCGTTTAAACAGTCAACGAATATCATATTCGTTTCATATAACAAAATCAACAACATGACCAGCCAAATAAATTAAACAAGGTTTTAAATTACGGTCGTTTTTGTGTTTTCCATTATTGCAGACAACTACGGGGAAATGAGGTCGATGCAGCTGCAATTACGATCGTAATGTGATTTTAGGCACTGCCAAAACAAACACGTCACAGCCCAGATTTCGGTTTCAGACCCAGATTTGAAACCTTGAAATTAAATAAGAATGAATCCTAAAACTGGACCTCTCAAGACAGAATACTGGAAAGGGAAGACACAAATGAAAAACACTTACCTTGAGTAATTCACTTCGAGCTTCCTGGAGTTGTTCATTACTCTTGCACTCTTTAACGATTAATATTTGGCTCAGAGCATCCATCTCTTGAAGTACCTCTTCCTTATCACTTAAATCCTTTAGTAGAGTATCTGCTTTATTCAGAAGTTTTAATTTTCCTTGTAGTTGCTCAAACGCCAATTCCAGATTTTTCTTCCTATCCAATTGTTTTTCGAGCTGAATGATGGTAGCATGAAGTTGTTCTATCTCTCTCTGGATAAATAGATATTCAAAATAGCATCAATAGTATTCTATTCTTATGACATGTGACAATTTTGGTCACTAACAAAGCTTAAAGAGGTAAAAACAGACCTGATCTTCAGAAAATTTGAAAACGCTTTCATCAACATTCTGTTGATCAGGAGCAGCCAAAAGCGAACAATTTCTCATTACATTCTGAAAAGACAATAAATGCCAGCAGTTGTAGACAAAGCCTTCTAAGGGATTCTTAAGCATACTATTACTATTATTAAAGGAATTCAAAGACACAGAAAGACCAAATTATTTTAAAATGCGGATTCATAGGCTCCTTAAGCAAGATTCTCCATGAGTAGAAAAAAAAGTACATGAAAAATAGAAAAACCTCTTGACAGATGACTCATTCCCCCACCCCCTACCCAAATTATTCTCATTAAATTAAATAGATAGTACAAGATCACTCATTAAAGTTTATTATAGTAACTTTAGATCAATAATATCTGTTAAATATTAGTGCCATGATCCATGCTACATTGTCCGCTGTCACATGACAAAGAGTACATTGACATCCAAATCATTCAAATATGAAGGAATTATAAAACTGAACCTAATTTTGCAAAATCCCTCCAAAATTCATTCAAACAATCACCACTTTGGAAATAGAAAAAGAAGATACATGATGATGAAAAACTCATACCTCAATCAGATTCTGTTGACCTTTCAGGAGCTTCTCATTGCTATCACTCTCTTTATTAGTTAGTCTTGTGTAAGACTCGAGTAATTCTTTAAGTGAGATTTCCCTTTGTCTTAAATCCATTTGTAAACCACCTACCAATTTAAGAAATTCATCTTCCATGTGGCTCTTGGAATCTAATTTCTGTTTGAGATTTTGGTTCTCCAAATCCAACTTTTCTTTGATTTTCAGTTGATCTTGGAGTTGAATGATCTTAGTATTGAGTTGTTCATTTTGCCTCTGGTTAAACAGATAATAAAATATCATTAATATGTTATTATTGTGATAATCAATCAATCTAATAGTCAAATATCATTATGCAACTGACCTTACGATCTTCAGCTAATTCCAAAACTTTTCTATAATCAAGTTCTAGCTTCATTGCAGCTATCTCAAGAGTGCTAATTTGCATTTTATTCTGAAAACAAAACAAACACCAAACATTGTTAAACAAGCATGCTACGTACAACTGCTTAAAGCAATGGAAGTAAGAGAATAGTATTTGTTTATTCATAGAAATCCATCTATTTAGTCAGACACATCTAATGACCTTTTGAATTTCATCATCGAATTCTTGGCAATCTGCTGATGCTCATTATTGGAGTTCATGGCCTTCGATTCTGGAAAGCGTAAAGTGTAAACCAAACAAAAGATAGAAAGCAAACATATATACAAATATATTCATGAGGAACGGAAAGGTCAAAAGTCACATAGCAAACTTATTCCATTTTGGTCCATCTAATTTTCATTTATCCATTGGTATTCAGTGCCCCGCTAGTCAAAGAATTAATGAAAGGGTTGTCTTGAAAATATAAGTATATCAATTTTCGGTACGTTTAATAGTGCCCCACTAACTAAACGTTTTATTACCAAGTGCCAATTAAAAGTAGGAAAAACTATAGGGTACTACGCTCTTGATATTCAGTAACCTATCGATATGAGTGACGAGGTAAGAAATAGAGACTTTGTATTGGAAATAAAAAATTTTAAAATTAATTTATTTTATGATGAGTAGCTATACTGTATTGATTAAAAAAAAAACTATAGTATACTGTATCAAAATCAAGTTCATACATATTGACATTTGCTCGTCGGGCGGAAGCAAGTTACAGGAACCTTTTTTTCTTCTAACGCAAGAACTCCAATAATAAACAGCAAGTTACCAGAAGCAAATCAAATATCCAAAAATTAAAGGAAGCAAACATATATTCATAGTTATATGTTAAAGGTTCTGGAACCAAAAAAAACACAAACATTATAATGATCGTAAAATAAAAGGGATATATTGATAATAATAAATAGGGGAGAGAGGATATGGTTCTTGAGAGATACATTATATAGGGAAATGAAATTATTTAATAAATAGGATAATAATTAGTGGAGAGAGAAAATCAATTTTCAAGAAAGAATGATTAATTAGTCAAACAAATTTAATTAGAAGTGTATATTTAATGAAGCTAAACCAGTGCAATATTACATAGGTTATAAAAACTCAAAGATAAATAAAGGAAAAAACTTAGAAACGGATCATTAACTCATGTTCCTACTTTTCCTCATTGAAAACATATCATAATTATTGTAAACCATCTCAAAAGATGCACCTATTTAATAAAAATAATTGTATCTTTGTGTCTAGAAGAAAACCAACTGTATAGATATACCATTGTACCTAAGTTTAGTTTTAAATTAATATTTAAATTATATATAGAATAACTGCTCGATTTGGTCTCTAAAAAAAAATCACGAAGATACTTTTGGTGCAAGAAAAAATAAATTAATTAATCAGTTGGTCTCTCAAATTTACAAATGCGAGACATGTTAGTCCCTCAAACCATTTCCAACATCTGTTTACTTGCTTAAATATCTCATCAACCATCTTGCTTAGCTTGTCGGTGGTCCTAAGGCTCATGTTGAATTTCAACATTAGAAAATGAAGGAAAACTAAAAAGTGTGCACAGTTTTAAAACCTGGATACCTGGAAATTGAGCATTTTTTTCACTTTTCACTTTTTTTCATGATGAAAATTCATCACAGGCAGGGGCGGAGCCAGGAATTTGACATGAGGGGGGACCAAGATCATATATATATATATATATATATATCATCAAATAACAATAGAAAAAAATTAACTAACATATAAAGGCAAACTATATGAAACAGAATTGATATATGATTATCAACTTAATATAACATGAAGTTTAAATTACACTCAACTACTTCTAAATTTATTAAAATATCATCAAACCCCAAGTTTGGCTATAAATTACACTCACCTTTTTTTAGTTGTGAGTAGGTATTGACTTAACACGGTTAAGTTACTAAAAAGAAAAAAGTATTTATAAAAAATTTTTGATAAAGAAACACTCATCATGAATTTGAATAGCTTGAATGTTATATATAAAAGAACTTTCTCAAATAGAGTTTTCTGACTACAATCTCTTAACTTCTGAACCAATGATTTTGTGTTAGATATCAAATACATGACATTTAAAAGCACAAAAAGCATCACCTTATTAAGAGTATGTAGATATTTTAATAGCAAATGACACCAATCATATTATTTAATGGTATGTAATTTTTGTTAAAAAAATAGTATGTAATTTTATGAAATTACTAATTTATATATATATATATAAAATAACTCACTTAGAGTTGAGGGGGGTCATGGCATCCAAAGGCCCCCTTCTCCCTCCACCACTGATCACAGGTCACACAAGACCACTGACGGGTCAGGTAGGAGGTTAATAGGACACCTAGGAAAATAAATGGACATTGGAACCGGCCTAAGATACTAACATATCTCGTGTTTGTAAATTTGAGAGATTGAATGGTTAATTTTCTTTTTTAGGGACCAATTAAAAATGGCCTTGTAATAGTTTTTAGGGACCAAGTGGACCTTTACTCTTATATATAAAGGGAGCAACATTTTAACAAGCAAGTAATTTACAAAGAGCAAAGACAATATGTTATAGAGTATATATCCACTACCGTTAACAGTGACTAATCTCCGTCGAGGAATCTGTTGGGCACACAACGTAGATTCTCCCCTCCAATTAGGTTTTCTTCATACAGTAGAGTTATGCTTCGAATCCTTAACCACTTGCTTAAGGTTCCCGACTCCCTTATCACTCGGACCAACCACACGTTGGTATAGACAATTTTTTTTTTTTGAGAGAGAAGCAATATGTTATTTATGGCTGTGTATAAATTTTGATACACCAATATACACTTGTTGTTATGCTGAACGCAGGTACATATTTTTTTAAATAAATTTTATTGTTATTTTGTATTAATATATTATTTCAAAACTATGTTTCTTTGATAGTTCTCATTTAATTATGTTACTTTTATACATCTTATTTTAGCGATTAGGTAGTGGTTTCCCTAAATTTTTTGTCAAATCTGCTTGAGATATGGCAAACTCATTAGAGTTTATAATATAAGTTTTTATTCAATATCTTTTTTTTAACCAAGTTTTTATTCAATATCTATTAAATATTAGTGCATCCATTCTACAATGTCTACTATCATTAGGAGTAGAATAGGTTAGACCGCTTGTCGGGATCTATTGTCTAACCTATTTAAGGCTTAAGCTATTTAACAAAATGGTTAGGTCAAGACTTTTTAAAAAACTCATAACTAAAAACCACAGTTGTTAAAACCAGACTGGATAGGCCGATCTGATCGATCAGACCGGCAACTTGCCTGCCATCCGATCCAAACTATCCCTATAACCGATACGTAGTTGAACCGGAATAAAAACCGCTAAACTGGTGTAGAACCGGGGAAATCGGGTGTGACACCCCATTTTCAGGGTATCACATTTAAGTAACTTGTTGCGGAAATATACTAAATAAAAATGTTTGTTACTAGTTGCTTTCGGAAAATATAATTTTCTAGTTACTTATCCCTTTTCAAATTTGGGATAAAATTTTTTTCATTTTCTTTTACTCCATATACAACCCAACACCATTAATATAATATAAATAGGTATCCATAAGAGATTTACACTTAGACCTTCACATAACAGGTCATCTCCCGAAGTCATAACATAAGAAAATAAAGACATAATTGTAACGTAGCGGTAATCTGGAATTACAACTCAAAAGAATGACTTTCAATAGTCAAACATCCAGACTAACCAAGTACCACTACTTTATAAGACACCAAAAGTCCTATAGCTGGTCAACACTAGTAATCACTATTATTGGAAATACCCTTGTGACATTCCCACTAACGCATACCTCTTCAAGCATCTAGAAGTCAAGTCCTCGAACGACTCAGTGAATTCCTTCGCTTCATCCGTACTAGTGTACCAAAGTACTACCTTAGTCTAAAATAAACCTTATATTTGTACGGGTGAGTTTCCAATATATGAGTTTTGATAAGACAACACCATGCACGACTCTCAATTAGCAAATACCATATATTCACAACATAATAAAATTAACTTAAAACAACAGAATAATTTATTTCACAGGGTTTCATACCCGGCAGTCATCGTCATTTTATAAAAATGCATGACACTTCAATATTCAACTCTATTTTGATACCTAATCTCCGGAGATCCCAACTTCTTTCAAACGAGCTGATCAGGCTCAAAAACACTTCATCTCAACCTCATGTGACCATTGCTCAAACAGCTATTGCAACTGTTCACATGACTCCTCTGTGACAACCACTCAAACAGCTATTGCAGTTGTACACAGATACAGTACTGTCGGATAATCCACCTCAACCTCATGTGACCAATGCTCAAACAACTATTGAAATTGTTCATACGACCTCTCCGTGGCAACCACTCAAACAGCTATTACAGTTGTACACAGATACATAACCACCCAAACATCTATTGCAGCTATGCACAAGTATTATCCGACCTCGTATGATAGCCACTCAAACAGCTATTGCAGCTTAGTCATACGGTCCCTTGTGACAACTATCCAACCATTGTTGTAGTCATACACATGGTAACTCATTGGTCCACACAGAACACAATGATCATAACACATGGCACGTCTGCCAAAAATGCATGAGAAAACTTTTATTCTCGTTTTGTTTTCTTTGTCGTAATCATCTTTCCTTGTCGAAGTACAAAGCTTAACAACCATGCTTAATTTCTTATTAAGACTTTTCACTTTAAACAAATACAGGACACACAGTCCAAATGTTTTAAACTCAACACAGGACACACAGTCCGAATGCTCAATCACGAGGCCCTTAAACCGATGCACCAGTCTTAGGCTCGCGGATATGGAACTCACAATTTCCACATCAACTTAGGACACACAATCCACAAAATCATTTCAGGACACTCAGTCCAATGGCACAGATCCCTGATCTACATGTCCATACAACACTAGAACCCCGACGTCTCGGTTTCTAGGTTTATTTATCTGCTTGTAAAACATTTCGCTCAGTGAAAAACAAATACAAAACAAAAGCTCCGAAAACTTATCCAAGTTTAACGGAATAATTTTACTGAATAAAAATATTTTTACAGAAATCCTTTTTCTGTTAAAACGTTAATAAAATCTGAAAATCATTGATAATTTCCTTTCATTTCTAAATTGTTTCACTTCAGAAATTAATTCTCAATAAAGGTCAACTTAAAAAAATTTTAACAATAATAAAAATTAATAATTTAATTTCGAATAATTTAAATAATTAAATATTTAATATTTAATAATATTGAATAAATAATATTAAATAAATAATATTAAATAACTTGTATCACTTCACTGTCAGAAGTAATTGTTCTGACTGCTATAAAATATTATTTTTGGAACTTAATCACTTTAAATAACATTTTATAATAAAATTGAATTTACTTTATAAAAATTAGAGCCTGTGAAAAATTTCATGGTTTCGCCCTTACTATTGCTTATTTACACCGTTTCCACAAAATATTATTAAAATAATAATTTTTTTCATTTTTCTCAAAATCTCCCAAATTAATCCTTCTGATTAATTATCCAAGCTTAATAAGTGTTTTTTTATCCTTAATTAATTTTTTTAACACTGACCAATGTCAGGTTACTCAGTCCAACACTCAACAGCAGATAAATTCCAATCACAGAATAGCATGGCATATATCAATTCATGACATGCATCACAATTATAATATAAACAATTAATTATAATCATGTACATCCACACATCACATCAATTCAGTTACTCAGATAAACATCACATCAATCCAGCAATTTATAGTAAACAATACAAGATAATAAAATATTTCCTACATAAAATTAATAAATGACTCCAACAATAGGCATGTGATTATCTTAAACTCCTCAGGCATACTCCCCTTACCTCTTGAAGATTAAATTACAGTTCCTATTAATCTCCTGATCCCGATCCGATTTCTCTCCGTCAGCGTAAATCAGTTAACTCGGTTGTTTCCTTCAAACGAATTGCAACCAGAATAAATCAAATCAAACAACAATACACTTGGCTCATGGAGGTTAGGGTTCGGCTTCAACCAATTTTCTAGGTTAGGAAAAATTAAAATTTTGTTAACTTAGGGATTTATGATCCATAAGTTACTTAAGCATGATTAAACACTTAAACCAAGATTATGAACCAAGAACATGAACTAAAACTCATCTAGTTCTAAGAACTAGGGTTCGGTTTTCTCAAGATTCATAGGCTAGAAATTTTAAAATTTCTTCAACTCTTGGATTTAATCAACATACAAAACTTAAAGTTGGATTCAAGTGTTACAAACAACTTTTGAATCACAAAACCATCAAGTGCTCATACCTAGGGTTTCGGCCTTGAAGAAACAAATAGGTTAGAGTTTGATTTTTGATCTTCTATGTACTTATATACAAGAACTATCAATGTACTTGAAGATTGAATCATGAATCAAGACATGAAAATGAAACAAAACCCATGAGCATCATATTGCCCTAGGTTCGGCCCAGTCCAGAAATCAAGGAAAGAAATTTCTCATGATCTTATGCTTCTAGATGATGAAAATAGAGATGATTATAAGATCATAGCAATTGGTTTCATGTCAAAAGGATTTTTCTAGAATTAGTTATGAATTTTTGAATCTAGCTCCATAAACTTTGAGTAAAATGAAGAACATGATGATTTAAGCCATAAATCTACAAAAGTTGTGAAGAGAAAGGATTTAAATGACAAGAGAAGAAGTTGTTACCTCTTTATGATCCAAGGAAAGAAAGATTTTGATGATGTTCTTGACAAATTTCTCATGGTGTTCTTGAGAAACTTAGAGAGGAAGATGAACATGATGAGGGTTTAGAACAGTTTTAGTAATTTGGGTATATCTCTCAACATACTTGTCCGTTTCGGATGATCTTTATGTCGTTGGAAATAAGAGAGAAATATGAACAACTGTCATGTAGAAAGTTTTTCGAGATTCAGAATAGAAAATGGTCAGAATCGCTAGGCAAAATCTGACGAATATGAACACTTATGAATGTTCTTGAAGTTCTTAAGGCAAGTTGATGAACCTTGAATGAAATGGCATGAAAAATGGAAATGAAACTTGCTTAAGTGAAGATGACAAGTTGGAGCCGTGAGTTTTGGGTTGATTTGGTCAAAATTCTCAATGGCATGGCTTGTAATTTTCATGAAAAGCCAAGGGTAAAATGGTCATTTCCAGGCAAAAGTTCACTTTGCCATAAATGCGTCATTATGGCCATTATGACACGGATAAGCTCGTCATAAATGATCGTCAAGTCGGTCAAATCCATCACTTCAGCTCCGTCGCCGACTCCTTGGTTCATCTGGCGCAGGCTTTTTCTAGAGATAATCTCGACGTATTCGCCCGCAGCAAATATAATATTTTAATTTTTACGCTAAATTTTTCAAAACTTCCCAGTATCGTAGCAAATACGATAAAAACATTTTTCATCTCGTTCACGAATTCAAATTAGGTTTTCTGAGCAGTAAAATCTTACTGTCAGTGAAAATGCAGAAAACGGCAGACCGGTTTCCGTCTGAATTTTCAACCAAAAACTTTCCCTTAACCTTATGAAAATAAATATAAAAAGGAAATGACCTTGGTTTTTTCAAAATCAATTTTTTTAAGTCTCGGATAAAAACATATGTTTATATATTTATTACCGATATTATGAAGCTGCCGGTGTTACATCGGGCAAAACCGGTACTTCATGGGTTTCAGCAGTTATGCGTTTTGCATTTCGCTCTCACATCCTAATTCAGGGGATCTTGCTAACTCTTTTTCAACACAAGTAATAAGAGAACAAAAGTGAAAAAAATTCTCCTTTTGCTAAAAGAGCATTTCACCTCACGAATACGAATTCTACTATTTTTATTCAGATAGAAAAAGTCCGAAGACATACCATCAAGAGCTCGTGTTTTCACATTTTGTTTTATTCGGGACACAAAATCTTGCCAAGTCATCTTCACAATATTATTCCCCCTTATGTTCATAAGATAAGTTGAAATATTCAAAATCTTGAAGGATTAAAATTTTGTAATTGACACACAGATAAAATAAAAGTGCTAGCAACACAAGACTTTCTACTAAACTATATTTCAAGTGAATTCATGGAGCAAAGTAGCAAAGTTGCTTCCTATGAGTTCAAATATGTGATCTTGCATTCTATAGAACAAAATGACTCGTTGCAGCCACCACCATTCACAGAAGTCCTAGATTGGCTACAACAAACTCGAAGGAAGACAGAATTCCATGTCATCGTCACTTTTTTCCTTAAGCACATCCTGCAAACAGAAATTCCAGCTTAAAGTTAAAAAAAATGAATCAAAGCCTTGCACAAGTAAAATAACTGAACTGAACAACTAAGTTAGCTATGTATACTGAAAATTGAGAAAGTAGTTAGCTATGTACACTGAAAATTGAGAAAGTCGTTATTAATAAGGATGAGAAGGTTATTAATGGAAGATTAAAAGGAAATATAATGGACCTAAATCTACCCATTCTTTAGAAGCCTAGCTGCAAGGCTGTATTCTTAGCTTGTTGTGGATAAAGTTTAATTTGAGTAGTTATAGTAAGCAAATATAGGCCACTTGCATCACTCAATAGTAACTCAATGAAACAAGGTTCGGTCACAGGCATAAAGCTGTCTAGAAATTGACCAGCTATTTACATGACATGACCACCCTATTTTCTTCAGAAAGCCAAGCAGAATCATATCAATTGGTTCAGGTTTGAACAATTAAAACAAAGCTTCAGGTCACGGTATCTACGTGCAAGCATATGGCTACAGATTAGTAATGATGGCTCAAATAATGTTGCAAGCATATGGTTCCAGAAAACTTGAAGATCGAGATGAAGATCTTCAAGGAGTGAGGATATATACTAATAGGTAAGAATCAGTAAAAGACTATATAATGGACCACTGTCAACATAGCAGGAATATTGACATTAAACAGACTTTGTATGAATCGGGAATAGTACAATTCACTAGCACATTCATTCGGTAATCATTCTAAAATTATTCATTTTGTCAGATTAAATAAAAAAGAAAAACCAATGCAGAATCTTCATATGTATAATAGTAGCCTTCATTGCATGCATCAAGATTCAGCAGACAATGAGTATCTATTGAGACGTCTCTATACTATATGTGGAGAGATGTGCAACAATGATAAAAAAGCAAATATATGAAGCAAATTGAATTTGGATTATCTTTATCACTACAAATTGAATCAAATTGATGAGTATCTATTTAGACGTCTATACTAAAAGACCAAGGTTTATGGCTCCATGTTTGACAGCGAGCATAAGAGAAGGGTTGAAATGTAATTTAAAAATAGAAAATAAATATTAAAAGATATTTTATCTATGATATCAAGTCATCAGAATTAAAAGTGGTTGTACACGTGCATCACTGCACCACTTTGGTGGATGGTGCACTTAAGACCATACCTTTGAGTGAAGATTGTTGTTTTGAACTTCTCTGCGTTTTGCAACCTAAAAACCAAATAAACAGATATGATCCTAGGTCCTTTTACAGGTTATAAAGGTTTTCCAAGCTAAGCAGGCTAACATCCTCAAATAAACTGCCTTGTAGCAACTACACCTTCACCAAGTAACTTAGAATTTCAAAGGGAACTATCAATTAATATAATTAAACAAGGGTGATTTAGAGGGTGTAAATGTCCTATCCCATATATGAAAGAACATATATTGTACCATGAAAAAGAAAAAAACAAAATAGAACTCTAGCAAAGCATTGAAAGAATCACTTGAACCGGAAAAAGAAACACGATCAGTACATGTATTTAACTTGCCAAAGACACCATTTTGAGTGCTATAGTGAATCAATGTACTGTACAACTTTGGACTAGCTAAGCATGTGCAACATGGATAGGTTCATATTTGTGGTAGCATGGTGCATATCTACCACACGCAAAAAAAAAAAAAAAACACTATTCAACTTTGGACTTGCTTAGCGCAGGATGGGCCAAGAGAGGGGAAAAAGAAATTATTCAACTAAGAGAAAAGCAAGTAGCAACGTGTAGGTGATTATTCACAGCATGTGTAAAACTTCTTTTGAACTATCATTCACTTCTTTTATCAAACATTTTACTGAGATTAAGTTAGAGATCCAAAAACTTAGAGAATATAGCTACTGGGAAGAAGTTAAGGAAGCAGTGCAGATGACTTTAGAGGAACTGATAAAGAATAGAACACAACCAACCGTCCAAAGTGTGTTTCCAAACACACTATAATAAATGCATGTCAAAAGTCAATCACATAGCAGATTTCGATTTTCGTGTGACTATTGTTAATAAACTCGTATAATAACCCGTCCTGTAATTTTTTTTTACAAAAACGATATAGTAAATATGGGTTGAAATATAAATCATATTATATCTATATATAAAAATATTTCATCTGTTTATCTATTATATTATTTCAAAATCAATTTGTAATGATGATTATAATTTATTTATCTATCGTTTAGCATAAGGATCAAGAGGTCATGGATCATGTCAATATATAATTAATATTTATATTTAAATATAATAAATATTAAGTATTAATATATATGTATATATATATATATATAAATACTAAAATACAGTAATTAATTCGGTTCCAAAATTATTGAACATGATAACCGAACCAATGAACATTGGGTTTGGTTCAGACTAGGACACAAAAAACATACAAACCAATTTAATTGGATCAATTTATAGAATTACTTGTTCGGGTTTACTCAGCTAAACTTTCCGAAGAATATAGTAGTTTGCTATCTTTTTTGGCTATAAACATTTAAAAACAAAAAAATTGTACATTCTAAAAAAATTAATAATAAAATAATATAAAAATCCAAACCAATCATCGAATTATTCGTTCGGATTTACGCCGCTAAACTTTTCGAATAACAGAGCAGTTTACTACATTTCTTAGCTAAAAACATTTAAAAACAAAAAAATTGTACACTTTAAAAAACTAATAATAAAATAATATAAAAATCGGAACTAATCAAAATTGGTTCAGTTAGGTTTGGTTTGAACCCAAAAATATTAAAATATATATAAAATTAAAATATATATTAAAATATAAAATTATTAAATATAATAAATATTAAGTGTTAATATATATATATATATATATATATATATATATATATATACATACTAAAATATAGTAATTAGTTTGGTTCCAAAATTCCTGAGCTTGATAATCGAACCGATGGTCATTGGGTTTAGTACCTTTCCTGGCTAAAAACATTTAAAAACAAAAAAATTGTAAACTTTAAAAAATTAACAATAAAATAATATAAAAATTCCGAATCAATTAAAATTGGTTCTGTTCAGTTGACAACTTCTTCTACTGTTACAGGACCCGTAGAAGATCAATTGATAAAGTGATATAGATATCGAATATTAATATATATATATATATATATATATATATATATATATACAAACCAATTTAATTAGATCAGTTCATTGAATTATTCGATCGGGTTTACGCCGCTAAACTTTTAAAGAACACAGTAGTTTGTTACATTTCTTGGCTAGAAACATTTAAAAACAAAAAAATTATACACTTTAAAAAATAAAAAATAAAATAATATAAAAAATTCTAACCAATCAAAATTGGTTCGGTTCGATTGGATTTGGACCCGAAAATATTAAAATATATATATAATTAAAAATATATATTAAAATATAATATTATTAAATATCATAAATAATAAGTATTATATATATATATATATATATATAAATACTAAAATATAGTAATTAGTTCGGTTTCAAAATTCTTGAACCTAACAACCGAACCGATGACCATTGGGTTTGGTACCTTTCCTTGCTAAAAACATTTAAAAACAAAAAAGTTATAAACTTTTAAAAAATAATAATAAAATAATATAAAAAATCCGAACCAATTAAAATGGTTAGATTAGGTTGGCAACCCCTTCTACTGTTACTAGAACGGTAGAAGAAAAGTTGTCAATTGACAAAGTATATAGATATTGAATATTAAAATATATTAATTGGTTCGGGTACAAAATAAACGAACTAAATACCATTGGTTTGGTTCAATTCGGAGCCGAACACAAAAAAAAAGAACCAATTTAATTGGTTGGTTCGAATTTTCAAATTCATCGAATTCTTGGTTCGTGTCTTACGACCCTAAACTTTTTTGAATAATAGGGTAGCTAAAACCAACAAAATATATGTTTAAAAAATAAATAAATAAATTTAAATAATCCAAAATAATCCACCGGTTGACAACTCCTTCCACTGTTACAGGAACAGTAGAAGAAAAGTTATCAATTTATATAGTGAAATACATATTAAATATTAAAATATATAAATACATATATTAAAATATATTAATTGGTTCTGTTCCAAAATAACCGAACTAATGACCATTGGGTAACTCAGAGCCGTACACAAAAAAGAAGAAAAAAGAACCAATTTAATTGGTTGGTTCGAATTTCCAAATTCATCGAATTATTGGTTCGAGTCTTACGACCCTAAACTTTTTCGAAGAACACGGTAGCTTTGCTACCTTTTCTGACTAAAAATATTTAAAAACAAACAAAAAGTTTAGTCAATAACAATATCCGAACCAATTAAAATTGGTTTGATTTGATTCGGTTCGAACCGAAAAAATATTAAAAAATATAAAAAATTTAACTTTTAAACTATTAAATTATATATATATATATTAAAATATAAGTATACAAAAATTAAAACATCAAGAACATGACAACTATACTTTTACTGTTTGCCAATTTATGATTGGTTGACAGTGTAAAAAAACTTTACACTGTCAGTGTATACAAATTAAATTAAAAAAAGTATTAGCAAAAGGAAACCAAAAAAATAACCGAACTAATGACCATTAGGTTTGGTTCAATTCGGAGCCGAACACAAAAAAAAACAATTTAATTGATTGGTTAGGATTTTCAAATTCATCGAATTATTGGTTCGAGACTTACGACCCTAAACTTTTTCGAAGAACACGGTAGCTAAAACCAACAAAATATATGTTTGATAAATAAATAAAGAAATTTAAATAATCCAAAATAATCCACCGGTTGACAACTCCTTCTACTGTTACAGGAACAATAGAAGAAAAGTTATCAATTGATAAAGTGATATACATATTGAATATTAAAATATAGTAATTGGTTCGGTTCCAAAATAACCGAACTAATGATCATTGAGTTTGGTTCAATTCGGAGCCGTACAAAAAAAATAAAATAAAAACGAACTAATTTAATTGGTTGGTTCGTGTTTTCAAATTCATCGAATTATTGGTTCGAGTCTTACGACCCTAAACTTTTTTGAAGAACACGGTAGCTTTGCTACCTTTCCTGGCTAAAAATATTTAAAAACAAAAAAAATTATAAACTTTAAAAATTCAATAACAATATCCGAACCAAATAAAATTGGTTTGGTTTGATTCGGTTCGAACCGGAAAATATTAAAAATATATATAAAAATAAAAAATATATAAAATTTTAAATTTTAAACTATTAAATTATATATACATTAAAAATATAAGTATATAAAAATTAAAACATCAAGAACATGACAACTCTACTTCTACTGTTTCCCAATTTATGATTGATTGACAGTGTAAAAAAAACTTTACAGTATCAGTGTATACAAATTAAATTAAAAAAAAATATTAGCAAAAAAAATGAACAAAAATTAAGGAAAACGTAAACAAATTTAAAAAATTTAAAAAATTTAAAATATAAAAAAAATACTTTTTAAAAAAAATAAAAAAAGATAAAAAAAATTAAACGTAAAAAAAATTAAAGTAAAAAAAATAAAAAACAATTAAAAAATTAAACAAAAAGGCAAAAAATTCTAGTGCTAATATGGGTCCGTTTACTGTTCATATAATAGTAACCGGACACTTCCCAATTATTTATGTGTATTGATGTCCTGTTACTAGTTATTGAATGGTGCTATTTGAAACTCTGCACAGTGCACACTTCTTTCCACGGGTAAAGTAATTATTTATGGAAAATCCTAACAAGTGTCATTAGAGTATTTCTAATGCCAAAATTTTAAGCAACTCATTTTAAGTTTTTAAGTAGGTCCATTAGCGTTCATGATACTCACTCAATTTTCACTCCAATGAAAGTTTCTGAACTAAGTTCCTTAACTTCTCTCTCTTTAAAATCCTGTGTTCTATCTCCTTCATTTATTCTATCAAATACAAACAAAAAAAAAATTATTTAAATGCTAAGGAACTCATTTTTAGGGTTCCTTACATAAGGAACTCATTTCAAAATTAAGGAACTCAAAATCATATGTGACTTTTTATAATAATATTTAATCTTAGGTAGCGTTTGGTTCCTGAAATATTTTATTCTCGGGTAAACTACATTCTCGAGAATCACATTCCTTGGAATGTTTCTTTCTCACCTTCACATATGGGAATAGAGTTTTTCCAAGGGAATAGAGTTTTCCCAAGTTTATAACTATCATTCACTAATTTTATATATTCTCGAGAATCTTTTATGCTTGAGAATAAATTTATAAAACTTGTACCAAACATAGGAAACTTTTATTCCCTTGCTAACATTCCGGGGAATACTTTAAAAACTTGTATCAAACGCTACCTTAAGAAACCCCTAAGGAACTCTCACTAAAGATGCTTAGTGCATTGTTTAAGGAATCAAAAAAGGAAAATTTGCATGGGAAATGGTGCATTTAACATTTCGAAGAGTGTAACACTTAGTTTTTTAATACAAATTTTTCTTTCATTGGTTGTTTTAACCAATGCCCTTAAGACACTTATTAACAAAACCCATTATTTATTAATATCAAAATATTTTTTATTAATTTATGAAGAAGGCTAACGAGTACCCTTTTGGCTAAGGAATCAAAGAAGTAAGTTTGTATGAGAAGGTGATGCATTTATTATATTGAAACTTGTTAAACTTGTATTCTCAATACAAATTTTTCTTTTATTTATTCCTTAACCAATGTCCTTAGAATACTTGTTAACAAGACCCTTCGAGGCTTTTATTAATATCAAAATATTTTTTATTGTTTCAAGAAATTCACTCTCCATAGGAGGTCTCACGAGGAGCTTCTTAATGAGCAATTTTTATTTATTAATTAATATCATGGTTGAATGTGAATGATTTGTATTAATATGAAATTGTAACAAACAAACATATAAGACTTAAGTGCATGTTTGGAGCTTTTGTCCTCAAACTTGATTTTTAGCCTCAAATTTATTGTTCAACCCTCTATCTAAACGTATCCAAACATAAACCACTTTACTTCAAACTCAATTATATTAAAATCAATTATATGAAATCAATTTTATCTAAAATCACGTTTGTCAAATGTTTATCCTGGTTTCATGTTGGAAACCTTCGGAATTGATTGTGCATTCTGTCAAACGTGATTTTGGTAAAAATAATGTGTTTGATTACTGTCAAGTAGAATTCGTTTTGCCATCAGAAGCGATTTTGACTAGAAGCTATAAAAAGTAGCTTTTGCGTTGGGTTGAAAAATTTACATTAAATTTTACATCATACTTGCTTTCAAAATGAAAACATTCATATAAATCACCTCACTTCAAACTCAATTATAACCAAATCAATTTTACAAAATCAATTACATCCAAAATCACTTTTATCAAACGTTTATCCAAACACACACTTAATCGAGTTTAGTTTATCTCAAAAAGTTTAGAACAATAGCATTAAAATAAAAATAAAATCCAAGTGTCCATGAGTCTAATAAGAATTGTTGTAAAACGAAATGTTGTGCCCTGTTATGGCAATGAAGAAACCAATGTATCTTTGCTGAGGACTTCCCATGTCCTAGCCAACCTTGGAGACTAGTGTTGCACACCATACAACTCATGAAGGGGAGTTATGAGATTTTGACATCAAAATTTGATATTATGGGAGACACCCAAGTTTTGAGTAGGTTATTTATCACTTTACTCTTCATCTCTCTTTATTTCATTGATTCATAATCTACTCAAAACTATGGTGTCCATCCATGATATCAAATTTTTGTGTCAAAATATCATAACTCGTTCATATTAGATGGTTGCCTCCTCCTGCTTCTTGGATTGGAAGGAATTTAATAGAGAAGATTCCTAGTTTTTTGGGTAGTTAGAAGTATCGAGTGAAATTAAAATATTAAATAGTTCAAAGATAAATTTCTTTAAGACTATAGATAGACAAGAATATCATCATAAATTATATAGAGAGGTATCAATTAACAAACGAGCTCACAACTTGTTTTTTTCATCATCTTAAATTTATTCTTAGTTGCCTGCATTGTTTAAATACTTGACTTGCATCTCGTCACTGTGAACATCCTATAATAAAGAGACCAAGGACCCCGAAATAGAACTTTGAACTTCAAAAAGTGGCAATTAATCAAAATGTGAAAACGTCCTTGTGTGTTGTTATTAAGAACTGTATTTTGTAATCCCTTTAAACAAGAGTAACTACTCACCCTTGGATTGTTAATCATCGAGTTGATGATAGGTTCTGCTCAGTGGATATGGTCAACTCAATTATGCAATGGTCTTAAGCTTTCAATATTTAAGCTGAGATACCATCACTTTCAATATGGATTCTTCTACATTAATTAATTACTACTTCCTTTTTTTTGGTTGATCAGTTACATGCCTTTGAGTATATTAACAAAGTGATGAGATATTGGTGAACTGAAAGTTTAAAAATACTTACAAGACCTTGTAGAAACTTAAGCTACTTTCTTTTACGCTTGTGAGTCTTCAACTGCCTGATGATGTATTGGATAATTTCTTTCAAAGTGGCTTTCCTTCCTTCCTTCCAGTTCCAAATTTCAAGGACTTCGTATCTTCCACTTGAATTGTATTCTTCCATTTCTGTTAATGCTTTTGCTACAGCCTTGTATACCACTTCACCATACTCAATCCTCAGTCCTTTCAATTTTTCATCATTTTCATCTAATATTTCCTGAAATTATCAGGAAGAAAAATCAAGGGTTCCATTACACAAACAAGCAGCATTTGAACTATCAGCAACAAACATTTATTCTTGATTACTTTGTGTGTCTATATATATACACACACCCCCTCAGATATATCAATACTTTTGACATCACTTTAGCAAGAAATCAAATCAATCAGATTTCATGGTTTTTCTAGAACTGCTATTCATTCTACATTTTGACAACCATATAATTTATTCTCCAAGCTTTATAATTAGACAACAATTATTTGTTGCATTTGTTGAGTTTCTCAAGATTTAACATAATTATTTGACAAGTCGAGCAATTGAGCAATCTTGAAGGCTTCCCTGTTCTAGTATGATATCAAAGAGCACTCCTATAATGTAAAAGATTAAATATAAATATTTATATGCTCCCTATATGATCTTTTTCACACTCATCCAGTTAATAGAAAAGATAGCCATTTGATACATAGTAAATATTCATAATCGTGTACCTCTAAAATGCCATTGACTTCAATTCTTTTGAAAGGATGCCAATCTGGATTCTTCACAATTTCTTCCCAAGATGAGCATAACTTCGCAGATATCTCCTGCCATTGTTCACTTGAGTACTTCTGCGAGCAAAAATCTTGAAAAGGTTTTGGATCTAATTCTCCCATTCTTTTAATTCCAAGTTGAGAACGACCTCCAAACATATCTCGTAAACTCTACAAGGAAAAACAAAGTGATGTCATGTCATTTTACACCCTGCATATGTTATCATAGTATGAAGATTGATTTTCCCAAAAGAATATTCATTGTGGCAGATCAATGACAATGTCATTACTGTGTGGCAGAATAAGGAGGGATGAAATCTTACATTTATAGATTCTTTCCGAGCATCAAGTAGTTCTTGATTATGCTGGCGCTCTTTAACTATCAGGGAACTGCAAAGGTTTTCCACATCATCCAAGCGTTCCAATTTGTCCTTCAACTGATTTCTAAAAGCAGTAATTTGAGTGTTCAAATTGCCATCACTCTCTACATGGTTTTGATATTGTAACTCTCTTTTCAGCTGTGACAATTAAAATCAGAACAAGTGAAATTGGGAAATCAAGAAGAAAATCATTCAACAAAGATAATAATTTAAACAGAAGTTAGAAGTATTCGGGAAGGCATCATGATGTAAAAAATGCAGGTCCAAAACAAATATTTTGATCTGAAGACACGGATGGACCAGCCAGAACTTTAACTTACTAGGAACCATCTCAACTTGTTTAGCTAACAACTAGCCCTAAGTGTGATATGAGAATCATTTTGGTGGATGTGAATTCATTTGAGGTGTTTCTCCCTAACTCGAAGAGGGAGGTTCTATCACGGTGTGAAACAATTGAATGCAAAACTAAAGGTGGAAAATGCCTAGAATTCAAATTTCAACCAACCAAGTATAACAAACTGCTACAATAGAATTCAAATTTCAAAAGTAAAACAATTAAATAGACTACGACTATATTTGCCTAGAATTCAAATTACAATAAATAGACTACGACTATATTTGCTCACAGAAAACCATACAAGCTTCTATCTAAAGGGTCTGATCATTACATACCTTTTGGATCTCCTCAGCAAAGTTCTGCTCCTGTAGATTATTCAGGGCCTTACTCTTCTCCAATTGCTTGATAAGTTCTTCATGCTCATTCTTTAGACACTCCATGGTATGATTCAACTCAAAATTCATGACCTTCATCTGTTGTAATTCTGAAACGTATAAAGTGTAAGTTAAACAGAAGAAAACATTGGAAACATATAAAATAAATTCCAATAATATTCTAAGCCTTTGCAAATGCAACTCGTAGTGCAAATGTAAGCCTGTTTATGGACAAATGCAGGAGAAATAAGTACATCACAGAAAAGTTCACATATGGAAGATTAGCTCCTAAATCCTGAAGAGGAGTAAAGACACATATAATTTTGCATTCAAGGGCAGATTGTAAGTGGTCCTGAATCTTCTGAACAAAGTAGCTTTCGCATAAATGACTTCATTGCAGAAAACAGTTTCAAACAAAACTCAATTATAGAATCCATGTAGAAATTTGCAAATAGAAGAATTGGCTATAGATTGAAGTAAATTTCAAATTCATGCAGGTTTTCCAAAAGACAAGAACCACCACAAACAGATAATACTTTCCCCTTCAAACAGCATATTTCAATGCTAGTGGTTCCCTCTATCTTGGATTATAAAATACCTTTTTGACATCCAGCACGCAGCTTATCCCTTTCATTTGTCAACTTCTGAACCATGTTCAAAGATTCATTGTACTTGCATTCCATTTCTTTGGAATGCAAGTATAACGAATTAATGTTCTCTGTGAGTCCTATGATGAGATTGCGCATACAAGTAACTGTCTCTCTATGTTTATGCTCCAACTCTTTTAACTTGAGATTCTTGTTGTCAATTTCATTCTGAAGGCTCACTATAACCCTTCCCTGCCTGTTCAAAGCCTCCTCAAAACTAGGATTCCCCATTTGGATGAGAATTCAAAGTTCCTACATAAAGACCCCAATTATTTCGATTTATATGCCAAACCAAACAACCCAAAATCATATGTCAAATGATTAAGTAAGCTTTTATAAATATAATATTCTTTAATTTATTAAAGAATATTAGTATTTCCCAATATCAAACTACATCACTTTGAACACCATTTCCCAATAAAATTTTATATATTTTTTTATTTCTTAACCATTGTCTTGGGATATAAAGAATAGGAGCCTTGGCGCAACAGTTAAAGTTGTTGTCATGTGACAAGGAGATCACAGCCTTATAAGTGTGTGTTTGGTTCCACTTCTAGAGGCATCAGAAGTACTTCTGCACCTGTCAAATGTGATTCTGGTAATAAAAGAGGTGTTTGGCAACACGTTTGTGGAATCAATTTTGTATCCAAAATTGATTCTACTAGAAGCAGCTTGGAGTAGCTTCTGCTTTTGAATTGAAAAATTACACTAGGTTTTACATCAAACTTGCTTTCAAAGTAAAAACATCCAAACAAAAATTACTTTACTTCAAACTCAATTGAATTGAAATCAATTCTACAAAATCTATTCCATCCAAAATCACGTTTGTCAAACGTTCATCCAAACACACACTAACACGATTGTGGCCATTTTTTGCCCTAGGATATCAATGCAGCACCATGATTCAATCAAACAGTAACTCAAAATAGTAGTTAAAAGTCCTGAACTTTCACTAACATGCAGCATAAAATTGAAAAGGGCGTGCATTTTGATAGGACATTGTGATTTTTTTTCTTTGTTTATATTTTTATATAAAACACAGCTTAAGAGTGCTACAATTACAATTACAAAAAGGGAAATAAAGTAAATGGGTAAAAATGGAGAGAAGGAAGGAAATGAATTTTGAAAATCGAGAGACATCTAAATGCAAATAGAAAGGGCGTGCAATGCAAAATCCGAGAGGAGGGTCAACTCACAAGTTTGTTTATTCAATGAAAAATCAAACCTTTTTCCGTTCCAATCCAAGTTAAGGGTGTGATGAGAGACAAGAGATACCTGTATATCAGAACATGATAATGATATTATGGGTTTTTAAAAAGAGATGGGTTCAACCAGAGCTTGATTTTCTAAGATGGTAATGTAACTTATTGGAATAACATGTATATTAGAGCAAATGAGCACACTTTTGTAGCTAATAATATCAGTATCAGTGTTCAACCCTCTCTATCACGTGCTTTTGGCTTGTGTATCTGCCCATTGCCCCTCAAAGAAAAGCTTTGAGAGGGGTGGACCAGTCAATGCCCAAGCCAAACATGGAAGGAATGGACAGGACACGAGTTGTCACTGCTATTCTATGAACAATCATTTTATGATTTTAATTTGGATTTAATTGAGATGTACTTATATTTTAAAGATTTTTTTACTCCATCCATCAATAAAAAATTAACGTATCATTAAAAGTATTTAATTATTATTTTAATTATTTAAAAGTTATTAATATCATTATTTCTGTTTTTTTTTTTTGTCAACGAATATTGGTCCAGTTGATAAAGATAAGGCTCATAATTCATAAGGTCATGAGTTCAAAAATTTTTTTGTCAACAAATATTGGTTTAATTGATAAGGATAAGGCTTATAACCCACAAGATCATGAGTTCAAATCTCACTGTCGATGTGAAGACCTTGTTTGAGACATGCCCTAACCCTTCTGAGTCCAACTCACCAAAACTTATTGTAATAAAAAAAAATTGTAATGTTAATACATACGGATTAAATTATTTTAATTTTCATACAACTTTTAAGAAAATCATTACAATAGTCAAACATTTTAAATAATATAATAATTTATAATTATTTGAGAGTGTAAAAAAATTATATTCACAGTATATAATAATTAAATTCTAAATTTATTTCGTTTTTTTTTTTGGAATTATGTTATAAATTCATAATAATGATAAAGATGAAAAAAATATATATTTAAAATTATAATGATGATAAATTGCCACTTTGGTTTCATATGCGTTTTAGTGAAAAAGATACGTGATATTCAACATTTTTTATATTAAAAACCTTTTTCCAAGAATTATTATTTACTTATATATATTAAATTAGAACACTTTTTTAAAAATAACTTAACCCACTCATATATTTTATTATTCTCATCGGTCCAAAGAAAGAACACCAGAACTAAAAAACAAAGGACAACACGGCCGACGGGGCTAAGAAACCCCAGTTGAATCACTTAGAGGTCCGTCCATCTTCGACGGGTAAGCAAAATTGAGATCTTGCAAATTAAGAAGTGGTACTTGTAAGCACCCTCCGTTGGATGGCTCGGTCTTAAATCCTCACCGCTAAAGGCGGAGGATCCATCCTCTGTCATTAATATCCCTTGATATAAGAATATAAAAATCGGACGGCTTAGATTATTCACAGGAAATCGAAAAGGCAGGTTGAAAACAAAGCTGTCAACCACTTTACATTTACTGAACAATCAATTATTAAAATAATTAAAGAAAAATCAAATCATATCCCAAGCAAAAATTGCACAGGAAGGAAGACAGCTCTGAGTGTACTGGGAGGAAGACAAAGGGTTAGAGAAGAAGGGTCAGTTGAAGGCGAAGCGTGAAGCTTCCAGCACCCATGGCCTCGGTGGCAAGAGCGCTACCTTCGATGTCATCTCCGGCCTCCTCACAATGAACAACCGCCACTGAATTAAGGGAGGCCATCAACGACGACATCACCACCTCAACCCATTTCTCTAGCCTGATTCGTCCTGGTTCGGGTAAATGTTATAATCCCTCAACACCAAATCTTGAATACGCATGATAGCTGCATCGAACTGATGAATGGAATAGCAATATCCTTGGTGTCTTGCAGCTACACATGCAAAGACCTAGAGCACAAGAGCAGAGGAAACAGAAAAGCCATTGGATCTTTATTTTCCAATATACTTGGTTTCTGAATTTTTCCTTTTTCTTTTATCAAGTGTAGTGTGTGTTTCACCCCCTATACCTCACTCGTTTATTATGGGGATTCTAATTAACCTATTAATATGTCCTTATAGCATTAATTAACCTAACATCACAATTGAAACGCCCCGTTTCACTAGTTTTAAAAAAAGGTGTTCTGCTTCTTTAAAGCCCGTAGAGCCCCTCCCCCCATTTCTAAAAACACCACACACACACACCCACATTCACTGCCTTCTCTCCCATAAAACCTCTCTCCCTCAAATTTCTCTCATTCATCCCATCCCCATCTCTCCCTATCATATCATCTTATTCCCCTCCTCATCTTATTCCCTTTATTTCCACAAAACTCTTACACCCATGAAAAAAATTAAAGGGAAATATTGATGTTCTTGGTTGGAAGGAGCAAGACCCACTCCCTAAAATTGTAAAACTCTATAACCCATGAAATTTAAAGTTGAATTCGAGTATGAATGAGTAGTGAAATAAACAATCAGGATTGTGAGAGAGAAAATGATAAATAATGAAGAGAGAGAATAGAGTTAAGAGAGAAAAAAGATGATGGAGGGATGATGGAGGGGAAACTGATGGAGGGAATCCAGATCCAAATTGTTTAGGGTAGCATAATCTCTTTTTCCAAGGTTCCTTTAAAACCCCAAGTTCAATAAATTTAGGGCTTTTTTGTCCAACTCTTTTAGTTATTGTTAGTATGACCTTGAATAGGTTTGATAAGGATTAAAATTTTTGGTGATGGTCAGATTCGTTGGAAAATACCTCGGTGGCTCCTCCTGAAGGCATAGCAAGAGAATTAGTTGGTCCTTCGTAGTTATGAGTGGCTAATCTACTTAGTGCAAATTTTCATATAGTTTTTCTATATGGGAGAAATAAATTATTTTTTAAAAAAACATATTTTTCTCTACAATTAGGAGTTGCAATTTTATTTCCATTTTTGAGAACAACTTGATTTTAATTCTGAGCATTTTTGGAAATCAATAATATTGTTATAAATTTTTGTCCATTCCTATTAATTATGATTTCATGGATCTAAAATGATTTAGTTAAAGTTTATGTCTTGTTTGTCATTTATGAGCTCTATGATGAAATAATGTTTGCTACAACTAAGAGAGAATGCAGCCTATGAGTTAAGTGCTCGTAGTTCACGTGTATACCGTTTGTTGCAACGAAGAGAGAATGCAGCCTCTGAGTTGAGTGCTTATAGTCTTTATAGATATGGTTCGCCGTAGCGAATAGATAATACGGCCTTTGAGCTAAGTGATCATAGTACATTTAAATAAGGGTGGACAACACCCGACGGGCCGACCGAACCCACAAAAACGTAGCGAATTCTGGATAAACGGGTGGGTGACAACGGGTTGTCGGGTCTTCAAATAACGAGAGTCAGTTTCGTATGGGTTAATACGGTCGGGTTCGGTTCTGAAAAATATAACCCATCGATATCCGAACCTGACCAATGTAATCAATTGAAATAATTTTTTCCCCTGATTCCCCTTTATTTTGATTGATTGCCTTAGATTTCTCTTTATTTTCATTGGTCCACTAAAGTTATCCTTATCCCTTATCTTTCTCGTTTAATAACGTATCAGACTATTCCTTTTCCCAATATTTACTTTTCTCTTGGAATATTTTTCATATCTCTGTAATAAGTAACGTTCCAATTTACTCTTCTCACTCCTTCTTCTTCAATATTTCTCATATCTCTGTATGTTTCCCTCCTCTCTCGGCTAGCACCACCTCAGATAAGATTCAGATCATACCTTAGCACAGCCGCAGCTCCTTCTTATCTGTCTCATTCAGTGCCATCGATGACCGACATGCCGCTGCTCTACATAGCCACCGCTCTCTCTCTCTCTTTATCGTTCAACCTTTTCTTCTCATCGCATCTCCTTCATTCATTCCCAACAAAAATAAACCCTACACCACTGCCGCCCCTCTCGATCCCTATTATATGACTCTTACAAACCAAGCCTCTCTATCTCTTGTCCCCCTCCCTCATCCGGTCTCTCTGTTTGTGGCCGCGAGTGGTGGCGTCTCTGCATCTCCCACAAGTCCCGTCGTTAGCAGTGGCGGCACGCATCTCCTACAGCTCCGCTCTGTCACCACCACATGCACCTCCGATCAAGCAGCTGCACACGCTTCAACGAAGAAGAAGAAGAAGAGGTGATGCTTATTTGAGATGTCTTCAAGAGTTAAAGTTTCAATTTTTATCTTTTGTAAACAAAATACTGAAAAAAATTTATGTTGTTTGTGAAAGTTTCATGCTTTTTTTTTTTGGGTTTGTTTGATCGTTTTTGTTCTGGCCTCTAGGATTTCTGTTCTTGTTCCTTTCTGTAAACTCTTTTTTTTTGGGTTCTAAATCCTGTCAAACCCGCCCGCTGACCTGCCACCCGCACTATCCGATGGCAGGAACGGACGAGAATGGGTGAGATAATCTCCCCTTCGGTTTTCGTCGGATTTGCATTTCTGGGCCCGAAACCGATCGTATCCGACCGATGTCCACCCCTACATTTAAATGATTACCTTACGCCACAACGAAGAGATAATGTGGTCTATGTGCACATAGTACAATAAGTTATTCCGCTTAAGATATCCATGATATGTGACATGTTGATTGAGATTGAATCCCGTCTTAAATTGATTTATGTTCTTCATGTATACCTATTATGAAATTATATTATAAATTTTATTATACAAAGTGATCCTGTCCTACATGTTTTACTTTTCCCTTTTTCTTGCTATCTTAGAATCGTATTTGAATGAAAAACACTCGTTCGATACATGCTTCTCCTTCTTGCCCACGTAGTTTATTATGCTCTCACTAAATCTTTGTGACTCACCCAATTTCCTTTCTCTTTTTCTCAGATTCATAGGAAGTAAAGTAGATTGTCCTGTGGTTGCAGAGTTTACCCAGGAGTTCTCTCATATTTTGGTAGGCCTAGTTTTCTAGTAGTGGAGTATGTCGCCGACTTTAGTATGATGCAGCAATGGGGATAAGACCTCCTTGTCTATTGGGTTGTATATGATTGGATAGAATTGATATGTTAACATTATATAACTGCTATTGAGACACCCCCTAGTATCTCATTTAATATATGACCTGTCCTAACATAATCCACTACTAATTTCATCAACAACAATAATTTCATACATTTATGGGCTTCACATATTTGTAAACTCATCATCCAAAATAAATTCGGCACATACATCCACCTTTTAGAATAGTTATCATAATACAAGTAAATATAAACATGTGAATATATCATACTATATGTAAGTTCCTGGAAAGTTCTCAAAAGAAATATTATAACGTATATAGTCAAAACCCAAAATACTCATAATCTAGTATATCTCCTACTGGTCTAAACAAACTAACCTACTCCCCATATTCAAGACCACTCAGCTTTGGAGAACAGTAGCACAACTGAGCAGCAAGTAATTCATCTATCATCGTTATGAAGTTATGATCATTTGATTCTTTAGATGCGTCCGTCATCTCGCTATCCAGTAAGCCTATTAGGTTCAAAAAAGCACAAACGGAAAAGAACAAAAATAACAGATAGGAGGTAAGATGACTATTATCTATACAAAAGGTTAATAGAGTAGTAATAGTCCTAAACAAGCAGGAATAAAACATAGCATCACAACTCAAATTAATTAGACAATTAAAACAATATCAAGTATCTTCATATCATTTCAAATAATTGTAAGGGTATAAACATAACGTCCCAATCATATATACGGAAATATCAATGCTAATGCACATGCGTATGACTATTTAGTGCCGACCGACTCGATCTTCAAAGAAACAACAACAACAAAGGAGCTATCAGGAGTCAACGTTTCCGTAACCAATAGCCAAAATAAGTGCTTAAAATCACTTGCGCGCCACACGGCTCATCGGAAATGTCCTCAACTGATCCTAAGTAGTCCAGGGTCTCGTCGCTGGTATATCAGTGTTGCATCGGATACCACGGCAACAAGGGAGCTACCACCCGGCCTTGTGGGGTCCTGCATCGAATATACCCCCTAAGTCATCTCGACCTTCCCTTAGTACCCCCACCCGCACTTGGGTGTATCTCCTCACAGACACCACATGCAAGAATGGACACAATGCAATTATTTATGCAAAATATCTCAAGTGACCATGACATACAAATGAGTTAGGCATAGGTGTCCATCAACCCATAAAGAGGGTTACCCAAATTCATAGTTGTCCAAATACACATTATTTTCATTTGATACCTTTACTTTCAAACAGAACAAAATATTCATTATTCCCACAAAACACACAATAAAGCCCAATCACCTTCATTCTAGGATGTAACCTTCTATAAACTTTCTAATACTATAAGATCAACCCATTTAGATTGGCACATCTAGAGATTTATAGAATCCAAGTTTCTACACTAAACCAGAATTTTTCTTTCCGTGAACAAGGTTTCTTTGATCCCTCATTTAAATTGACTCTAAAATTATATAAATATGAAACTTGACCACTGTAATCTACACATCCTAATATTTCAAAGGAGATAGGAATCATTTAATTTCGAGTTTTCTAGCCCGAAATATGATCTGACAAAGAAGACTGTTTTGCAGCAGAATCCCTGAACTGTACGTGGCTGGTTCTTAGTGCACTACAGCCAACCTATACGACCAAAAATTATGAAACTTACCATAATTCAACTAGGACATGTTATCTTTCAAACCCAACTGGTTTCACTCAAAAATGATTTTCCTAACTCAAGTTATGTGCATTCCAATTGGACTGTCTTGTAACAAATTTCAAAATTGAACCTATCTAGTCTTTTGAGCATTATGATCAATCCCTTTGGCAAAAAATTCTGAAACTTTACAATATAAAACTAATATATGTTATTATTCAAACTAAGTTGGTTTAACTCAAAAATGAGTTCCCTAGGAAAAGTTATGCACATCCAAAACGGACTGGTTTATATCAGACCACAAACAGGACAGCTAACTTCAAAGAGGCACGAAATATTATACAAATAAGACACTATTCTGAAACTTTCCAGTCATAAACTAATATGAATCAAATTTCAAATCCAATTTGTTTCATCTAACCGTCATTCCTATAGCCAAAGTTATGGCCTGTCGAAGTGAACTGGTTTGCATCAGAATCTTCAACGGGGCAGTAGTGTTCACAAATTTACTGGAACCTACATGATTGAGGTAAAACTCTAAGACTTTCCAGACTCATACCACTAAAAGTAACCTTCCAAACAAAATTGGTTTTGCTCAAAAAGGATTTTTATAGCTCAATATATGGTTATTTCATATCATGCTATTGGTGCTAATTGTTTTTCCAACTTGTTCTTCTACTAGTACCTATGGCCACATATTTTGGCTAATCCTAAATTATGTTCTATACTTATCAAATCTTATTATGAATTCTAATCCATCATCAAAGTTAGTCATTAATCACTTAATTCTATAAAAGCACCAACTTACACATGGTGTCTCATTTGATCTTATAGTGGCCAAATTTCCTATATGGCCTAGAAATTGGGATTTTGAGTTCCTATCACCACTAACACTAAGAGCCTTCTAAATCTAGGGTTTTGAAACCCTAACCATCACCATGGGGGACCATTAAGGTCCCAGGTTCATTACTTAACAAAAATAGGGTATCAAAACAACCCAAAATCTCCAATTAATGATTTTTCATACATCTTCCCACAACCAACACACCAAATCCGAAAATAATAAAAATAAATCAACAAATAAATCAATCATCAACACAACAAGAAAACTATACAAAGAATAAGAGGAATGGGATTTCCTCTAACACATAAGAACTAAAACTACTCAAACCGCCATCATGGAGTCAATCTTCCTCCCCACCTTCAAGCTTCAAATTCGGTCAAGTTGAGAGCACCACCACCAAACTCGTTCCTTTGCTCCTTCTAGCCTTTAAACATTACCAACAACCAAGAAAAGAAGAAGAAAAATAGCGAATTGGTTAGTACAAGTGCAAAATCGAAAATGGGTCTTAGAGGAAGGAAAATAGAATGCACAAGGTGATAACTTTCTCACCTTGCTGTGCCAAACGAAAATGATGAAAGGAGGATGGAGTGGAGCTTACTTGCTTGTTGAGAAGACGAAGAATGGAGATTTCAGTTGAATGGGGGAAGAAGATGGAAGAGAGAAAAATGAAAGTGTTGTGTTTGTATCTGTGGGATAGTGACAGAATTGGGAGAAAAAGGAGTGTGGGAGAAAAATATAAAGTGAGAGGAGTGGGCTCCTGAACGTGAGAGAGAGGGAGTGGAATGAGAGAAAAATATCAAATTTGAATAGATGGTGGAGATTGAGTATGAGGAAAGAAGATGATCCAATGGTTGCTAAAAATTGAAAATGAAAAACTAAAATCAAGAGAAATTCTTTTCTTTTTTTTTTTTGGTCACAAAGGAGAAAAAACAAGAAACAAAACAAAGAAGCCCAAGGCTAACGCCTCAGAAACTGCACCCCGATAGCAAAGACAATCCAACTGGCGGCTCATGAATGATACTGAGATTAACATCACTCCCAGCTCTCATTTTTGCCAAGAAGTCAGCTGAGTGATTCCCTTCTCTAAGAGAATGATGCAGCTCAAACTCCCAATCCTGGTTCAACATATTCTGAATTGCTGCCACAAAATTACCATATCTATGATGCACATTCAGCTCTCCTTTAACTAAACCAATAGCGTTCAAGGAGTCCGAGTAGCACACAATCCGCCTATACCCAGCATTCCAACAAACCAACATGCCAAAATACAAGGCCATGATCTCTGCATGGATGATGCAAGAAACCCCAATACTTCCATAAAAGCCACACCTAAAATAATACTAATTAAAATAATATTATTTTCTCAGTATCAGTTTCTACACGATTTTTGGATTTGGAAATATTGGCCAACACCTAAAAATTATTCTAACTCATTTTGTACGGTCAAGTCGGGATTTTTAATTCCCATTGTCCGCTCTAACACTACCGGTTAACAATATAAGCAGTGTCCGAACAGAGTCGAGATTCAAATTTTTCTGCATCAAAAATTTTATTCAATTATTCCAAATATTTTTAATTAATTATTTCCTACTTTTGGGCACTTGGAAAAATCAGGGTGTTACAGGTATCCTTTTGAGACGTTGTGAAAAACTATGTACCTGGGATGATGAAAACTCAGGTTGAGAAACTTTGGTGATATGTGTATATGATGTTGGTAGGTGTTTACCATCGGATATATTGAAATTATATAGGAGACTCTGCCGAATTTTTTTGTAGCAATTTGTTTTAGTGAGATATGTGTGATTCAAGTGTGGTTTGTTTACAGGCTTGCCAGGCAATAGAATAGATGTGTTAGTGTTAGCCTGTGCACCGGTGATGGCCTAAGAGCATGTCGTGACAACAATCATGGCATGATCATATACTCATTTGTAACAATCCATCAAATATGTCATATCATCATGAATTTATCACATACAAACATGTTATATTATCACATCATTCATCAATAATGGCCATACATCAAGAACATAATTTCAACTACATGAACATACACATAAGGGTCATGGGTTAACCTGCGACACCCTCTACCCCACATATTATTTATAAAACATTTACTTAAAAGAGGTAATATAAAAACATGCATTTATTTCATTAAAATAAAAACTTGGATAAAAGGTAACACATTGTAACAACTCAACGCGGAAATAACATAAAGGTTTAAAATAAATAAAACATAACGAAGCAATATAATAACTCAACCTCGATGTCACATACAGAGCTGGTATAATCGTTCCGGAATAAACAATCAGAATACAACTGAAACTACTAGACTAGAAACAAGGAAATCCTAACTACGAGTGGCGGCTCCTCAGAGTCACTCCTCTCCTGGCTGCTTGTCATCCTCTGCATAAAACCATACATGCCAACAAGAAGACAGAGAACGGGGAGTAAGACATCATGTAAACACAGCGACATGGAGATAGTAAGCAAGATAAACATACATCATAACATGGCATAGAAATAAACAACATATAACATCAATATATAACAATTATAACAACATATCAACTCAACCAACATATGATATGCGGTGCAACACTATTCCGCTACTCCGTTATGCATGTGGATCCAAACTATCTCAGGAAGGCAACTTCAGAGTTACATATCCACACTGGTCAAAAATCACCAACGCCGACAGTTCACCAAACCATGGGTGAACCCCTTGGATAGCCGACGCATCATAACGTGGATGCACCACCACGGGGGCACATGGTTCACCAAACCTTGGGCGAACCACCCGAGATTTGGCCAGATCGCCGTACTCTAGGACGACCTCCCCTATGTTGAACTTCCCCCACTAACTACTTCAACGTATGAATGCATGAACACAACAACAAACAAGGCAACCACCTCTTTTGCTTGGGCCAATAAGCACCCAAGGCTTATCACCATCATCAACATCAACACCTTAACCTTTCTGGGTCAAGGTCCCCTTAGTCAAAAAGCACTAAGGTTCAACTAATCAACACCTCGACCAAAAAGCATCGAGACCACTTTGGCCAAAAAGCACCAAAGCGTGTCAACATGCGGTGGTCCAAAAGGCACCGGCTTAACCAACTTATTAATCTTGTTATATTAATTAATATTTTAATTAAGTTATCTAAATCTTCTTCATTCGATTGGTGTGTTATTACATTATTGGGAACATTTGGGGTTAGGCACCCATTTGTTCCTTTAATCTCAGATTCTGGCCAGTAAGGGGAGCACGGGCGTGCTCACCCCAGCACGGTCGTGCGGCCACTTAAGTGGAGCACGGTCGTGCTCAATGTGAGGCCTGCCTTCCAGAATTCAACTGGGAGCATGACGTGCTCCCTGTTCAGCATGGTCGTACTCATGGGCCAGCCGCATTGTTTTGGGCAGATTCAACTTATGTTCTTGGAGCCAAAAACTCCCTAAACACTCTCAAATCAATTCCTAGGGTCCTTTGACTAATCCAATTGGCATCAATCCTCACCTCTCACTAACAGTTCATGTTTTATGAAGCATTCGGGAATTAATCCCTTAATTCCTATGTTAACCAAGAGTCCAAATTAAACCAATTAGAGTCTTATTAACGTCTTCAACATTCCACAACAATCAGCCAGAATCATGGGCAATAACAACAATCAACAACATTCACATCGTATTGTCATCAATATCAATGAGCCAAAGGTATAACAGTTATCATCAAACATACAACATCATGACAGTTCAACAACTACATCAAATAGGCATATGACAGGCATACCAATAACTAACAACATTCAGTCAAACATGTTATAGGAATTAACAACAATTAGGCATATTCGAAGATAACATTAACATTCATAACAGTTAACAAAACCAGGGTTATGGGAACCTCTCATCTTACACTACTACCTTGCCTAATGTATACACTATCCTTCTCCCCATAACTGGTATGAAGAATTCGATAGTAGAATGCCAAACGGTAGACCACGACAACCAATGTGATCCTAACTGGTTCCCTCAAACGGCTCGACGAACAATCCCAAGCCTTGGCTAACACGAAAAGGTTAACCAATTAGTTCCCAAATCATGAACAAGAAAAGGGAAGCACTATTACCTTACGATTGGCACTTAACGCGTGACTCCACTCTCTAAAACACGAACGGAACACCAAACAACGATTAGATTTAAAGGGAACAAACGAGAGACGCCGCCGTCACACTTAGAGTTCCCCAAAAGTGCCAAAATAGGGTTTAACTCGTAACCCTCGGTTACTGTTCTGCTTATAAAGACAGAGACCTGAGCACGGTCGTGCTCCCCCTTGAGCAAGGTCGTGCTCAACTTAGTGCTTGTGAAGCGCGTCCTGGCATTGAGCACGGGCGTGCTCAACTCAGCGTCAGCGAGACGCGCACTCTCAGCGAGCAGCACGGTCATGCTTGTGACCCAGAAAGTCACAAGGCACAAGCCTAAGAGAAGTGATTTTCCACCTAAAAATCTCACTTAACCCATTTTAAACCTTCCTAAGAAATAAGGCATACGTAAACACGCTTAAATAGAAAACGGGGTGTTACAACCCCATCCCCTAATAAAAATTTCATCCTCGAAATTTCTACTCACCTCGGTCGAAAAGGTGTGGATACGACTCCATCATCTTAATTTCTTGCTCCCACGTAGCACTTTCATCAGTAGCCCCACTCCTAACGACTTTGACCAAAGTAATCTCCTTGCCTCTTTGCTGCTTCACCCTCCTATCCTCAACTCGAAGGGGTAATGCCTCAAAAGTCAAGTTCTCTTTTAATTGTATGGTATCGGGGACTATCACGTGGTTAGGGTCATGGATGTACTTTCTGAGTTGAGACACATGAAAGACACTATGAAGGTTGGATAAAAACGGTGGTAAGACTATTTGGTAGGCGACTTCGTCGACTCTTTTTAGGATTTGGTAAGGACCAATGAATCTCGGAGTAAGTTTCCTCGCTTTCATAATTCTACCAACCCTAGTTGTCGGGGTAACTCTCAAGAACACGTGGTCACCTTCCTGGAATTCGAGCGCCTTCCTCCTTTTGTCACGATAGCTCTTTTGCCTATTCTGTGCTACTTTCATCTTTTCCTGAATCATCCTCACTTTATCCGTGGTTTCTTGCACTACCTCGGGTCCTAACACAACACTATCACCAGGTTCACTCCAACACAAGGGTGTCCTACATCTCCTCCCATAAAGAGCTTATAAAGGTGCCATCCCAATACTAGAATGGAAACTATTGTTGTAGGTAAACTCTATCAGGGGCAAAAACTTGTCCCGACTTCCCGACTGCACCAGCACACAAGCTCTAAGCAAGCCCTCTAAGGACTGGATGGTTCTCTCGGACTAACCATCAGTCTATGGGTGATAAGCTGAACTTAGCCAAATCTTGGTTCCTAAAGCCTCTTGCAAACTATTCCAAAACCTAGAGGTAACCTCGGGTCTCTATCAAAAACTATGCTAGAAGGTACACCATGCAACCTAACTATCTCTTTGATGTACAACTTAGCCAACTTTTCCAAAGGGTATTACATGTTCATAGGGATGAAATGGGCGGACTTAGTCAGTCTATCCATAACAACCCATATAGCCTCAAAACCAGCTAGAGTCCTAGGGAGTCCAGACACAAAATCCATGGAAATACTATCCCACTCCCATTCTGGGATACTTAACGGCTGCAACTTACCTGACGACCTCCTCTAGTGTTCTTTCTTAGCCTTTTGGCACACTAAACAAGCATACACAAACTCAGCCACATCTTTCTTCATCCCAGGCCACCAAAACATCCTTTTAAGATCTTAGTGGCACCCGGGTGCACACTCAGTCCACTCCTATGTCCTTCTTCAAGGATCAACTTTCTAAGCTCCGGGATGTCTGGTATACAGACTTTATCCTTGAATCTCAAAACTTCATCACTTCCGTCCTGAAAACAAAGGTTTCTACCCTGAGCGAGCAACTCTGGCTGGTCTAAGAGAAACTGGTCTATCTTCTGACCCTCTCTAACCTGATCCATCATATTGTTGGTAACCTTCAAGGTTCCAAGCCTAATGCTCTTAGGGGTAACTTCCCAAGCTAAACTCAGGTCTCTAAACTCCTCAATCAGATCCATCTCCCTAACCATCAAAGCGGAGACGTACAAGGTCTTCCTATTTAGGGCATCTGCCACTACATTGGCCTTTCCAGGGTGGTAGGTTAGATCAAACTCACATTCCTTTAAAAACTCCATCCACCTACGATGTCTCATATTCAGCTCCTTCTGGTCAAAGAGGTACTTCAAACTCTTATGATCACTAAAGACCTCAAACCTTGCTCCATACAGGTAATGCCTCCAAATCTTTAAGGCAAATACCACGTCTCCTAACTCTAGGTCATGGGTAGGGTAGTTCTTCTCATGGGTTTTCAACTGCCTAGAAGCATAAGCCACTACATTACCATCATGCATCAACACTCCACCTAAACCTTGCTTCGATGAATCACAGAAAACTACGAAAGGTTTACTTGGATATGGCAAAACTAACAATGGTGCTGATGTTAACCTATCCCTAAGGGTTTGGAAACTCACTTCACATTTAGAGTCCTACACAAACAACGGTCCCTTCTTGGTGAGACGGGTTAAGGGTGAAGCTAACATAGAGAAACCTTCTATAAACCTCTTATAGTATCCTGCTAAACCCAAGAAACTCCTAATCTCGGTTACCTACTTCGGAGCTTCCCACTGGAGCACCGTCTCAACCTTAGCACGGTTTACGGCTATCCCACCTTTAGAGATGACGTGTCATAAGAAACTCACCTCCTCTAACCAAATCTCACACTTAGACAACTTAGCATACAACTGCCTCTCCTTAAGGGTCTACAAGACAACCCTCAGGTGTTCCTCATGTTCCTCCTTGGTCTTGGAGTACACTAAGATGTCATCTATGAAAACTACCACAAACTTATCCAAGTAAAGGTGAAAGGTCTTGTTTATGTAGTCCATTAACACAGCAGGAGCATTGGTCACACCAAAGGGCATAACCAAGTACTAATAGTGACCATAACGCATCCTAAACGTTGTCTTCGGGATGTCCTCGGACTTAACCCGAATCTGATGGTACCCTGACCTCAAATCTATCTTTGAGAAGAAGCAAGCGCCTATCAACTGATCCATAAGATCATCAATCCTAGGGAGGGGATATCAATTCTTAATGGTCACCTTGTTGAGCTGTCGATAGTCGACACACAACCTCATACTGCCATCATTCTTCTTTACTAGCAACACTGGCGCACCCCGGGGGGATACGCTAGCCCTAATAAACTGCTTCTTGATCAAATCCACTAACTGTTCCTTCAACTTAGCTAGCTCTAGAGGAGACGTTCTATAGTACGCTATGGAAATAGGCCCGATGACAGGTACTAAATCTACGGTGAACTCAACATCTCTCTCGGGGGGCAAGTTATAAACATCCCCCGGGAACACTTCAGGAAATTCCCGCATAGCAGGCACACTTCCGACATCAGGATGGCTCTCTAATTCCAGGGAAAAAACATCATGTACACTTGGGCTTCGTATTTCATCTCTGTTCATCTGCAACATCTCAACATTCTGCTCGGTTTGTAACAGCATAGCAGCAGCTATTGTTTCCATGGTATTGGGAGTCGTAGATGACTTTCCTCCATTGGTGTCATTGTTGACAGCTCCTATAATTCTTTCGAGAGTTCTTTCACCATTGTTGGTTGGACCTCCTCTTCCTCGAGCCATGAGTCTAGGACAGAAATCATCCGCTTTCATTAGTATGACATACAATAATACATAGGCAAGTATATACATACCATATGCCAACCGATATTAATTTTCGCAGTAAAATCGGACACACTACCCAACTTCTAAGCATAGTCAAAATCTGAGGAGGATTTAACTAGACACGGCCAGTAACAACATCCTAGACCTTACGGTCCGATCAGAATCAAAATCGCTCTATTGTGCCCCAATGTTTTATTAGTTTAAAGCTTTCTTAATTAATTCTTTAATCGCTCGCTTAACGTGAAAAGACGTAAAAGTTAAAAACTTAAGTTAAGGAGCAAACAAACTTCAATTACTTAAAACTTCATACCATAATTATATTATGAATATAGCCATATGTCTTATACATATTACAAAACACTATTGAGGGTATCCTCTCAATAGGATCCCTCACAGGCATAAACTTAACTAAAAGTCATACTTAGCGGAAACATATAAAAATACTTCTTGGACACACTGATCATACTATCTATACTCTAATCACCATGGATCGCAGCTTGACCACCTGCCTCTGGTTCATAAGGAGTTCCATCCAACTCCTCCTCATTCAGCTCAGTCGCAGGGTCTTCTTGTACGATCCCATAATAAAATAAAATACCACACACAAAGAATACAGGGGATAAGAAACATTTCTATCATCATAAAACGGAAAAGAGTCATAGTATATCATACAATAAATGTAACAGACAATTAACACCCATAATTAGCAATCATACTCAAATTCGGATGTTGTCCTCTACCCTCAACTTATGCCATCTAAATCATTATGCTAACATAACTATCTCTATTCCTTTCACATTCGTCAGTAGTCCATAGTAGTATGATGCAAACAACTCGGTATAGTACACTTCTATCTTTTGATAGGATAAGACTCGGCATAGTGCACTTCTATCTTTCGACAAGATAGGATCCGGTATAGTTCTCTTCTATCTTTTGATAAGATAGGATTCAGTTTAGTGCTCTTCTATCTTTTGATAGGTTAGGACTCGATATAGTGCACTTCTACCTTTTGATAGGATAAATCAGATCAACTCGTCATGGACTGAAAAAGTATATACACCAAAGACTCTATATGAATCTCACTGTCTCGCATCAATATCAACCTAGTACCTCAAGCTCCCATCATATCCTCAACTCGCATTCTATGTCACATCTCATCCATTGACTAATTTAATTAAGCTAGGCACCTCTAAGTCACATCCATTCTCTTACCCACAACAACATCTCCCAAACAACATATATCTTTCCTTAAAAGACAACTAAGCACAATATTAAAAACCAGAGAGATCATGCATAACATCAAGAAATATTCAAATATCACACTATCACATAAAGCAATTTATCACAATAATCAAATCAACAAGTCAGACTCTGTCACGGCCTGGCTGTGATAGCCATCAAGGTCGTGACAGACATCCAAAAGCAAGATATTCTACAAAAGAACATGTCACGGTCTGGCCATGACAACCATCACAGTCGTGACAGGCAGTCTCCATCTTAATATCACAAAATTAACCTATGCTGAAAAACCTACAATCCCCGAATCACCATTGGTTTTATAGAAAAGGTTTCCAATGTGATTTTGGTCTTGTCGATTACTCAACTACAAGTAGGGTTTAGGTCGCCCTACACAATTATCATATAATCTACTACTTATCGGTTCTGACGATAGGTTGATTCTTTCCCCCACCTGAGTTAGCACCGAGATCACGAACTCGACGTTCCTCGGTATCACACCATAGCTTAATAGTTTCACCTTGAACCAAACAACATAACTATAATTAATTAACAAAATCACCCTTAATCCTAGAATAGCTAGGTTTGGTCATTCAATTCAAATTAGGGCTAGGTTCATTTTCTCATTCTAATCTTTTGGATGCTAGTTCCTAAGGTATTAGCTAACATAGATAAATTGCTATAATTCAAAAATATGAAACAAAATCATCCAACCAAATAGGTTAGGGTTTCGGTCATGAATGATGAAATTGGCTAGGATTTTCAAACTTCTCGATCTCTTGGATTAAGGATAATAAGGCATCATAGAGATAATATAAATTATCATAAGCCTAATATTGAACAAAGACAATCCAATATCTTTCCCTTAGGGTTTCGGCCTCCTATAACAAAATAGGTTAGAAAATTCTTTTTGTTTCAAACTCTTGGATTTAGATAACATAAGAATTAGAGAGCTTGAATCAACCATTAGATTTCACAAATCAAACAAAATCAACAAACCCACTTTCTAGAGGGTTTCGGCCATTTAAATAAAATAGGGAAGGAAAATGTTTTCGATGGCATGCTCTTGTATAATGAAAGCAGGGATCATAACTAGATCTTAGAAATTGGTTTCACATTTTTATGATTTTTCTACCATTTTCTAGAATTATTTAAAGTTCTAGATCTAGAAATGCAAAAGTATGAAATATGAAGAAAAAAAGCTTAAGAATGGAAGAGATGATCTTCTTACCTCAAGTTAGGAAAGTAGAAGAAGGAAATTGATGATCTTGGCAAGTTTCTTCAATGGAAACACTTAAAGCTTTTGAAGATGATAATGGAGTTTGTGAAGAAAATGAAGAAGAAGAAGAATGAAAAAGATGAAGAGTGAAATGGGGAGGGGAGGCCACGGTTTTGAAGGGCTTTTTATAGGGAAAATATTAGGCCTTATTTGGTTTTTAGCTTTTAGATTAATGGGTTTTGTGATTATTTAATTAATATATGATTAACTATGTATGGTTAATAGTTAACTTAACTAGGGTTATTTTGTTAACTACGATTAATAAACATGTGGCTCACATTAAATGCAGGTGTGACTGATTTTGGTCCACAAGAATTAACCATGGTTTCTTAATCATGGTTAAAGTTTAACTAAACGTCGGTTAGGTTAAGCTAAAAGGTCATTTTGGTCATTTCGCTTAAAAACTCATAATTTCTGACATTAATTGCATCATAAATTCTTGATGAGTCATCCCATAGCTCACCTCTTCTGGTGACCCATTCTATCTTTGTAATTCCGTTGCCGATTCCATTGGTTTCCCGATTAGGGTTTTACGCTCGAATAAAAGCGTAATATTTCGTTTTTAGTTGAAAATTTTCAAACTAACCAAACTAGTTGGAAATATGATTTAAATATAAACCATTTCTTTCAAGAGTCAAAATTAAGCTTTCTGATCATTAAAATCTTACTGTCAGTGAAAACACCGACTGTTTTCAGTTCGAACTTTCACCAAAATTCGTCCGAATACACATAATATTTTATTTCTGATCAGAAATTTGAAAAGTCGAATTCCTCACGGACAAAATATAAAAAATCTACAAATTTCAGTTTTGGATCAATTTAGGGATTTCTGCCGGTATAAAATTATACTGTCAGTAAAAACACAGTCCGGTTTCCGTCTGAGTTTTAAACCCAAAATTTCACCATAACCTTCTATCATAATAGAGACTATGAATATGATTTTATTTTATTTAAAATCACTTTCTAACTCTCAGATTAAAATATAATTAATTATATTTTAACCGGTTAAACAACGTAATTAAAAATTAGGCTATTACATTACTACCCCTCTTTAAAAAAATTCCGTACTCGGAATTTCTTAACTCAAGACTGGGTAACGTCTTATAAATGTTTCTTAATATAAAGATCCTAAATCGTATTTCTCATTGTTGTCTTCCCTTAATTGACAGCGGTAACTTCATAACATAATTCATTCTTATATCATTCTATTTATCCTCGAACTTATCCATCACTACATTATATTCATTGTCCTTAACTTTTCCAACTTGATCTATCATCCTTAAAGGACAAAATCAAAACTTAGTCATTTTCTCTTCTTAATACTAATTCACTAGAAAACCTTATTTCATCATCTAACTCCCACAATGTACTTAGTTCCTTTGAGTATATTCCATTATTACGTATTACATCCAAATTACACATACCTTCTATGAGATCTGCAAGGTGAGAGGATTCAATTACCCTCATGGTAAACACTCTCCCAGTGGTTGGGGGTATAGCCATCTGCTGACCTATTCCTGGATCTCTTCTCCCAGCTTCATTTCAATAACTTCCAGCTCCTCTACCAGTAGCTACAGTCTGCTACCTATTTCTGTCTACACTCACGAGTAAAATGGTCTGGTTTACCGCAATGGAGACAAACTGGTCTCTCCTTGCAATCCCGCAGATAATACGGTCCTCCACATAAGTAACAACCTAAACCTCTCTGCTGCTGCTGGCCTGCTCCACCCACCGAGGTTGTAGGAACTAGTACTGGTGCAACTGTCTGTATTGATTTGTTATATGGTTCCCGTCTCCATTGAGAACCACTATCTACTCTCCTCTGAACATCTGATCGAATAGGACCTCCAATCCTTTGTTGCTTCTGCTCAGCAGTCATCCTCAACTCTATACTTTCAATAGCACTGCATCTCTCCACCAGCTCCGGAAAATACTGAATGTCGAGAGACATTGCGGCTCTTTACAACTCATTTCTAAGTCCTTCCTAAAATATCCTGCATTGCCAGTCTTCATTCGAAAACCTCTGATAGTACTCTGAAAACTTGATCAGCGCCTCAAAACGTGATGCATACTCACCTACAGACATGTTGCCTTGTTTGAGGTTTATGAATTCTTTTTCCTTCTGGCATCGAACTAGACACGGAAAATATTTTTCAAAGAAGCAGTTGGTGAATAACTGCCAGTTAATCGTTCTGCCCTCAGCCTCCAATAGTTGTTTCTTTCCTTTCCACTAGAACTCTGCACCTTCAATTAGCATGAAGGCAGCATAAGTCACTTTCCTCTCCTCGGAATTGAGGTGGCTTCCCTTTCATAAATGTAGCCAATCCTGCATCTTCAGCTACTGCAGCCCTCCTCTGATTCTTTAATTCCAGCTGATCTCTGTTCATCTGCAGCATCTCAATATTATGTTGGGTTTGTAACAGCATAGCAGCAGCTATTGTTTCCATGGTATTGGGAGTCGTAGATGACTCTCCTCCATTGGTGTCATTGTTGACAGCTCCTATAATTCTTTCGAGAGTTCTTTCACCATTGTTGGTTGGACCTCCTCTTCCTCGAGCCATGAGTCTAGAACAGAAATCATCCGCTCTCATTAGTATGACATATAATACTACATAGGCAAGTATATACATACCATATGCCATACCAATATTAATTTTCACAGTAAAACCGGACACACTACCCAACTTCTAAGCATAGTCAAAATCCGAGGTGGATTTAACTAGACACGGCCAGTAACAACATCCTAGACCTCGCAGTCCGATCAGAATCAAACTGCTCTGATACCAAATGAGACACCCCGTTGTGCCCCAGTGTTTTATTAGTTTAAAGCTTTCTTAATTAATTCTTTAATCGCTCGCTTAACGTGAAAATACGTAAAAGTTAAAAACTTAAGTTAAGGAGCATACAAACTTCAATTACTTAAAACTTCATACCATAATTATATTGTGAATATAACCATATGTCTTATACATATTACAAAACATTGTTGAGGGTATCCTTTCAATAGGATCCCTCACAAGCATAAACTTAAATAAAAATCATACTTAGTGGAAACATATAAAAATACTTCTTAGACACACTGGCCATACTATTTATACTCTAATCATCATGGATCACAGCTCGACCTCCTGCCTCTGTTTCATAAGGAGTTCCATCCAACTCTTCCTCATTCAGCTCAGACACAGGGTTTTCTTGTACGATCCCACAATAAAATAAAATACCACACACAAAGAATACAGGGATAAGAAACATTTCTGTCATCATAAAACAGAAAAGAGTCATAGTATATCATACAATAAATGTAACAGGCAATTAACACCCACAATTAGCAATCATACTCAAATTCGGATGTTGTCCTCTACCCTCAACTTATGCCATCTAAATCCTTATGCTAACATAACTATTTCTATTTCTTTCACATTCGTCAGTAGTCCATGGTAGTCCGATGCAAAGAACTCGGTATAGTACACTTCTATCTTTTGATAGGATAAGACTTGGCATAGTGCACTTCTATCTTTCGACAAGATAGGATCCGGTATAGTGCTCTTCTATCCTTTGATAAGATAGGATTCAGTTTAGTGCTCTTCTATCTTTTGATAGGTTAGGACTCGATATAGTGCACTTCTACCTTTTGATAGGATAAATCAGATCAACGCATCATGGACTGAAAAAGTATATACACCAAAGCCTCTATATGAATCTCACTATCTCGCATCAATATTAACCTAGTACCTCAAGCTCCCATCATAGCCTCAACTCGCATTCTATGTCACATATCATCCATTAACTAATTTAATTGAGCTAAGCACCTCTAAGTCACATCCATTCTATCACCCACAAGAACATCTCCTGAACAACATATATATTTCCTTAAAAGGCAACTTAGCACAATATTAAAAACAGACAGATCATTCATAACATCAAGAAATATTCAAATATCACATTATCACATAAATCAATTTATCACAATAATCAAATCAACAAGTCAGACTCTGTCACGACCGTGACAGATATCCAAAAGAAAGATATTCTACAAACAGAACCTGTCACGGACTGGCCATGACAACCATCACGTCGTGACAGACAGTCTCCATCTTATTATCACAAAATTAACCTATGCCGAAAAACCTACAATGCCCGAATCACCATTGGTTTTGCAGAAAAGGTTTCCAATGTGATTTTGGTCTTATCGATTACTCGAATACTTGAAGGGTTTTGGTCGCCCTACATAATTATCATATAATATACTACTTTTCGATTCCGATGATAGGTTGATTCTTTCCCCCACCCGAGTTAGCACCAAGAACCGAACTCGACGTTCCTCGATATCACAAAATAGCTTAAAAGTTTCACCTTGAACCAAACAACATAACTATAATTAATTAACAAAATTACCCTTAATCCTCGAATAGCTTGGTTCGGCCATTCAATTCAAATTAGGGCTAGGTTCATTTTCTCATTCTAATCTTTTGGATGCTAGTTCCTAATGTATTATCTAACATAGATCAATTGCTATAATTAAAAATATGAAACAAAATCCACCAACCATATAGGTTAGGGTTTCGGCCATGTATGATGAAATTGGCTAGGATTTTCAAACTTCTCAATCTCTTGGATTAAGGATACAAAGGCATCATAGAGACAATATAAATTATCGTAAGCCTAAGATTGAACAAATACAATACAATCTCTTTCCCTTAGGGTTTCGGCCTCCTATAACAAAATAGGTTAGAAAGTTCCTTTTGATTCAAACTCTTGGATTTAGATAACATAAGCATTAGAGAGCTTGAATCAATCATTAGATTTCACAAATCAAACAAAATCAACAAACCCACTTTCTAGAGGGTTTCCTCCATTTAAAGAAAATAGGGAAGGAAAATGTTTTTGGTAACATGCTCTTGGATAATGAAAGTAGGGATCACAACTAGATCATAGAAATTGGTTTCACATTTTTATGATTTTTCTACAATTTTCTAGAATTATTTAAAGTTCTAGATCTAGAAATGGAAAACTATGAAATATGAAGAACAAAAGCTTAAGAATGGAAGAGATGATCTTGTTACCTCAAGTTAGGAAGGTATAAGAAGGAGATTGATGATCTTGGCAAGTTTCTTCAATGGAAACACTTGAAGCTTTTGAAGATGATAATGGAGTTTGTGAAAATATGAAGAAGAAGAAGAATAATGAAAAAGATGAAGAGCGAAATGGGGAGGGGAGGCCACGGTTTTGAGGGGCTTTTTATAGGGAAAATCTTATGCCTTGTTTGGTTTTTAGCTTTTAGATTAATGGGTTTTGTGATTATTTAATTAATATATGATTAACTATGGTTAATAATTAACTTAACTAGGGTTATTTTGATAACTATGGTTAATAAACATGTGGCTCACATTAAATGAAGGTGTGGCTGATTTTGGTCCACAAGAATTAACCATGGTTTCTTAACCTTGGTTAAATTTTAACTAAACGTCGGTTAGGTTAAGCTAAAAGGTCATTTTGGTCATTTCGCTTAAAAATCATAATCTTTGACATTAATTGCATCATAAATTCTTGATGAGTCATCTCATAGCTCAGTTCCTTTGGTGTCCCGTTCTATCTCTGCAGTTCCGTTGGTTTCCCGATTAGGGTTTTACGCCCGAATAAAAGCGTAATATTTCGTTTTTAGTTGAAAATTTTCAAACTAACCAAACTCGTTGGAAATATGATTTAAATATAAACCATTTTGTTCATGTGTCAAAATTAGGTTTTCTGATCATTAAGATCTTATTGTCAGTGAAAACACCGACTATTTTCAGTTCGAACTTTCACCAAAATTCATCCGAATACACATAATATTTTATTTCTGATCAGAAATTTGGAAAGTAGAATTCCTCACGGTCAAAATATAAAAAATCTACAAATTTCAGTTTCGAGTCAAAATAGGGTTTTCTGCCTGTATAAAATTATACTGTCAGTAAAAACACAGACCGATTTTCGTCTGAGTTTTAAACCCAAAATTTCACCATAACCTTCTACCATAAGAGAGACTATGAATATGATTTTATTTTATTTAAAATCACTTTCTAACTCTCAGATTAAAATATTTATTTATATTTTAACCGGTTAAACAGCGTAATTAAAAATCAGGTTGTTACATTACTACCCCTCTTTAAAAAAATTCCGTCCTCGGAATTTCTTAACTCAAGACTGGGTAACGTCTTACAAATGTTTCTTAATCTAAAGATCATAAATCGTATTTCTCAGTGTTGTCTTCCCTTAATTGACAGCGGTAACTTCATAACAAAATTCATTCTTATATCATTATATTTATCCTCGAACTTATCCATTACTACATTCTATTCATTATCTTTAACTTTTCCAACTTGATCTATCATCCTTAAAGGACATAATCAAAACTTAGTCATTTTCCCTTCTTAATACTAATTCACTAGAAAACCCTATTTCAACATCTAACTCCCACAATGTACTTAGTTCCTTTGAGTATATTCCATTATTATGTATTACATCCAAATTACACATACCTTCTATGAGATCTGCAAGGTGAAAAGATTCAATTCCCATCATGGTAAACACTCTCCCAGTGGTTGGGGGTCTTGCCATCTCACTACAAAAAAAATAACTGTTTAGCGACTGGCATATTCGGTCGCTAAACTTTCTAGATCGGTCGCTATTTCATTTAGCGACCAAATTAGCGACCGATTAATGGTGGTGGCTGATAACCTGGTCGCTAAACTTTTAGCGACCAAATTAATATTCCGGTCGCTAAATGGCGACCATAATTTCGGTCTTTAAATAATAAAAAACGGTCGCTACACGGTTGGTCGCATTGTTTAGGTAACCATTTTTAGCGACCGATAATCAGTTGCTAGTTCGGTCGCCAATTTTGGTTACTGTTAACCTATATTAGCGACGGATTTTCGATCGCTAGACCACATCTGTTAATGTTAAATAAAGTTTAGCGACCGAATTATTGGTTTCTAATTCGGTCACTAAACTGGTTTTTATTAAATTTTTTTAAATTTAATTTTTAAAATAATAAATTTTTTCTGCTTTTTCTTTAAAGTTTAGCTAAATTACTAATAAAACACACCAAATTAGTAATGCAATATATAATCATAAGAAATAATGAATATATGTAAAAAAAATCCACAGTGTCGTACAAGAATCGTTTAAAGTCAAAAATATGGAAAAAAAAATAATCAGTCATGATGATGGGGAGGTGGAGGAATCCAATCATCCTCAGCGTCCGTACCACCAACGTCTGCTATCTGATCGTCCTCTGCAGTAGCAGCATCAGTAGTTGGTGGTGGAACTGGAGGAGCGACAGCAGGCGACACAACCGTCAGAGCATCACCCTGAGCAACTGGAGTCTGGATCCTTATCTGCTCCTACACCAGTCGCAGTGTCTGACCCTGCTCGATGCTCGTCTGCATCAGCTGCTGGTGTGCCTGAGTCAAATGTGCAATCTGGTTCGCCATCTGCTGCTCTCTCTCGCTCTTCTCCCGAAGCTCCGCGTTCAGCTGCGTAATGGTGTCCTGCATTTGGTTGAACTGCTCCCGAGGAACGGTATCAGCATAGGAATGAGCAGGTGTGCCGGATGATGAAGCAATAAACTCGCCTCCCAGGTGTCCGAGGCCATACACGTGCCCCTTCTTGTTCCTGCCCCCGACGACCTCCAAATAAATGGCATTATCGTCGACGGAGATAGGAGAGCTGGGCCCATCACCAGTCAAAGCCTCATCTTGTGACTGTGAGGCACGTGATATGGCATCGTCCTTCTTCTCGTTGAAGCCCACCTACAAAGTATAGTTGAAGAGATTTAGTTAAAATTATATCCAATATTAACAAATCATTTATAATAAATTACAAGTAAACACTAAATTGTTTTTTTGCTTACAACATAGTTACGGGCCTTGTCGTTGACCCATGTCCCCGACTTCAACTTCTTCGTCCTCTCCACCAACTCCATAGCAGTGGGGGCCTGCTCTTTCTGTGCTTTCTGCACAGAAAAATATAATCTTAAATTCATAAGAATAATTAAAAATGAAAACTAATTAATTAAATAGTATAATAAGTCAAAAGTTTAATGTATTACCAGCTCGTCGTAGTGGACGGCGGCTGATTTAGACCTGCCGGTCCAAGCACATGCGCCACCATCAAAAGCTCGATTACGCCGAGCTGTGGTCTGGATCTCCTGGAACTTCTCAGTAGCCCAGTACTGGTCCAGTTGCCTCCTGATCTTAGGATCCACCCACTTCCCCTTATTCTTACCCTTCCTCAGCCTGTTCGTCAGATTCTTCATGACCAGTGAGTCTTTATGCTCAAATATGTCCCTGACGAGAGCCTCTAAAGCTACGTCCGACCTATACTCTTTCTGCAACTTACAGTTGTTAGGAAATTCGTGTGTATATATATAATGTAAATTTAATTTAAATAACTTAATAAATTGTTACCTTAAACTCTTTAAACAATTGATCCTTATGGTCCCCTGGGATGGCCTTCCATGTAGGCCATGGACCATCAAACTTGCGTCGCAGGATCTTCGATATCGAATCAAAAGGGCCCTTCATGCGTAAAGTCAGAAAAAATTAGAGCATTAATAAATGTTATAAATAAATTAAAAAAACAAGTAAATAGAAATTAACGATACTTTATATATATTAAAAAATTAAATTAGCTTACTCGTTATCCCCCCTGGGGATAAGATGAATCCTCCTATCTGATGGACCACGACTCTCCTGTCCCGATGATGATGATGATCCTGTCGTAGGTGTGGATGATGAGGGTGCAGCCTGTGTCCCGACCACATGAGGCTGGGTAGGGGGTGCAACTCCATCACCCTGAGGTGTCCCGTCCACATAGGTGCTGGTAGGGTGGTCTCGATCTGAAGGCTGTGGGTCGGTCGGCGAAGGGACTGTCGCAGCACGACCTCCACGACGACCCCTACCTCTAGATGAATCTGCCATCTGTGAAAAAAATGAAAAGATGATTACACAACAGTGTAAACAATACAAAAATAAATTACCTAAGTAGAATGACATTTACACAATGAATTATGACATAAATAAATTACCTAAGTAGAATCTCCGTCACTAAATTCACCCTCACTCTCATCAGTATCACTTGATCGGAATGTACATTCGCTAGATGCGTCCAACTCGGATTGATCCATTAACTCTCTTTCAACTTCTTCCTCATTTCCGGAAATGTCCGCCAGAGAATTGACAACAATGTCCGGCGTAATTTGCAACGGTACGTGGGGTCTTGAAAACTCATCATCTTGGTATGGAGCATCTTTTTCGGGCTGGTTGATTACATTATCAGTAATTATACTGTGAGCCTTTATCTTAATAACACCCAACCAGCCTTGATGTCCTTTGGGATATGGCGAGTAATAAACCTGATCTGCCTGTTGTGAAAAAATGAATGGGTCGTACGCCTTATTATACCTTCGAGACAGTCTAACTTGAACAATACCATATTTTTTATCGATTTTTGTCCCTACGTCAAGAGTAGGATCAAACCAATCACACTTGAAGATAACTAACTTCATCACGGGGAAACCGGTATAATCAAGTTCAAGGATGTCAGTTAGAACCCCATAGAAATCATCCTCTACATTGCCATCAGTGGCTCGCACACAAACACCATAGTTACATGTCTGCATTCCTTCATTCCATGTTTTTGTGTTAAATTTATATCCATTTACAATATAAGTATTCCATGATGTAACCCATCTGTTAGGCCCCCATGCCAAATTTGTCAACATTGGATTTTGAACATTGTTATCTGGATCTAGTACCTAAAAAATCAAATATTATATTATTCTTATACATGCATTGATATTTAAGGAGATAAAATGTATTGCAACAAATGAAGATGCTTAACCTACATATTTACTGAACCACGTAGCAAAGTGAGAAGTAATTTCTCGATCAACCTGATCGTTTGAAATGTCAGGTTGGAGATCCCTTAGAAAATTGTCGTACATCCTACATATGGGAGATTAACAGCAGGACGATTAATAATCATAAATGTCAATTGAACTCATAAAAGACATTGTAGAAACTTACTCTAAATATGGCGCCACCTCTTCACACAATTTTGAAGGATATACAGATGAGCAGCATTAATGTCACGCTGCTCCAAGAAATATCCTTTTGATTTGCCACTAAATCTGCCCGGATAGTTGAATATTGATATAGGAGGACTAGTTGAACTTCCTTCGCCCGAATCAACGTTTCTAGGCATCCTTGTTCTTCTCGTGTTAACTTCGTCCGGATAGAAATAAGAGGCAAAAGTGGAAGTCTCCTCTACTAAGTATGCTTCACAAATGGAACCCTCCACTCGTGCCTTGTTCTTGACTTTGTGTTTAAGGGAGTGCAGGAACCTATTAAAGAGGGATACATACAAATAATTACTAGTTTTAGGGAAAGCTAAACTACGCTCTCGTGTTCGTGAATTTCATATGTATTAAGTAAAATAGTTGATGTTGTTTACCTCTCAAATGGATACATCCAGCGGTATTGGACTGGGCCACCAACTCTTGCTTCGTAAGGTAGATGAACTGGCAGGTGTTCCATGGAATCAAAGAAACTCGGAGGGAAGATTTGCTCCAGCTTACATAACAAAACGGGTATATCTCTCTCGGTATGCATGACATCAATGTTGTGACGGAGTAGCCGCGTCCTCCAATACGGCAACCTCCAAAATATACTTTGTTTTGTCCAATTATGGTTGACGCCATAATCAGGAATATGCTCTCCTTGGGATTCATGAACGAGCGGTAAGTACTGTACTCTGCGCCATACATTAGGACCAGTCAAACGTTGTGGAGGCGGTTCTGTCTCCGCACAACGCTTCTTGAATGCATTCTTGTTTCTCCTATAAGGATGATCTTCTGGAAGGAATTGACGATGACAATCAAAATATGAGATCTTTCGACTGTTTTTAAGCATGAATGCCTTCGATCACTCCATACATATTGGGCATCCAAGCTTCCTCGCGGTCATCCAACCCGACATCATCCCATAAGCGGGAAAGTCGTTGATCATCCACATCAAAGCTGCTTTCATGATGAAATTTTGCCTCAAAGATACGTCATATGTCAACACGCCATCATTCCACAGCATCGTCAACTCATCTATCAGCGGCTGCAAGTACACATCAATCTTACCTTTTGGATTAGACGGACCCGGAATTATGACTGTTAGGAACATAAACTCCCGCTTCATGCACATCCCCGGGGGAAGATTGTACGGAGTTAGGATAACCGGCCAACAAGAGTATGCTTTTCCAGACTTCCCAAAAGGATTAAATCCATCAGTAGATAACCCCAATCGGACATTGCGAGGGTCCCGCGAAAATGTCATATGAACCCTATCAAAATGCTTCCAAGCTTCTCCATCAGATGGATGACACAAGACATCTTGCTCCCTCTCATGCTCACTATGCCACCTCATATGAGCTGCAGTGGCCATCGAAGAGTACAATCTTTTAAGTCTTGGCACGAGCGAAAAGTACCACATCTTTTTTAGCGACCTCTTCTTCTCGATGCCCATCCTAGTGGTTGTCTTATACCGATCCGCACCACAAAATCGACAACATGTTATGCTTTCCGCTGATTCATCCTTATAGTACAACATACATCCATTCGGGCAACAATCAATTTTCAAACACCCCAGACCCAAATTTTCCACAGACTTCTTAGCATGATAAAAACTAGTAGGCATCCGATTGTCTTCTGGCAACGCCTTGGACACTGACCTGGTGAGGCGATTAAAACAGACTTCTTGCATATTGTAGTCAGATTTGATACTCAAACATTCCATGCACATCGACAACTCCGTGTACTCCGACATCCTTCCCATAATGGAGATCGTGCAGCACTCAGCATATCATAGAATCTTTGAGCTTCGGGATTCGGATTCTCCTCTATGTATTAGGAACCCATTCCACCATCTTCTCCCCCATCTTCTTCTAGTACAACACCAACCGATGGTCCAGCATGATCCATTATCATCTGCTCGTATGGATTCAATTCTTCCCTCCGGTCACCACTCCCATAGTACGAACCTTCAAACACAATCGGGTTTAAGTCAGGCAACGTCTCACCATGGTTACTCCACCAATAGTAATTAGGCATGAAGCCCTTCTCATAAAGATCGGCTACAACTCCATCCACGCTTTTGAAAGATTGACACTTGCATCTTTTGCAAGGACACCTCAATTGATCACCGCCCAGCCGTATAAATCCCTCCTGGCTAACAACAAACTCTATAAACTCACCCACTCCAACTCTATACTCTTCCCTAAGATGTTTATTCCGATCCAACCTACGATACATCCATTTCCGATTCTCCGGAATATCCATTGTTGGCAATTAAATAGCCTGACCAATCCTACAATAACACTTATATATTACGGTGCATTCCAATAACTCCATCAATCTCGTTCTTATGGCAAGGTATGAACCTATCCCATTCGAGAAGAAACATTTACCACACTCGGCTAATAATAGTTATTCCCATATTCAAATACCTTATACTTGACAAAATTTTGGCAGCATTTCCCATCGGTCTCCAAGTACACGACTCGAGCACAGTGAGAATCACCGCAATCAAGTATGCACCAGGAGAACAAAAGGAAATGCATCAGACCGAGATTTCAACAAGTATATAAGGCATTTGAACATTGAAATGACTATTGTACGAGTGTGAAAAAGGTTTTTTCCCAAACTATCCCACTTGGACAATTCAAGATTCAATACAATGAGCATGCATACCTTGATAATTTAGGCATGCTCATTAATATTGAATCTCAAATAGGAAACTAAGGCTTTCGTAAATTAATTATTAACTCTAACAGAAAATAAAACCATTAACCTATAAATATTGCAACCGACAATGGGAAAAATTAATCCCTTCTCATATTCGCTTAAATCAATACGAATGACACAATCAAAATCACATTAACTCTTTTGAACACCGTTTTAACATTACAATATTTAAAAACATAAATCAATTACTACAGTCTCATTTCTAATTAAATCCTCAAGTATAAAACTCAATTTTTCAAATGTGCAAACCAGGGTTGTCAAATCGCAATTCAAATCGTGAATCGTTAGGCTAGTTTTTGAATCGTAAATCGCATCGAATTGTAATATTCATAAACATAATGAAAAATAAGTTGAAATATATAATTTGAATAATGCATCATGTATATATGCTTATTATTTGAATAAAAAACAAAAACATAAATTCATAAATTATAAGTTCATAGTTAAGTGTAGCCATCAACACTAATATAAACTAATAAATACGAAAAACTCATAATAGATAAGTAAATATTAGATAAGTAAATAAGTAAAGTCATAAATAAGAAAAACTCAAAATAGATAAGTAAAACTCATAAAAGTAATCAAAAAATATTATTAATTTCTAGTTTCCAGGTGATAAGGACAAAGTCACATTCTGATATGTGATAATATAATATATTTTCTTTTGTAACTAGCCTAAAGTTTTAAACCGACACAGAGCCTAAAGTTCTAAATAGCACCGACAATGGGAAAACAAAATGCAGCCCGGATCAAAACGCTGATGTAACCAAAAAAATATCTTAATGAAACCAAAGGAAAAAAAAATGCAACAACACGACGAACTACCACTAAGCAAAGGAAACCCATCTTCACTACGCAGCAAAACGCTACCTTCGACCCGATTCTCAGACCCACAAAAGACCCAAAAGAACATAACACACTGAATCGCGATTACGGCGGCGATTCATAAATCGCACCAGATCGCACGATTCCGGCGGCGATTCCAACACCTCTGCGATTCTCCAAACGTTCAGTATCGTTTTCTCGCCGTATCGTGTCGTTGCGTACGATACAAATCGCAAATTGTGTGATTTAGACAACCATGGTGCAAACAGCCCAAATTCACATTGACACTGCCTTATGTTTATATACATTACACCTAACTGATAAATACTGACACAACATATAAACAAGTTGTTGCAAGCATGAATGTACTGATCAAAATCCACACAACAACAATTGAGTAATTTGACATAACAGAATATGATAGCAGGGCAGTGGAAGCAATAGAGAATTTAGGGTTTAGGGTTTAGCAAAGAAATATAAATGGAAGATTACGCTTTGAAGAGAAATGAAGCCACAATCAGTCACCAGTGCAAAGAGTGGGGGAGAGCTGCAAACACAAACCAAAGAAGTCAGAGAAGAGGAGAAAAACAGGGAGATGGGGAGGGGGTTGTGCATGATGAGGAGAGAGAGGGGGAGATGGGGAGAGGAAGAAGGGGGGTTTAACTTACCTTGGTGGTGGCGTTGCGGTGGTGGCTTTGCCGATGCAAACAGTGACCAGAGGAGGGAGAAGGGGTGGTGGCGGTGGATATGGGGCAAAGGGAAAGAGGGAGGCCAAATGGGGAGAGGCGAATGGAAAGGGAGGAGGTGTAGAGTGGTGGTGGTTGCGTTGCGGTGGTGGCGACAGAGGAGGTGGTGGCCGGCGAGGGGCTGCTGCGGCGCTGCGTGTGAAGAGAGGAAGAGAGGAAAAGAGAGAAATGGGGGAAGAGAGAAAGAAAATCGTGATTTAGGGATTTTAGTTTTAGCGAACGAATTAATTCGGTCGCTAAAATGGTTAGTTTGAAATTTGAATTTATAATTTTAGCGACCGATTTAAAATGCGGTCGCTAACACGCTCTATTTTAATTTTTTACGCGTCGTTTAGCGACCGATTTAATATTGATCGCAAAAGATAACTTAATTTTAACCGTTGCATTTAACTCGGTCACCATTTCGGTCGCTAAAAAGTAATAAATTTATGAGTTTTACTTTCCTTTATTTTGCGACCGAAAATAGAGACCGATAACTCTGCTACGCTCTATTTTGGTCGCTATTTCGGTCACAATATCAACTCTAGATAGTGTTTGGTTTAGATCCTACAATCCGTCGCCATTTCGGTCGCAAACGGCAACTAACAAATTCGGTCGCTATTTTCGGTCGCTAAATGACCTTTTTTTTGTAGTGTCTGCTGACCTATTCCTGGATCTCTTCTCCCAGCTTCACCTCCATAACTTCCAACTCCTCTGCCAGTAGCTACAGTCTGCTAGCTATTTCTCTATCTACACTCACGAGCAAAATGACCTGGTTTACCGGAATGGAGACAAATAGGTCTCTCCTTGAGATCCCGCAGATAATGCGGTCCTCCACATAAGTAACAACCTAAACCTCTTTGCTGCTGCTGGCCTGCTCCACCCACCGGGGTTGTAGGAACTGGTGCTGGTGCAACTGTCTGTAATGATCTGTTATATGGTTCCTGTCTCCATTGAGAACCACTATCTACTCTCCTCTGAACATCTGATCAATAGGACCTCCAATCATTTGTTGCTTCTGCTCAGCAGTCATCCTTAAATCTATACTTTCAATAGCACTGCATCTCTCCACCAGTTCCGGAAAATACTGAATGTTGAGAGACACCACGGCTCTCTGTAGCTCATTTCTAAGTCCTTCCTAAAATCTCCTACATTGCCAGTCTTCATTCGGAACCCTCTAATAGTACTTTGAAAACTTGATTAGCACCTCAAAACGTGATGCGTACTCACCTACAGACATGTTGCCTTGTTTGAGGTTTGTGAATTCTTTTTCCTTCTTGTGTCGAACTAGACACGGAAAATATTTTTCAAAGAAGCAGTCGGTAAATAATAGCCAGTTAATCGTTCTGCCCTCAGCCTCCAATAGTCGTTTCTTTCATTTCCACCAGAACTCTGCACCTTCAGTTAGCATGAAGGCAGCATAAGTCACTTTCCTCTCCTCGGAATTGAGGTGGCTTCCTTTTCATAAATGTAGCCAATCCTGCATCTTCAGCTACTGCAGCCCTCCTCTGATTCTTTAATTCCAGTTGATCTCTGTTCATCTGCAGCATCTCAATATTCTGCTGGGTTTATAACAGCATAGCAGCAGCTATTGTTTCCATGGTATTGGGAGTCGTAGATGACTCTCCTCCATTGGTGTCATTGTTAACAGCTCCAATAATTCTTTTCGGAGTTCTTTCACCATTGTTGGTTGGACCTCCTCTTCCTCGAGCCATGATTCTAGAACAGAAATCATCCGCTCTCATTATATGACATATAATACTACATAGGCAAGTATATACATACTATATGCCATACCAATATTAATTTTCGCAGTAAAATCGGACACACTACCCAACTTCTAAGCATAGTCAAAATCCTAGGTGGATTTAACTAGACACGGCCAGTAACAACATCCAAGACCTCGCAGTCCGATCAGAATCAAACTGCTCTGATACCAAATGAGACACCCCGTTGTGCCCCGGTGTTTTATTAGTTTAAAGCTTTCTTAATTAATTCCTAAATCGCTCGCTTAACATGAAAATACGTAAAAATTAAAAACTTAAGTTAAGGAGCATACAAACTTCAATTACTTAAAACTTCATACCATAATTATATTGTGAATATAGCCATATGTCTTATACATATTACAAAACACTGTTGAGGGTATCCTCTCAATTGGATCCCTCACAGGCATAAACTTAACTAAAAGTCATACTTAGCGGAAACATATAAAAATACTTCTTAGACACACTGGCCATACTATTTATACTCTAATCACCATGGATCACAGCTCGACCTCCTGCTTCTGGTTCATAAGGAATTCCATCCAACTCAACCTCATTTAGCTCAGTCAAAGGGTCTTCTTGTACGGTCCCATAATAAAATAAAATACCACACATAGAAAGAATACAGGGGATAGGAAACATTTCTATCATTATAAAACGGAAAAGAGTCATAGTATATCATACAATAAATGTCACAGACAATTATCACCCATAGTTAGCAATCATCCTCAAATTATGATGTTGTCCTCTACCATCAATCTATGCCATCTAAATCCTTATGCTGGCATAACTGTCCCTATTACTTTCACATTCGTCGGTAGTCCATGGTAGTCCGATGCTAAGAACTCAGTATAGTACACTTCTATCTTTTGATAGGATAAGACTCGGCATAGTGCACTTCTATCTTTCGACCAGATAGGATCTGGTATAGTGCTCTTCTATCTTTTGATAAGATAGGATTCAGTTTAGTGCGCTTCTATCTTTTGATAGGTTAGGACTCGATATAGTGCACTTCTACCTTTTGATAGGATAAATCAGATCAACGCGTCATGGACTGAAAAAGTATAAACACCAAAGCCTCTATATGAATCTCACTATCTCGCATAAATATCAACCTAGTACCTCAAGATCCCATCATAGCCTCAACTCGCATTCTATGTCACATCTCATCCATTAACTAATTTAATTGAGCTAGGCACCTCTATGTTACATCCATTCTCTCACCCACAAGAACATCTCCCGAACAACATATCTCTTTCCTTAAAAGACAACTAAGCACAATATTAAAAATCAGGAAGATCATGCATAACATCAAGAAATATTCAAATATCACACTATCACATACAACAATTTATCACAATAATCAAATCAACAAGTCAGACTCTGTCACGGCCTGGTCGTGATAGCCATCACGGCCGTGATAGACATCCAAAAGCAAGATATTCTACAAACAGAACCTGTCACGACCGTGACAGACAGTCTCCATCTTAATATCACTAAATTAACCTATTCTGAAAAACCTACAATCCTTGAATCACCATTGGTTTTACAGAAAATATTTCCAATGTGATTTTGGTCTTGTCGATTAGTCGACTACTAGCAGGGTTTAGGTCGCCCTACGCAATTATCATATAATCTACTACTTATCGATTCCGGCGATAAGTTAATTCTTGCCCCCACCTGAGTTAGCTCTGAGTTCCCAAACTCGACGTTCCTCGGTATCACACCACCGCTTAATAGTTTCACCTTGAACCAAACAACATAATTATAATTAATTAACAAAATCACCCTTAATCCTATAATAGATTGGTTCGATCATTCAATTCAAATTAGGGCTAGGATCGTTTTCTCATTCTAATCTTTTGGATGCTAGTTCCTAAAGTATTAGCTAACATAGATAAATTGCTATAATTCAAAAATATGAAACAAAATCCTCTAACCAAATAGGTTAGGGTTTCAGCCATGTATGATGAAATTGGCTAGGATTTTCAAACTTCTCAATCTCTTGGATTAAGGATACTAAGGCATCATAGAGACAATATAAATTATCATAAGCCTAAGATTGAACAAAGATAATCCAATTTCTTTCCCTTAGGGTTTCGGCCTCTTATAACAAAATAGGTTAGAAAATTCATTTTGATTCAAACTCTTGGATTTAGATAACATAAGCATTAGAGAGCTTGAATCAATCATTAGATTTCACAAATCAAACAAAATCAACAAACCCACTTTCTAGAGGGTTTCCGCCATTTAAAGAAAATAGGGAAGGAAAATGTTTTTGATGACATGCTCTTGGATAATGAAAGTATGGATCATAACTAGATCATAGAAATTGATTTCATATTTTTATGATTTTTATACAATTTTCTAGAATTATTTAAAGTTCTAGTTCTAGAAATGAAAAACTACGAAATATGAAGAACAAAAGCTTAAGAATGGAAGAGATGATCTTGTTACCTCAAGTTAGGAAAGTAGAAGAAGGATATTGATGATCTTGGCAAGTTTCTTCAATGGAAACACTTGAAGCTTTTGAAGATGATAATGGAGTCTGTGAAGAAAATGAAGAAGAAGAAGAATGAAAAAGATGATTAGTGATATGGGGAGGGGAGGCCACGGTTTTGAGGGGCTTTTTCTGTCAGTGAAAACACCGACTGTTCTTAATTCGAACTTTCACCAAAATTCGTCCGAATACACATAATATTTTATTTCTGATCAGAAATTTGGAAAGTAGAATTCCTCATAGACAAAATTAAAAAATCGACAAATTTCAGTTTCGGGTCAAATTAGGGTTTTCTGCTGGTATAAAATTATACTGTCAGTAAAAACGCAGACGGGTTTCCGTTTGAGTTTTAAACCCAAAATTTCACCATAACCTTCTACCATAAGAGAGACTATGAATATGATTTTATTTTATTTAAAATCACTTTCTAACTCTCAGATTAAAATATAATTAATTATATTTTAACCGATTAAACGACATAATTAAAATCAGGCTGTTACACCTGAAACTGGCCGCTCTGGACTTGTAGGCATCCTCATAGATCCTACACTTGTTCACCAAGGTTGGGAAGACTATGATCTCTTGATAACTGATCACTAGCTTGATCTCCGGACGAAGGCCATCCTCGAACTTTACACATTTGACCGATCATCCACCATGACCTGATAAGGTGTGTAATACCTTGCCAGCTCCTCAAACTTAGCCGTATACTCACCCACTGACATATTTCCCTACTTCAGCCCCAATAATTCCATCTCCTTCTTGTCACGCACATCCGCACGAAAATACTTCTCCATAAACCTATCTCTGAACACAGCCCAGGTGACTGTTGTACCCTCGGCCACCATCCTCTAACGACAGTTCTTCTACCAGTGCTTAGCCTCCTCAGTGAGCATAAAAGAGGCGAAGATAACCCGTTGCTGATCATTGCAGTCCATAACTCTAAAGATCTTCTCGATCTCCCTCATCCACAACAAAGCTCATACGGGGTCATAAGCTCCTCTGGAAGACGGCGGATTGTTCTACTGGAACTTGTCGAGACCCTGAAACTCAGCCGGTCCTCCGTTGTTGTTATTCTGAACTTGACTGATTGCATTGACAATGAGTGCCAACGCATCTGTGATAGCCTGGTCGTTTCTGCCTTCTTTTCCTGCCATAGGTTCCTGTAAACACCCAAACAACTCGTTAAGTACTAGAACTCAAAGCAGGAAAAGCTACAGTTTCTATCATATAGCATCATTGTCTATAACAAGTATAGACAATTCGAACAAGAACGCACAACAGACTCATACCACATCCGGACAGGGCCGAACTGCTGTGATACCACTAAATGTAACACCCTCTATCCCGCATATTATTTATAAAACATTTACTTAAAAGAGGTAATATAAAAACATGCATTTATTTCATTAAAATAAAAAACTTGGATAAAAGGTATCACATTGTAACAACTCAACGCGGAAATAACATAAAGGTTTAAAAGAAATAAAACATAATGAAGCAATATCATAACCCAACCCCAATGTCACATACAGAGCTGGTATAACCGTTCCGGAATAAACCCTCGAAATACAACTGAAACTACTAGAGTAGAAACAGGGAAATCCTAACTATGAGTGGCGGCTCCTCAAAGTCACTCCTCTCCTGGCTTCTTGCCATCCTCTGCATAAAACCATACATGCCAACAAGAAGACAGAACGAGGAGTAAGAAATCATGTAAACACAACATCATGGAGATAGTAAGCAAGATGAACATACATCATAACATGACATAACAATAAACAAAATATAACATCATTAAAGAACAATTATAACAACATATCAACTTAAACAACATATGCTATGAGGTGCAACACTACTCCGCTACTCTGTTATGCATGTGGATCCAAACTATCTCAGGAAGGCAACTTCGGAGTTACATATCCACATTGACCAAAAAGCACCAACACCAGCAGTTCACCAAACCATGGGTAAACCCCTTGGATAGCCGACACATCATAACGTGGATGCACCACCACGGGGGTGCATGGTTCACCAAACCTTGGGCGAACCACCCGAGACTTGGTCAGATCGCTGTACTCTAGGATGACCTCCCCTATATTGAACTTCACCCATTAATAACTTCAACGTATGAATGCATGAACACAACAACAAACAAGGCAACCACCTCCTTTGCTTGGGCCAATAAGCACCCAAGACTTATCACCATCATCAACATCAACACCTTAACCTTTCTGGTTCAAGGACCCCTTAGCCAAAAAGCACTAAGGTTCAACTTATCAACATCTCGATAAAAAAGCATCGAGGCTCCTTTGGCCAAAAAGCACCAAAGCGTGTGCGTGCGGTAGTCCAAAGGGCACCGACTTAACCAACTTATTATTCTTGTTATCTTAATTAATATTTTAATTAAGTTATCTAACTCTTCTTCATTTGATTGGTGTGTTATTACATTATTGGGAACATTTGGGGTTAGGCACCCCTTTATTCCTTTAATCTCAGATTCTTACCAGTAAGGGGAGCACGAACGTGCTCACCCCAGCACGGTCGTGCTGCCACTTAAGTGGAGCACGGGCGTGCTCCCTGTCCAGCACGACCGTGCTCCTGGGCCAGCCGCACTGTTCTGGGCAGATTCAACTTATGTTCTTGGAGCCAAAAACTCCCCAAACACTCTCAAATCAATTCCTCGGGTCCTTTGACTAATCCAGTTGGCATCAATCCTCACCTCTCACTAACAGTTCATGTTTTGTGAAGCATTCGGGAATTAATCCCTTAATTCCTATGTTAACTAAGAGTCCTAATTAAACTAATTAAAGTCTTATTAACGTCTTCAACATTACCACAACAATCAACCAGAATCATGAGCAATAACAACAGTCAACAATATTCACATCATATTGTCATCAATATCAATGAGCCAATGGTATAACAGTTATCATCAAACATGCAACATCATGACAGTTCAACAACTACATTAAATAGGCATATGACATGCATACCAATAACTAACAACATTCAAAAAACATGTTATAGGCATTAATAACAATTAGGCATATTTGAAGATAACATTAACATTCATAACAGTTAACACCACCAAGGTTATGGGAACCCCTCATCTTATGCTACCCCTTGCCTAATGTATACACTATCATTCTCCCCATACCTGGTATGAATAATTCGATAGTAGAATGCCAAACTGTAGACCACGACAACCAACATGATCTTAACCGGTTACCTCGAACGGCTCGACGAACAATCCCAAACCTTGACTAACACGAAAAGGTTAACCAATTAATTCCCAAATCTTAAACAAGAAAATGGAAACTAAAAAGGGAAGAACTATTACCTTACGATTGACACTTAACGCGTGACTCCATTCTCTAAAACCCAAACGGAACACCAAACAGTGATTGGATTCAAAGGGAACAAACGAGAGAGGCTGCCGTCACACTTAGGGTTGCCTAAAAGTGCCAAAATAGAGTTTAACTCGTAACCCTCGGTTGCTGTTCTGCTTATAAAGGCAGAGACCTGAGCACGGTCGTGCTCCCCCTTGAGCAAGGTCGTGCTTAACTTAGCGCTTGCGAAGCGCGTCCTGCCATTGAGCATGGGCGTGCTCAACTCAGCGTCTGCGGGAAGCGCACTCTCAACGAGCACGGTCGTGCTCCTTAACAAGCACGTCCGTGCTTGTGACCCAGAAAGTCACAAGGCACAAGCCTAAGAGAAAGGATTTTCCACCTAAAACTCCCGCTTAACCCATTCGAAACCTTCCTAACAAACAAGGCATACGTAAACGCGCTTAAACGAAAAACAGGGTGTTGCATAACCCCTTCATCTTAACCTATTCTCGAAACCCACATATTCATAATGATTCTCCCCCCCATACCTGGTATGGAGAATCGAATTCCAAGGAAGAAGAAAGTCCAAGATCCGTTCTTGATTCCGTCTTAGGGTTTAATGCTTGATCAAGAAACATAAAGAAAAAAATGGATTCAATTCCTAATCCAAGAGAATTGAAGAAAAATGATGATCTCTAGGGTTTACATAACTTACCTTGATTAGAACCTAAAAGAACCAATCTATCCTCCAATTGTAAGATCAAACTCCTAAGGGTATGTTCTTGATGAAGAACAACCAATAATGATGGTTGAAGGATTGGAAACTTAGGGATAATTCAAGGGATTCAAAACAAATCCAAGAGAATTGAAAAGAGACAGCTTTTCTAAGGTTAGAAACATGTAAACAAGAGTTTAGTTCGTGGTTTTTTAGGGTTAAGACGGTTTAAAACACGATTTGGGCTCAAATAGAGCCCAAAAGATGTTTTTTGGTTCTACACGATTTGTGGGGCGAGCTCCCATTTGCAAGGCGATCCCGAGAACCAATTTCTGGCAACAGAATTCGCGGGGCGAACCCGATAGTGAAAAGTTGTTTTTAAAATTCTCGTGGGGCAAGCAAGTGTTCGTGGGGCGAGGTCTTAAAAGCCAAATTTGACCAAAACACTCAAAATAAGACTTGTAGTTCATTCTCTAAGCTTTCTAATGCATCCGAGATCATCTCAATTGGACATCTAGAACTCAAGATATGGCCAAAACTATGAAACATATTACTAGGACTCTAAAAGGATTGAACCTTTTTAAGGCTAAACTTCTCCAAATATGAACTTGGACATCAAAAACAAACATAACAATCATATACAAACATATATAAGCCAAGACTAACACATATTAACATAGGGTAAAATTTAGGGTGTTACATGGGGTCACTGGTGGGGCTCATTTAGAAACTTTTTTAAAATTGCTAGGTTGGAGATATTAAATGCTTAAGTTGTAAAAAGTGAAAAGGAGTAACATGTAAAGGTGAAAATCATTTAAGAACTCCAAAAAGTAAAAGCATATGGGTGTTGAGATAAATAAGCTCTAAGCAGCAGTTGACAAGTGTCCATCGAGATCCTGAGAGAGACTCCGGTTGGCCAACCAGTCGACACAAGCATTACCCTCTCGAAAAGTATGAGAGTAGGATATAGTCCAATCTCTCTTAACAATGACTCGTGATTCTTGACTTTATTTTTTATATATATAATTATCTTTTATTTTAATTATGATTAATTTATTTTTTAATTTTAAATATTTATCTTTCAATTTTCACTTTTTAAAATTTTAACTGGTTTTTTTTAAGGGTAAAGGCCCATTTTGGTCCCTGGCAAAAAGTGCATAGGCCATTTTAGTCCCCGACACAAAAAAAACTCATTCGTTAGTCCCTGACAATTACTAACGTGGGACACGTTAGTCTCTACATTGACTTCCGTTAGCCAGCGTCCGTTAGTTGGGTGATGTGATCATTAAATCATCATAGCTGACCGTTATCTATACTAATTAGTCCCTAACAATTACTATCAAGGGACAATTTAGGGCTTTTTGACCAAACTGGGTTCCTTTTAGAAACTATTTACCAGTTTAGGGTTATTCTGAAACTATTTACCAATGGGGGGTCATTTTGGACACGTGGCATATTTTATTTTATTTTCAATTTGACGAGTCAAAGGCGCCACTGCAGTTGGCGCCTAACACTTAAAAAAAAAAAAGACAAAAGGGGAGGCGCCTTCCCCTGCAGTGGCACCTCCCCCTGCAGTATATCACGTGGCACTGGGCCCCAACCAAAAATTGGACGCCTGCAATTTTAAAGGAACAACGCTACAATTTTAAAGGAACGACGCTACAAAAAAAAAATACTATAAGTATAGGGAGTAACGATGACATTAATGATAAAGTATCTATTTAAAACAACAAGAGGCAATAAAAAAAATCCCGTAATAATGAGTAGCAGATAATATCACAGGAGGCATAAAAAAATAATAGCAATAACAATTTACACCAATAAATATCCATCAATTATTACAGTAGTAAAAAAAAATTTACCTTATAAGAATTAAAAGAAAGTCACCTGCAATTTTAAAGGAACAACGCGACAAATAAAATTATACTATAAATATAGGGTGTAACGATGATGATGATGGATGGGTGAAGATGTGACCTGGTGGTATCAGCTTCATCTGAGACATAGTTCTTTAAAGAGGATTTGAGGATTTAATTACTGACAAAATGTCACAGACGTTAAGTCGTTTCTGTTAGGCACCGATGTGGCAAACGAATTTTTTTAGGATGGATCCCAGATGGACCGACACATGCATCGTTAATAGCAGGTAGGATAGTTAATAACTTAAATATTGTTTTAAATATAGTAAAAAAGTAAAACTTTTTTTATTAATTTTTTTTTAAATAAAGTTAAAAAATATTTTTTTAAAAATAAAGTATAAGCAGATGTTGAAATTAAGTAATGTTAAATATTTTGTCTGAATTATTTAATTATAATTATTAAATTAGAAATTAATAAATGAATAAAATAATTAATTAAGTAATAGATAAAGAGTATAAGGGTATATATATTTAAAGTTAATTATTAAATTTTTTTTGTAGCGTTGTTCCTTTAAAATTGCAGGGGTCCCCCCTGCAGTGCCACGTGGTACATTGCAGGGGGAGGAGCCACTGCAGGGAAGACGCCATTTGCAGTGACGCCTCCCTTTTTTTTTATTTTTTTTATTTTTAAGTGTTAGGCGCCAACTGCAGTGGCGCCTTTGAAGGCGCCATCTGCAGTGGCGCCTTTGATCCGTCAGATTTAAAAAAAATAAAATATGCCACGTGTCCAAAATGACCCCCATTGATAAATAGTTTCAGAATAACGCTAAATTGATAAATAGTTTAAACCCAGTTTGGTCAAAAAGCCGACAATTTAGTGCCGAAGTGACTGACCTGTGCTACATCATGAAAGGGCCTTCAAGATTCGGTAAATGCAAATTAAACATGGGTTCCCTCAGCTTCTTACCACATCAGAGCTCGAATGTTAGAACTTGCACTAATCCTGTTCCTGCAAAATATAACAGGTCCAGATCAATTACCAGCAATAATGCCATTCAATTTTAAGAAAAAAAAGAAGGTGGAGGAAACTGAAGTGGGGGAAAGGAAACTAGATAATGAAAAAGGAGATACAAATTTTATTTTATTTTTTTACTTGAGAAACAGAGGACATAGGCCCACCCATTTTTTTACTTTTGGCAGAGCTGATGTATATTATCATTAGGAGGACCTAATGAAGATGGCGATGCAATTGCAGACACTGAAGAAATTAATGTGGCAGGGGAAGCCCGACCTGACTCTGGACCTGTTATATTTTGCAGGAACAGGATTAGTGCAAGTTCTAACATTCGAGCTCTGATGTGGTAAGAAGCTGAGGGAACCCAGGTTTAATTTGCATTTACCGAATCTTGAAGGCCCTTTCATGATGTAGCACATGTTTATCTCAGTCACATTTGTCTCTCGATAGTAAAGGAGTAATTAGTATAGATAATCACAAGGTGGAATGATTTAACGGTCACGTCATCCAAATAACGGATGTTGACTAACGGAAGTCAACGTAGGTACTAACGTAGGAACGTTAGTAATGTCAGGGACTAACAGATGAGTTTTTTGTTGTTAGGGACTAAAATGACTTGCGTATTTTTTGTCAGGGACCAAAATGGACCTTTATCCTTTTTTTAAACAGTTTTAAATATTTAATATATAATTTTTTTAATCATAACTATTTTTTTAAGAAAAAATCCATGCAATATATAAAGAGTTTAATTTTTATGCACTGTCAGTGTAAATGTTTTTACACTACCAACTAATCAGAAATCACGAAATTGATGACTTTTAAGGTGGTTATGATAAGAATCAAAGATTCGTAATGATATGTCAATTTCTGATTGGTTGGCAGTGTAAATTTTTTTTACACTAACAGTATATATCAATTAAATCCATATATAAATTGCTAACTATATTAGTATAAATTATTATACTTTTTTTTATCATATGAATTATTATACTTAGATGCAAATAAAAAAAAGAAAAAGAAATATTACACTTAAATGATATCATAGACAAAAAATATTATGTTGAATTATTTATTATTTTACGATAAAACGACAAGAACTGTTGCGCTGAAGGAGAAAAAAAAAAAAAAACCCTACAATCGGAAACCCTAATTTGCTTCGCTGGTCCTATATATTTCCTATTCCATCAATTAGGGTTTAGATTGAAAAGGGGCTGTGATTACAAAGAGAGAGGGCTCGAGTGGGTTTCCCAATTCGATGGCCGCAGAAATTCTCGTAACCTTGAATCGAAGGTGCCGCCAAGCATCTTTCTCCAAAGAGTTCGGCTTTGGTATCTTTGATTCTCTCCCTCTCTTACTCCCTCCGGTTCATATTATAAGCAAAAATTAAATCGATTCCCTTACCATCGAATTGGCTTTTATTAACCCACAATGACAGATCCATCAAAATTTACACTTGATATGAGCCCTGCACCTTCTTTAGTTCTTTCTTCTTTTTTTTTTTTTTGGTTGCGTAAAGTAATCTTTATTTTCTTGATGTATTTTTATCACTCTGTGGATGAAATTTTGTTTAAAAGTTCGAGTTTTTATGCTGCACTGAGTATAATTTGAACGAGGAAACAGTTTGTTATTGTTTTCTTGTTGGAGCCTTTGTGCACACAGAGAAAGCCTAATTAGAACTGCTGCTTATTTCTATGAAAGATGTTTTCTTTTTGCATTGTTTGCATAAAAGGAACTTTCTTTTCATTCGAAATATGGTTAGTTTGTTGTAATTAGGCAGCGGCCAGACAACCGTAGGGATGGTATCCACAGATGATGGGTTTTCCCTCTCATTACTCTACTGATTCCATCCCATATTTTTTTTTTCTTGAAAAAACTACAATCTTTAAAGCTTGATGGTGAAATATAAGAAAGGGGTCATAAAGATAATAAAGAAGCTGGACTTATCAAATTGACTTCATGTGAAATTTTGCATGCTTTGGTTGGATAATTGGTTTTCCATCTGTGTTTTATTTCTAAGTGGTGTTATATAGTTTGTATAAAAGTTTGGACCCAAAAAGCTGCTTCGTATATGTATAACTAATAACTAATGAAACAAAGCTTGTTGGGATGGAGGACAACTTCAATCGGTTTGCATAACCTTTGAAACTTTCATGATAACTGATTGAGCCTAGTTGACATTGATAAGTCATGAGATTTGTGACAATTCAGGATATGCACCTTTCATATATGTGGTCTAAACAAGGGTGCGATGCATATCCCTAAAATAACAACATGGCTTGTTGTTATATAGTTTCTATACAAAGTTTGGACCCGAAAGGATGCTTCATATTATATTTATATATATAGCTAATGATAAAAGGCTTGTGGGGGTGGAGAACTACTTCAATTGGTTTGAATAACCTTTGAAACTTTCACGAGAACTGTTTGAGCCTAACTGAAATCATTACAATTCAGAATATGCACCTTTCATAGTAGTGGCCTAAGAGTGCGTTGCCTATCTCTAATATAACATGGCTTGTTATATAGTTTGTATAAAAGTTTGGACTCAAAAGAATACTTCGTATGTTTATAACAAATGAATAAAGGCTTGTGGGGATGGGGAACAACTTCAATTGGTCTGTTATCGTTTGAAACTCATGAAAACTGGTTGAGCCTAGCTGACATAGATAAGTCATGACAATTTAGAATATGCACCTTGCATATCCGTGGCCTAAGGAGAGGTGGCCTATGTCTAATATGTTGAAAGTTGCTTCAAATTGTTAATATCTGTTCTGTTGGTTCAATTTAAATTGGGCATTGAACATTGAACCAGATTCCCTTTACCTGAATAAGATTATTTAATGGTCCTCATTTCATTCTCATGCTTTATTTCGTTGTGATTTTAGGCAGATGGATTATATACTCTTTCCCCACAAAGCAGGTTGGGGACTATATTTATTTCGAGTTTTACATTGTAGATATAGGTTTGATTATTTTGTTAGTCTTGATTTTGTTGGGAAAATTCAAAATTCTGGCTTTCATGACAAAGATTCTGGTGCTTGGCCATTGGCAGCACCTAATGTGATTGGAGAAATTTAAAATTGGGTTTCTTGATTCCTAGACCATGAACACATCAGTTGAGACTTGAAATGTGACTAAAAACTATGTGCAATAGGGGTGTGAAGAATATGGAGTGGCCTGCAAACCCAGCCTGTCGACCACCAGATCATGAAAACAACTGTTGCCTCAAGCCTCAACCTAATTTTCTTCCTTTGAAGTTGGTTACTTCCGCCGGAGAAGGATTTTTAGGTACCAATCCCCCTGTTACATGTAGTGCGGTCCTGGCAACTGTAGCAACCTATGCTGTCAATGAAACTTGGTTGTGATCATGTGTGTAAGGCCTTTGCAGATTCCCAATCACCTTTTAACGTCGCTACATGCAGGGGATGGTAGCAAATATCTTTGTTGTGGCCTTCTATGAAGATCTGTGTTATTTTATGCCAAAATGGTTTTTATATGCCCTTGTTTCAACATTTTTTTTGTTTACTTATTTATAATTTTTAATGCTTGAGGATTGTAATTCTCAGTAATGAATATGTTGTTACGAATGACTGATGGCAGATAATTACATGACAGTTTGTTGAGATTCTGATTGTGTTAGGCTATAAACATGTGGGTTGAGTCTGAACATCATCTGCTGCATTTGCCCTTTGGTTTTTGCTTTTGTGAACCATGAGTTACAAAAAGATTGAAGGATTAGAAAATTTGAAATAACTGTCCATGTTAATGTTAAAGAGCATGTGATTGTTATACTCCAGTGCATTGTCTTAGTTGTATCAAGCTGCTACATTTCTAAAATGGCATGCTGCATTTCATTGTTCCCCCCCCATTCCCCAAAACTCCATCCTTAGAATTCAAGTCTTCTCTGGTTGTTTGGTCTGTGCTATTTTAACCTCCCAGTGTCAAGTCCTTATTTTGTTGCATGAGTCAGTACATTCTTAAAGTGGGAGGAGTGATAGCACAATGCGTGAGTGGATTTATAGCTTTAGACATTGTTCCTCCTCGTGTTCTCAAAGTTTATATCACTCATTCCTTTACATGCAACTCTGTATTATTATCTAACAGGTTAGCATAATGGTCCTGTGTTGTTCTGTTTGACAGGTTATCTAACAGGTTAAGCCTTATCTTTATTTGCCTTGTCATGAACATTTTTCACAACATGTAATAACTCTCACTCACACTCATGGGTATTCGAGAGACCCAAACTCTCCTCACTAATCCTTTCCAAAATACAAGATGCTCTCTCTCTCAATCTCTCCTCCTATTTATATAGGCAACATGCCTTATTTCCTAATTTCTTTCCCTAACTTATCCCTAACTGACTACTTTACTAACAATATCTATCATTATCATGTTGTAAAATTGCTCAAACAATGCCCATCCCTTTGGTTTACTATCTACATTTTGAAGTATTATTTATATATTTCAGGATCTCAAGGCCTTGTGCAACTCATACCACCAGGAGTGATCCACTGCTTCGTTTAACATGTAATACAACTGAAGGTATATTCACTCCCTGTATAATAGTGGATTCACCCACCAGCTAAGGAAGCTAAACTCATTTTTGGTAAGGAGACTAACTTTCAACTCAGGTAGAGCTCCTAGCCAAAATGGAAATGAATCATTGATTGGGTTAAGGCTAACGTTAAGATACTAAAGCAGTTTTACAGAATCAATAATGATATTCTCACACTTTTTTCCACACTCATATTTACACATACTATATAACCATTGATTAAATAAAGACTTTTGCTTTGAAAATAACAAAGGATAGATGATAGATGGATATAAAGTAGGTGTGAAAAGGGGGTGTAAGATGATCATTTTCCTTTTACAGTTGATCAATTCTCTTGACAGCTGACCCTTCAAATTGTTATTACTTAAATCAATCATCTTGAGGGCACTTCTTAGTTCTTAACATATGTGCTTGAAGAATGAGACCAAACAATCTGTCAGAATTGTGGGAAACAGATAAATTTAAAGACTTCTTTTTCTCAACATCCAACTCAATAGTGACTTTATACTATTGTTTGGCATGTAAAAGAGCTGCCAGCTCATCCAGGTCTCCAAAAAGTTTTGGAAAATCAACTAAATTGCATGAAGCCAAATCTACATTGGAAGAACTTTTTCCAGTAACCACAGAATTTGTTATCTGATAAATTAAGAGAAGGATTAGACCCAGAAACATGTCAAGCTCTAGCTGATTGAAGAAGGAATAGACCCAGAAAATTTGCATTGTGAAACTGATAACATGATTAAAGAATTAAGATCTCCAATGGATGCAGGTAGTGTATCATAGTAACTTGTGCCTTTGTGTGTTGACTTGCTGATGAGTGCACTTTTGGTTGAATCCCAAATTCAAAATTCTTAAACTGAAGAGTTCACAATGTTAAAGAGAGTTCTTGCAAAGATGAAAGATTTCTTAGTATATCATGTACAGATGATGAAATGGTCACATAATTAAGACCAAATACTTCAAGTTTAGTTGAGTTCTTAATTATTCTTATCAGATTGGATATTTTTGAGTTGGAACAGATTGGTTGGAGTTGGTATTGAAGTCATTGTTGTTCAAATTGTCTTCAACGCACGAGCACAGCAACAAGTCATGAACACACCAAACCTGAAACTCACGAACAAATCACATAAGGAGTTAATTTAACTCACATAAATATTTGCTAAAAGGTTTTTCAATCACCCAGTCTCATTATCAGCCATTTTCAGAGTAATAAACTCTAACCACATTGTATATTTAACAATAAATTTCATTTGGCTGATCTCCAAGTATTTAAACCACCACAAAGGGTGAACACATAACTTGAGTTCCAAATTATCATCATTGTATCCTATATTATACAATGGGAAATTCATAATATAGGATATCACAATACATCTCCTACAAAGTATAGGAGGGAAAAACATTTTAATTTGCACAAATATTATTATTATTAAGTCTAGCATCCACTATTTCACATTTGTCAAGAAATGATTACAATATATATCATCTCTTTAAACCAATTTTGCCTTTAGTCTAGGAGGATAGTCATTCCTCTTTACACATATGCATTAAAATGCACAATCACATGAATTTACACATACAAATTAAACCCCCACAGATCAAAAATATTGTACCACTGTAAATAATTGAACCATAGTGTATTTACATACGGATAACCATCCATACCACTTAGATAATATAGTCTCTGATATTCCACTGAATATATATTTAAACAAACACTCAATTTAGTACATCAAACATCATTTTATGATAACTTACATGATCATAATCACATTACAAATTCATATTCAAATTCATGTTCAACTACCAAACACAGCAAGTCACACAATGGAATGATACATTCCTTATAACCATCCGAACCAATACTTCGAAATCAATTAGACTAAAATCACTGTAAATTATTAATTAAGAAACCAGCCACTACAATTTCAAAGCACATATATTCAATTTTTTTTTTCAAATTATTTACTGGTTATAAAAGAAATTATAGCTACACATGCACTTGGATAATTTGACTTATATCATATCAAATAAAAGTTCAGATAGAGAATTAGGCAACTAGCTTAAAAAATAGCAAATTTTAAAAAAATAAGTCACAGATTGGTGCGTAATATGCACTATTCCATAATGAGGTTACTACAAAATATGAGGTAAACAGGTGAGTAGTAAAAAAAAATCAAGCATGTATAACACACAAATACCATGTCAGAATTAATCTTAAAAATAATATTCATCACATACTGATATTAATTTGATAAATTTGCCATCTAGCTTTTTAGTATTTCAAATGTGATATGTTGTTCACTTCGGCAAAATTGCAGAAACCATCTTCATAGCATGCATTTTACTGTGTCACGAGAGGAATAACATTCCCACCGAAATTCCTTCCTTTCTGATCACACGATCGATCTAATACCCAAACAGCTTCATTTATTCAAACCATAACAATTAATTAAATCAAGGATCCAAAGTTTAGCACGCCATTCCCCAACAATGGCTAAACATTCTGGAGATTTTAATCTCCTAGTCCAAACTCAGTTTCTCACCACATAAACAACCAACACATTAAGATGACACATATAATGAATCAAAAAGACTAACAAGTTCTTCAAGACTAACACATGCCACAGAATTTTAAAACAGTTTAATTTAGACATTTTAACAAACATCTCATACACAAATGTGCAAACCCCCAGGATACAACAGGCCCCTCCCGACAAATGAGCCGAGGTAACAGAACAGCCAAGAAAATTAATATAGATGAAGCAGATAATGTAAAACACAGGAACAAAATAATAGAAGAGAAAAAGAACTTTTAAAAGAAGAAATATGTGCTTCTCTTTTTCGGCAACTTAGGCACAAGTGTTTTCCAAAATATTACAGCCGTACGTCTCTGTTTTCTTCTTTCTCTGTTTTTCTACTTTTCCTGATAGTTTTTCAAAAAATATATATCTATTAAATAGGCTTATATCTCTCCTTTAAAGCTTTAAGTGTCAAAGGATCCAAAAAATTTGGATCAGCCAACAACCCAACGTGCAGTAGATCCATGATTTTCGAAGTTGGTTCGAAGTTGGTCAAATACCTTTTTTGTAGGATCAAATAAAATATAATATTATTTTTATAAAAATTAATTTGACTAAATAATAAAATCCAACCAGATTCATTTTACACTTGTTGTGTAATAATAACATAACCAAAATCAAATATTAACTTTTGAAATATCTCAAAATATCTAACAGTCATTATCATCAATATCAAGCCTTTGAAAGAGACTGCAGTTGGCATTGAGAGTACTATAAAAATTACTTGAATATCATTGTTCTGAGTATTTGTAGAACATTACAACCCATACCTTCTTTTCAGAGCCGGTATGTTCATTTCATCTAATGTGTTAGACTCTAGTGTATGAACATAATAAGCACAAAGAGTGGGAATCTTGTTTTGACAAACTGGGCCTGGATTAAAAACCTATTGATCATTGTTATAGTTGTGAATATGCAAAAAAGGTTAGTGATTTTATGTGATTCAGTTCTTGTCCTTGAATTAAATACCATGCTTTCAGAGATAGTTATATGTATACTACCTACCAATTTTTAGATAGTTAAAATAATATTTTATACCTATCTGTCTTTTGAAATGTGGTAACTTCAGCTGTCTCTAAAAAATTAATTTCAAAACAAAAAAAGAAAATTTTTAAATACACTAGATGGGAAGAGCCTCATTAATTTGGGACAAGTTACATTGATCATAGGCCCAAAAGCGGTGGAAGACAATGTTGCAACCCAATGACCTGAAAGGCAAGAGAAAATGGACAGGCCCATGGTATGGTTAACTGCATCGGACAGATGCAGCTATGTTCAAGGGGACTTGAGCATCTTCAATGAAAGTTGCTCAGCGGCATATTAATAATAAAATATTATTTTGATGTGTCCTATATGATTTTGGGTTACTTAAAATTGGAGTTGCTTAAATTTTTTTGAAGAGAGATGGTGAGTTAAGCAACCTGTTATAGGAACTCTCATTGAAGCGAAAATTGATTGGGTTGCTTAAAATTGAGGTGATCCATTTAAAGAGATAAAGCGAGTTGCTTATATATAGATCATCGGAGATTTGTTGTTAGAAAATTGTTATGTACCAAGATTGAAAAATGGAGTACAGTCCCAACTCCAATTTTTTCAAAGTAAATCTTCAATTTTGTTCTTAAAATTATAAAATTGTATCAACTTCATTCCTGACATTAACAAAGTTTGAAAAAAACGTCCTTGAAGTTGTGAAATACTAATCAATTTAGTCCATTCGTTGGTAATCGTATGGATTAAGTTGATTTTAAGTTAGCGGTATTAAGGATTTAGTTGATTTCAAGTGAGTAAAATAAGGGATTAAATTGAGACCAATTTATGATTCCAAGTGTCTAATCAAGATTTCGGGTTCGAGTCTTGTATGGAAAAATATGGTTAGAAGAGGAGACTCCATTAAAATTGGTCAGTCATATTGCCCAATAGAAATTAATAATCAGGGAAATCGATAAATACTTTGTATCTATATCATAGGGAAAAAAAATGAAAATTGCTTTGCCTCTAGGAATTATTATCCGATTCCATCAATTAGGGGAAATTATTTATTTGATGCGAGCCTAGAGAAAGTCACCGTTAGCCAAACCATACCCATCATATATGCCTAGTGGCTAGTGCACCAACCTATCAGACCCCCTCCCTGGCTCCCTCCTCTCCTTTATGGGCTTTGTACGGATCAATTCTTAGGAGATCTTCATCTCAACATCTCATATTTTTTTTTTCTTTTATGGAATTTTAAGTGGATCTTATCCTTATATATTACTAATTATCACTTTTTATAATTTAGGCATTCCATCTCTCTAATATTATCACCTTCAAAAAATTTACTAAATAAATCTACCAGTGACTCAAAAAACTTGGATTGGTGGGAGGTTGATAGTTATGCATAAGGTTGAAGAAGGAATTGATATTTAATTGGTTTGAATCCATTAGACGAAAACAAATAAAATAGGAAGCTGAGGAATTGATATGAGTAAAAAAGTTTGGATGAGAGAGAACTTTGAGAGACTATATGAATAAAAAAGAGGAGGGAAATTTGAGATACAATGTGAGTAAAAATGAGATAAATTTGAGTGGTCTGGTTGTGTAATTTTTTTTTTTAATGTTGATCACATATATATATAGGGATTGATCTACATTTATTTATTTATATGTCTGTTGGGTTTGGAAATTCTGCAAATGCCTCACATGCAAACACATTGTGAAATCAGTAGAGTGAATAGAGAGGGAGAGGACGAGAGAAATTAGAGAGATTAAGAAATTTTGCATATAATACTTGCACTACTATTCTCATTCACTAATCACATATTTATACACATATATGGCATAGCTTCACATAGTTAGTTACTCAACTAACTAACTAACAACTCTAACTACCAACTAACTCTAACTACCATTTGAATTACACTCTAACACTTCCCCTTAATTCAAATGGTTTGAACAACACAATCAACTATGCCATTATATCTCTAAGTATGATATGCAATTGTGCATCACTATGAAAGTCTAGCATCCCAACTATGTTGGCACCCTAGACCTCACCATTCATTTGCCACATATCATACTTGCCTAAACTTTGAGAGTGATACAACACCTAACTCTTTCCTCATCTGTTCAAATCTGCCTAGCTTTAGAGCTTTGGTTAAAATGTCGACTTTCGCACTTCAGGTTGAACAATGGCACTAATTCCAGCTTTCCTTGAGCAACTTATTCTCTTAGGAAGTGAAAACGAGTCTCAATATGTTTGCTTCTTCCATGAGAGACGTGGTTCTTGGCTAGATTGATGACTGATTTGTTGTCAACCATTAATTTCATAGGCAAGTGTTACTTCAATTCCCATTTCCTTCAAAGAAAGACTCAAGCCAAATAGCTTGGCATGATGCATAGGAAGCTGCAATGTATTCACTTCACAATGGACAATGCAATTACTGGTTGCTTCTTCGAACACCACCACCGGGTGCACTTAGGAGCCGAAACATGTAGCCGGAGGTACTCCTTCTATCGCTTCTCTCCCACACCAATCAGAATCTGAGTAGCCTAACAGCATACTCTCCTCCTTGCCTCTGGTTCTGTTTGGAAACAGCACACCAAAGTCCATAGTTCCTCGCAGGTATCTCAGTATCCTTTTGGCTGCAACTAGATGTGACTTCCTAGGGCTATCCATGAATCTACTAGCCATCCCAACTCCATAGCAAATTTCTGGTCTGCTATTGCAGATGTATCTAAGGCAGCCAATTATCTGTTTGTAGTGAGTGCTGTCAGCAGCTTCTTCTTCATCACTTGTTTCGAACATCACACTTGTTTCAAAGAGGGGTGGTTGCTGGATTACAACCAAATCAAGCTAAACCTCTTCAATACTTCAGAAATATACTTTTTCTGATGTAGAATGATGCCATCTGTTGTATTTGCAAACTCCATTCCTAGGAAGTAAGCCAATCTCCCTAGGTCTGTCATTTCAAATTCAGATTGCAGAGTAACCTTGAATCTCTCAATTTCATTGAGATCAGCTCCTGTAACCAATAGGTCATCAACATACAGACATATAAGAAGCACTGTAACTTCATCCTTCACCATTGTATAAACACCATGCTCAACTGTACACCTGGAGAAGCCTTGCTGCAACAGAAATGAATCTATCCTCTTGTTCCAGGCTCTTGGAGCCTGTTTAAGCCATATAAGGCTTTTCTTAGCCTGTATACTTTGTCCTGGCTTCCTTCAATCACAAATCCTGGTGGCTGCTCAACATAAACCTCCTCTTCTAATGGCCCATTTAGAAAAGCAGACTTCACATCAAGTTGGAATAATGCCCAGCCTTTTGCACTTGCTAGAGCCACTACCAACCTGACTGTTTCTATCCTTGCTACTGGAGCAAATACTTCTGCATAGTCTAGTCCTGCCTTTTGAAAAAAACCCTTTGCCACCAACCTGGCTTTGTGTTTGGCAACTGTTCCATCTGGATTGAGCTTTACTTTGTACACCCATTTCACTGCAATTGGATGCTTATTTGAAGGCAAGTGAGTCAGCTCCCATGTCTTGTTTCTTTCAATTGCAGCCAATTCTTCTAGCATAGCTTGTTGCCACACCTTTTCTTTCATAGCTTCTTCAAGACTGAGTGGTTCAGCATCAGCAAGCAGTGCATAATGCACCAAGTCACCATCATTAGTGACAGCACTGTCAGGAAATAGCTCATAATCTGCTAATCTGGGAGGAATTTGCCTTGCTCTTTGTGGCCTCTGTGACTGCACCACTTGTTCTTGATCATTAGCACTTGACTGAATATGCCAATTATCAAGAACTAGTGATGGTTGTTGCTGAACTATGCTTTCTGCTTCCTTCCAATTCCAACAATCATTTTCTGCTACAATGACATCTCTACTGATTACGCTTTTCTCCTTTGCTTTGGATCATAGAGTTTATAGGCTCTCGTAGGGTGATATCCTACCAAGATCATTGGTTCACTCTTGTCTTGGAGCTTGCTTCTTCTTTGGTCGAGAATATGTTTGTAGCATAGTGAGCCAAAGATCCTTAGGTGAGTGATTATTGGCCTTCTTCCACCCACACAGTTTTGGAACTTGATCTTTCAGCTTCTTTGTTGGACACTTGTTTAACACATAAATAGCAATTTAAATCGCTTCTCCCCGAAGGAATGTGGCAAGTTCTTTTCTTTCAACATGCTTCTAGCCATATCCAACACTGCTCGTTTCTTCTTTCTCGCAAGGCCATTATGTTGTGGTGTATATGGTGTCAGTAACTTCATGTTGAATGCCATTCTTGATACGGGAATGTTTCAAAATCAGTGGAATTGTATTCTCCACCTCCATCGACCCTTAAAATCTTGATGAACCTGTTGCTTTGTTTCTCAACTAGCACTTTAAATCTTTGAAAGGAATTAAGTGCATCACTCTTACACTTAAGCGAAAAAAATCCACATCATTCTACTGAATTCATCCACAAAAGAAATGAAATACTTGTTACCTCCTAAAGAAGGTACCTCAAAAGGACCACAAATATCCGAGTACACCACTTCTAGCACTTCTTTGTTGCTCTCATTGGAAGACATGATTTGAATGCCTTTCTTGATTGTTTGCCACCACACAGACCTCACACACCTTTTCTCGGTATCTTTGTAATCGGAATTCCAGCTACCATCTGCTTTGCACCAAGTTGCTTTAGACTTTTGAAATTGAGGTGTCCAAGCCTTGAGTGCCACACCAACTCCCCTCATCAATCTTGGTTGCTTTCGGACATTGAACTTGACAATTCTTTAGGTTGATTTGGAAGGTTCTGTTCTTGCACAGAGGTGCCTTCAATATCGAGTCTTCCACTAGAGTTGAACATCTCCAATGCATCATTCCTCATTATCACAGAGAATCCTTTCTCAATTAATCGGCCAATGCTCAAATAGATTACATTTCATTTACGGTACATACAACACATTTTCTATCACAAAGAGAGTTGCCATTCCTTCTTCCGATGACAATATTGCCAACACCTTGAAAGACACAAGGTTCACATCAAGAAACCTTATTCTACTCCTTCTTGAAGTGTCAAGATCAGTCACCATCTCTTGTTACTGGTCATGTGGTTTGAACAACCAGATATCAAGATACCACCGCTCGATGTTTGAGGATTCATCACTAGTTGTCACCATTAACAAAGACAAAGATCCTCATCTCGAGTCTTCTTGAACAATATGAGCCTCATCATCATCACTTTCTTTCTTCTCGCTTCCCCTTTCGATGCCAACACTCATCTGCAAAGTGGCCATACTTCTCACAATTGAAGCACTCGCACCTTTCTTTTGTCAAACTTTCTTTTGCTATTTTTCTGCTTAGCAGGGCCCTCCTCCTCTTTTAGAGGATTCAGTCTGTCACCATCGAGATCTTGGTCTTTCTTGTTTGGAAGGCCAATCTCCTTTGGTGAATTTGCCCTTTCCTTTCTTCCATTTGTTCTTTTCACTAGCACCTTTCATGTTGACATGAGCAGCCAAAGCATGATTAGACATATCATCTGACTTTCCCTTCCTTCTTTCATTCAGTCTCAGCTCATGAGCTTCTAACGAACTTTGAAGTTCTTCAAACTTCATAGTTCCAATGTCTTTAGCCTCTTCGATTGCAACAACAATATGATCAAATTTAGGAGCTAGGGTTCTAAGTACCTTATCAATTAACTGTTGATTAGGTAATCGATCACCACATATTGTTATCATGCTTGTAAGGCTTTGAACCCTGTTGAGATAGTCAGCAACCCTTTCATTCTCCTCCATTTCCATCAACTCATATTGTCTCCTCAGCACTTGCAATCGAGCCTTCTTGACCTTCTCATCACCAGAGTAGCATTTCTCAAGAATGTCCCATGCTTCTTTGGCATTCTTGGTCATGCAATGATTTTGTTGAAATGTCTTTGGATCAACTCATTGATGCATAATGAACATTGCTTTGCAGTCTTTCTTCTTAGACTCCTTGTAGACAGCTCTCTGCTGCTCAGTAGCATCCTCTTCAAGTTCTTGAAGGCCATTCTTCACAATATCGGCTACTTCTTGATAGCCAAAGATCACTTTCATCTGTGTGCACCATTTCTCCCAATTCTTGCCATCAAGAACAGGAAGATTCATTGCAAAATTCCCATTATCAGCCATGATTTCACAGCTCAAATCGCACCACAAGGAACCACCTTTCTCACTATTTTCGGGTCCCAAGAAACACACACACTAGCTCTGTTATACCAACTGTTGGGTTTGGAAATTCTGCAAATGCCTCACATGCAAACACAGTGTGAAAACAGAAGAGGGAATAGAGAGGGAGAGGACGAGAGAAATTAGAGAGATTAAGAAATTTTGTATATAATACTTGCACTACTATTCTCATTCACTAATCACATATTTATACACATATATGGCATAGCTTCACATAGTTAGTTACTCAACTAACTAACTAACAACTCTAACTACCAACTAACTCTAACTACCATTTGAATTACACTCTAACAATGTCAAATGTTTAACCTTTATTCAATGGCTCTTGTATGGAATCGGTACATGCTGGCCACTTTTTCCCTTGAAGTATCCGTGCTTGTATGAACCATCTGTGCTATAAGCACCTCTCAAAATTCAATATTTACATTACAAAGAATGTCAGTGAATATGTTAATGAAAGATTCAACTACCAGATTCATCAATGAAGTGCTCGGTTTGATCAATCAGAACAAACAGAATTACACGTTTAAATGACTAAACTATATTAAGTTTTCGTATGAAAAGGACTGAAAAGGAGCCAATTTATTCAATGTTCAAAATAAATTATAAACAGGTAAAGGTTTCATTGGGCTAGAAAGCGTAATAACTAGCCTGAAATCCTGGATCACATGCACACTGCTACTTTAATTTCGCTCCTCATTGGGGCTAGAATGGACAAAATAAATGCAATCATATAAATTATTATTATTATTATTATTATTATTATTATTATTATTATATATATAATTTTTAAGATAGTTATGATAAGAGTTAAACATTTTTAATTATGTAATAATTTTAATTGATTGGCAATATAATCTTTTTTAAATTGATTGTGCATATCAATTAAAAATGTTTTCCTCCTATCATAAATTGTCATATCATGAAAATGTTTAACTTTTATTGTAACTATCTTAAAAGTTACATATAGGATGATGATGATTTATGTATATTATAATTTTTTTTACCCTAATAATATATCAAATATAAGAGTTTTTTTCTTTAAGTTTAATTTATATGCATTATCAATATAAATGATTTTTACACTTACATCCAATAATATCTTGATAAATCACTATTATTATTATTTCCTTATCTTAATTATTAAAATTAAAGTATGCGTGTCAACATGTTAGTGAATGTAAGTTAATTTTTTTTACACTGACACTGTAATAAAACAAAGTAAATTAAACTCTCTTTTTTATTTCTAATAAAAAAATTAAAAGGCAGTTAAAAATGTACGGAGAGAGAAAATGTTTGTAACTCATTTTTAAATTCAACCACCGCCAATATCAAATTTAGCAACCATATTGAAGGGGAAGTTGCATATTTAAATTGCAACGAATAAAACCTGAAAAATAACCGTTTAGATTTGTTTTTGGTGCAAAGCTTTGAGAAGAGATATATTCATATGTATATCAACGGTTCAGTTGCTAAAATTAATCTATAAACATCAAAAAGTGAATTTCATACTCGCATTACACAAAAAACTTTTTAACACGTCTCCTGGGGTTACTTGAACTTTGATGGTTTGATCTTACGGCTATGTACAAATACATTATAGCAGAGATCAATGTAAGCAACACTAATCGGTATCACAAATTAATTCCACAGAAATATGATGCCATTTAATTGTTACAAGTGAAATTCACAATAATAAACTTGAGCCTTGTTGTGCAGTGTTTGAGATAAAATACGGCTTTGGTTAAACTAGTGAGTTGTTATGGCTGTCTGTCTTTAGTAATAGAAATTTGATGTTTGATTCAGTTGCCGCCCCTTGTACGCATAGCATATATCCAACCTTGTGGATCACGTTAGCCAGCGACCCTTTTCAGTTCTTTATAGCTGGCGGAGCTAACGGAGATATGCTGTATTCACAAGAAATCACATGCTTCTTTCAGGGAATTCACAACCCCATCACAAATATCATCTCTCTCTCTCTCTCTCTCTCTCTCTCTCTCTCTCTCTCTCTCTCTCTCTCTCTCTCTCTCTCTCTCTCATCACTGGGTTCATTTAATTAAACTTTAAGCTTCCTAAACAAGTATTTTTTAGTAAAGTTCTAATTATATTACGAGTTCTGTTAACGTGTATCACTAAAACATAGATTAAGGAATAAAGGGTTGGGCTATGGTGCACCACCCACATTTTACACCACCCATTACATCACCCATGTGGCAAATTTTGGACCAATCAAATTGCCACATAGGTTAGTCAAAATTTCAAACTTTATAGTTGTATTATATTGTAGTCAAACTATATGAATACGGTATATTGTAGTATAATATATGTGCTTTTTGTATTTACAAATTTAACTCATATTAAAATAATGTTTTTTGATTAAAAAAACTAATTATATTGTAAAATATTATTGACAACGAACATTATTTTAATTCATATTAAAATATTATTTTGTAATATAATAAGTTTTTTTAATAAAAAAATATTATTTTAATATGAGTTAAATTTACGAATATAAAGAGTACACATACTATACTATAATATATTATATTCATATATTTGACTACAGTAGAAATACAACTAGAAAGTTTGAAATTTTGACCAAACCATGTGGCAATTTGTTTGGTCCAAAATTTGTCACATATGGGTGGTGTAAAATATGGGTGGTGCACCTTAGGCCAACCCAGGAATAAAATGAAAAAATAATTTTAAATCCTCATATTCAATGCTCTCATACTTACTGAATAAAATTTTTTTTATTATTTTTTATACTAATCTCAAATAAAAGTTATTAAATAAAAATTACAAGTATATATTATCTTGAAGATCTAAAAAAAATATTTAATATACTTTTATTTAATTAAGTAATAAATTATAAGCAATAAATAACCTTTAACCTATGCTTTAATGGTACACGTTAACAAAATAATTTAGTATGTGTTTGGACCCGCGTTTGACAAATTTGATTTGATTTTGAATGTAATTGATTTTGTAGAATTGATTTCAATACAATTGAGTTTAAAATAAAGTGATTTATGTTTGACTGTTTTTATTCTGAAAGCAAGTTTGATGTAAAAGCAGAAGCTACTCCAAGCTGCTTCTGATAGAATCAATTCTGGATGCAAAATTGAGTCCACAAATTTGTAACAAAACACCTTTTTTAACCAGAATCACGTTTGACAGGTGCAGAAGCACTTCTGAGGACTCCAGGAATGGAACCAAACACACACTTATAGAATATATATAGTATATAATTGTATATCTTTGAAGATCTAGGGATAGACCATTCCAATGGAGAGTGATTTGGCACTATGATTCTCAAACATAGTTGAAATTTCCTCCCCTTGTGTGATCACCGGGAAAGCTTCACTTTTGGAACATGCTTGCTGGCTCTAGCTCTTGCTACACTACAAAACAAACTTTTCTTTACAACTTAATCAGTGTAGCCCTTTCTTGTCTTCTCATTTCTCCCTTTTCTGTCCTTTTAATCACAATTTTGATTTACAATATTTTATTATATTTTAAATGGACATATCTATCTAGTGTTGTAGTCTGTATATTAAAAAGTTTAGCACTACATTATATATGAAAGCACATATAAATTATATTCGTGAGAGATTAAAGAATCACAATACAGTGTACGCAGTACTATCCTACAATTTCCCCTATTATAAATATATAAGCATAATTATTGGTTAGAAAGTTAAAAAATGTGTCGAGCATCTAAACTCCACAGTTAAAGATACCAAAATTTATCAGATCGTTCTCATTGCCGAGGCTAATGACCAACAAGCAAATATTATAAAATCTATCCTAGATTCATTTTGCAGGTGTTCTGGCCAAAAGGTAAACTTGAGTAAGTCCAAAATCATGTTCTCAAGTAATATCAGTGATAACTTGAGTACTCATATCATTAGTATTCTTAATTTTGATATTACTTATGACTAAACTAGCTACTTGGGAGTTCCAGTTTTTTCAGGAAGAAAAAGCAAAGATGTATGTGCTTTCATTATTAATAAAGTTAGAAGCAAACTTACTGGATGGAAAACCAAAACTTTGTCCTTTGCAGGAAGGATCATTTTGGCACAGAGTTGCATCATGAGTATTCCAATGTATGTAATGCAATCTACTAGCCTTCCAGCATCTATTTGTGATGAGGTGGAGAAGCTTTGCAGGGACTTCATCTGGGGCTCTACTTCTGAATCAAGGAAATGCCATCTTATATCTTGGGAGTCTATTTGCAGACCAAAAGAGGAAGGTGGATTAGGATTTAGAAGTTTGAGGATGGTTAACACTTGTTATATGATAAAGCTCGACTGGGATCTAATAATCAACAGGGGTGCACTTTGGGTAAAGGTGGTTCGTGCGAAGTATAATAGTGGAAATCTCCTCATCCCTAAGGTCAAATGTGGCTCCAATGCGTCTCATATATGGAGAGGAATTTCTGGGGCTTGGAATCTGGTGAATCAGAATATTACATGGGTTTTCAGGAATGGGCATAGCATCAAATTTTGGCAGGATAATTGGGTTCCAGGAGTTGGTCCTTTGAGTGAGCATGTCTCATCAATTCCGGATCATACTTGGAATTTTACAGTTTCGGCCTTTGCTTCTGAAGATGGATGGCAATGGAACGATATTCAGGCTGTTCTACCTCTTCCAATTTGTCAGAAAATAGCTAGCATCAAGCCTCCGGTTGCAGGTTTTGAAGACTTTCCCATTTGGAACTTCTTGTCAGACGGTTTCTTCTCCATCAAATCAGTATACCAACACTTATACAAGGAGTTGGCTATCCCAAACCAAGGGTTTCCCTTTGATAAAATATGGAAATGGATTGGCCCGCCTAGGATTCAGACGTTGATTTGGAAACTAGCTCATGGTAGATTAATGACTAACGAATGGAGGTTTCGAAGGAATATGTCGAATGACTCGATGTGCCCTTGTTGTAAAGCCTACCCAGAAACCCCAGCTCATGCTTTTAGGGATTGTGAGGTTGTAGTTGAGTTATGGAACAAATTGGTATCTGATGATCACTGGAGCAGCTTCTTCAGTGTTGGTTTCAAACAATGGTTAAAAGATAACCTCTTCGTGAAAGACGCCGGTATGGGGCATTGGGATTGGCCGCTTCTATTTGGGATTGTCCTTAGTAGTCTCTGGCAAGAACGAAATCAATAAGTTTTTGCTGGGGCCAATTCGAGTTTGGACGCCATGTATCAATCAATTATCAAGCAAGCAGAGTTCTCTCACCATGAGATCCTGAATCCAGGGTCCTCAGTCGCTTTGGCTAGTAAAGTGGGTTCCACCACCGCATAATGTCTTTAAGCTAAACACTAATGGATCTCATATTCATGGAGCTCATCTCTCTGCTTGTGGAGGGTTAATTAGGAATTTAAATGGGCAATTTATATCAGGATTTCATTATAATTTTGGAGTCTCAACTTCCATTGTTGCTGAAATATGGGGGTTGATTCATGGGCTCAAGTTGGCTAAAAGTCTTCATCTCAGTAAGATCATTGTAGAGCTTGATTGTGAGGTAGTGGATTGTCGCAACCATAAATTACGACGAGGATGACGATAAAAAGAAATTTTAAGGAAAAGTAGAGTTGCCACCAATTTTATTTAATTCAGGAAAAATTGGAAAACCTTTAAAAAATGGTCTTTGAAACCAAGTTGAGTTCGGGAGTCGGTTACGAGTAGGGAAGGTGTTAAGCACCCTACATCGCCCATCCTACGATGGTACCTTGAATTAATCGTGCAAAATTAAATTATTTATTTGTTTACCCCAAAAATATTTGCAAGGAAGGATTTGTTTATTTATTAATATTTTCTTTATTTTTATGTTTCTTTATTGTTTTATTTATTTATTTTTTTAAAATATATATATATATATATATATTATTGATAAATCCTAAATGGGATTGAACATGTCACGTAAGTCCATAGGGCAACCTCGAAGCTAAGGGATTGAGCATGACACTTGTCATAGAGCAACCCAAAAACATTAAATAAATTATTGATTAATTATCCACATTAAATAGACTAAAAAGAACACAAAAATAATGGAAAAAATTAATTTTGGCTTGACGAGATGATTGATCCCGCTCCTACGTATTCCCTGCTTCGATGGGAAACTCAAAGCCACGTAGTACTTGTAGAAAATATTTTATTTGTTGGTTTATTTTAAATTTTATGAAAAGGTTTTTATTTTAATTTTTCTAAAAAAAGGTTTTTTATATATTTCATTTTTATTATCAAAAACTCCTAAGTGAGATGGAACATGGCACATAGTCCATAGAACGATCTTAAACCTAAGGGATTAAATGTGATGCCTCTCACAAAGTAATCCAAAAATTATCTCTAAAGAAACATTCTATTTTATTTAATTTATTGCTTACGAATTGAAAACTAAAGAATAAAATTAAAGTTTGACTATAGCATTTTTTTTTTGGTTAAGCGACCAGCCCACTAAAATACTCACATCAAGATCAACATTATATTTAGCCCAACAAGACATTCAAACCAAGCCCATATACTACCAAAGAGAAGGTTAGGTCAGACTAAAAAAAAGGAAACAAAGGTAAAATTAAAAAACGGAAAGAAAAAAAAACCAAATAAAAAAGCATAAAACAAAAGGGAAAGGAACCAGAACCTTCTCCTAAACAACAACTACACAGAACTGGCAGGGGCAAGATGCCACAAAGCGGCCGAGGAAGGAGACGGCGGCTTGGGATCCGACGCGGCGGTTCCGGCCCAGAACGACGGTGCGGTTCGCGGTGGAGGCACGACGCTCGCACTACGAAGCTCGGACCAGACGCGAACAGGAACGTGATCGGAGCAGGCGGTCCAGACGTGGTGGTCGCGTGGTCTTTTCCTTGCAGTGGCGAACGACGATCGAAGCTTAGGCGGGGCCGGAGGTCTTGGTGGTGGCGCAACTGGACAGGGCGGCGTGGCAGGGACTGAGTGAAGAAAGAAGAGAACTTTGGTTTGGAGTTTTAGAGAGTGGAAGAATGAGATGTGGGTTGTTCTGTTGTTGAAGAGTAGAAAACGTTAAAGAAGAAAGAATGGAAGGGAAGGAACGAAAAAGTGGAGGTCGGAGAGCCCAGAGCAACGTGAAGAAATCAACGTGAAAATAAAAGAATGGGAGAGAGCAAGCGAAAAAAACATCAAAACTGATCCCCTATTCTGATCTCTGTTGTGATTTTTATAATGCCCATTCCTCTGATCTTGATCCTAAAATCCCGCCAAGATTAAGATTGTTATCTGATCCTGATCCTAAAAACATGCCAAGATTAAGATTTCCATCCTTGATTTGAAATCAAAATCTACCGAACCTCATCTACAAAATTAAATTCAAATTCAAAATAAAGTGGTTGCTAGGGTTTGTTGGAGGAGGATGAAATGGAGTTTTTATTTTCTTTTCAAATTTTTATTTTATTATTTTTTTTTGAATTTTTTTTTAGTGAAGACTAAGAGACCCGGTTAAAATGGGGTGTTCACAGTCTTCTTTACTTGTTCATTACTATAATACATGAAGAAAGAACGATTTTTCATGTGGTAATAGTAAAGAACTAGTAAAGAAAATGAACTCACATTTTAGCCGGGATGGGAAACAGGATGGAGAAAATTAAGCTTTAGAGCTTGGAAAATAAAAGTGAAAGTGGGCCTCAAATCCCAAGTATAAAATTAGCAGTGAGCCTCAGAGCTCGAAAAATTAATTTGCAGCGGGCCTCAGATCCCAAAAATAAATTTGTAGTAAGCCTTAGAGCTCGGAAAATAAATTGCAGCGGGCCTCATATCCCAAATATAAAATTAGCAGTGAGCCTCAAAGCTCAAAAAATAATTTTGCAGCGGGCCGTAGATCCCAAAAATAAATTTGCAGTGAGCCTCAGAGCTCGAAAAATAAAATTGCAGTGGGCCTCAGATCCCAAAAATAAATTTGTGGTGAGCCTCAGAGCTCGAAAAATAAATTGCAGTGGGCCTCATATCCTAAAAATAAATTAGTAGTGAGCCTCAGAGCTCGAAAAATAAAATGCAGTGGGCCTCAGATCCCAAATATAAAATTTGCAGTGAGGCTCAGAGCTCGAAAAATAATTGCAGGGGGCCTCAGATCCCAAAAATAAATTTGCAGTGAGCCTCAGAGCTCGAAAAATAAAATGCAGTGGGCCTCAGATCCCAAAAATAAATTTGCAGTGAGCCTCAGAGCTCGAAAAATAAATTGCAGGGGGGCTCAGATCCCAAAAATAAATTTGCAGTGAGCCTCAGAGATCGAAAAATAAAATGCAGTGGACCTCAGATCCCAAAAATAAATTTGCAGTGAGCCTCAGAGCTCGAAAAATAAATTGCAGTGGACCTCAGATCCCAAATATAAAATTAGTAGTGAGCCTCGGAGCTCGGAAAATAAAATGCAGTGGGCCTCAGATCCTAGAAATAAAATGATGGTAATTTACCTTTGTCTCAATTACAACTGAACCACACGCTCCATTAAAAGACTTCGACCAATCAAACCTTTGTTTATCAACAACTCTGAGTCAGTATCTTTCGATTTGGGGGTTTTTTTTTCAAAGCGGTGAAGACACATAGAGCGATTATTTCCTTCAAGACTAGGACTCGTGGAGACTCTCATTATTGCTTTTCTTTTCTCCTCATTGTGCACCGTTATCTCCCTTGTTGACTTTGAAATGCTGGGCTTTCTTTGGTTCAAACCATTCATTGAAGTAACCATTAGAATTATCCAATCATACTATTAAACTTAAATTTACTTCAATTGAGACATGACTTCAATGCGCAAGCATGATTTAAGCACAATAGGGAAAAATGGATGAATAAAATCCTTGCCTTAATATGAGAATTTGCATTGTACATAAGGAAATTGGAAAGAAAAAAGGGAAATACAAAGGGGTGTATGGGAATTGTATCAAAAGGGATAATGGAACGAAAGAAAACTGCATAAAAATTTGCCCCAGTATTGGTTCCTCGATCCTCTTAACTGATTCCCAACAACTGTTTGACGTCACAGATCCTGGTCTCAGTTTCCACATACATCCTTTCATTAACATTTCAATGATTTTCTTTGCCCCATTGTAGCCAGTCACAGACAAAATTGCCCCAGTGTAGCAAGTCATGAGCAAAATTGCCCCAGTGTGGTGGATATTAAGACATCACTTAAACTGCCCTTGCGGGTTTTCAGCCTAAGATTCATCTTCTGTGTCCTAATTTTTGCTTAGGTCTCCCTTTCGGGTTTTCAACCTAACGGACTTCTCTCTCTCTTCTTTTTTTTTATGCCCTAACTTTTGCTTAGGCCGCCCTCACGGGTTTTCGACCTAACGGACTTCTTCTTATTTTATTTTATTTATGCCATAACTTTTGCTTAGGTGGCCCTTGTGGGTTTTCGACCTAACGGGCTCTCCCTTTCTTTTTTATTTTTTTTATCAAGCATAGAACTTTTTCACGGCATCAGAGTTTACAGGTCTCGGTAGCTCTCGTCCGTTTTCATCTGTTAGGACCAAGGCTCCGCCTGAGTATGCCTGCTTTACTATATATGGCCCTTCATAATTGGGTGCCCACTTTCCTCGGGCATCTTCTTGGTTGGGAAGTACTTTCTTTAACACCAAATCACCTGGTTGAAACTCTCTATGACGAACTTTCTTATTAAAGGCTTTAGCCATCCTTCTCTGATATAGTTGTCCATGACAAAGGGCCACCAGTATTTTTTCCTCAATCATATTTAACCGATCATATCGAGCTTTCACCCATTCTGATTCTTCCAAGTCAGCTTCCATCAACACTCTTAATGAAGGGATTTCAACTTCTATAGGAGAAACAATCTCCATTCCATACACCAATGAGAAAGGCGTTACCCCAGTACTTGATCATATATTGGTACGATACGCGTGCAAAGCGTATGGCAACATTTCATGCCAATCTTATAATTTACGACCATTTTAGCAACAATTTTCTTGACATTCTTGTTGGCCGCTTCTACCGCCCCGTTCATCTGAGGTCTATATGGGGTGGAATTATGGTGCTTGATTTTAAAAGTCTCTAATAACTTCTTTACATCCGCCCCATTAAGATTGGCAGCGTTATCTGTAATGATTCTTTTTGGTATTCCATAGCGACAAACGATATCTCTTTTTAGGAACTTGGTAAACACCTTTAGAGTTATATTGGCATATGATGCTGCTTCTACCCACTTAGTAAAGTAATTTATTGCAACCAGGATGAAGCGATGTCCGTTTGAAGCCTTGGGATTGATTGGTCCAATGACGTCTATTCCCCACATAGAAAATGGCCATGGAGACACCAGATTGTGTAGTTGGAACGGTGGAGCTTTGATCCGATCTGCATATATTTGGCATTTACGGCATTTTTGGACATACTCCAGACAATCGGCTTCCATTGTTAGCCAATAGTGACCATTTCGTAGGATCTTGCGTGCCATCATGTGACCATTGGCATGTGTTCCACATATCCCTTCATGAACTTCTGTCATAATAGTCCGAGCTTCACGAGCATCAACACATCTTATGAGGACCCCATCATAGTTCCTCTTATATAGAATTTCGCCATCTAAGTAAAAGGACATTGACAATCTACGAATCGTCCTCTTGTTTACTTCATTTTCTTCAGCTTGGTACGTTCTACTCTTCATATATTGCTTGATGTCGTGATACCAAGGATTACCATCGAGCTCTTCTTCCACATGTGCACAGTATGCGGGCTCATCTTGTACCTTCACTTGAATAGGCTGGACGGTGGTATGGAGACCCAGCTTTGTCATAGTGGCTAATGTGGCTAAAGCATCCGCAAATTGATTCTTGTCTCGAGTCAAGTGCGAGAAAGTAATCTCATCAAACTTTGCAACTAACCGAGTCAAGTATTTCTGGTATGGGATGAGCTTGGGATCTTTAGTTTGCCATTCGCCGTTGACTTGATAAATGATTAAGGCTGCATCTCCAAAGACTTTTAGCTGTTTTATTCCAAGATCAATTGCTGCTTGTAATCCACTTGCACACGCTTCATACTCAAAGAATATTGTTGGTGCATTCAAATTCGAGCTTAATATCCACTGGGTATTGCTTGCCCTCCGGAGAGACAACCACCGCTCCTATGCCGCTTCCATGCTTATTAACTGCTCCATCAAAATACATCTTCCACATATCATCTTCCTCTGTTTCACCTTCTTCCAATGACAGAGATCTCTCCATCGTGGAACTCGGATATAATTGGCTGTCCTCCCTCAAGAGGGTTTTCATCTAAGTGATCAGCAATTGCACTTCCCTTAACGGATTTCCGGGTCACATACTTAATATCGAATTCTGATAAAATCATTTTCCACTTTGAGACCCTTAATGATATGTGAGGACTTTCAAAGATGTACTTCAAAGGGTCCATTCGAGAGATTAACCAAGTGGTGTAGTATAACATGTATTGCCTGAGTCTCTTGGATGTCCATACCAATGCGCAACAAGTCTTCTCAATTGCCATGTATCGGGCTTCGCAGTCATTAAACTTCTTGCACAGATAGTAAATTGCATGTTCTCTCTTGCCAGACTCATCATATTGCCCCAACATTGCCCCCATTGAGGTTGGGAGGATCGTGAGATACAGTATCAAAGGACGACCTTGAGTGGGCGGCACCAACACTGGTGGGTTTAATAGGTATGCCTTTATTTTGTCAAAGGCTTCCTGACATTCCTCATTCCATCTCCCCGGATTATTCTTCTTTAATAGCTTAAAAATAGGCTCACACGTGCTTGTCAAGTTAGCAATGAATCGGGCAATGTCATTTAATCTCCCTAGAAAACCCCATTACTTCTCGTTCATTCTTGGGAGTTGGCATGTCCCTGATCACCTTTGCCTTTTCGGGCTGTACTTGTATTCCTTCCCTGTTGACCACAAAACCCAACAATTTCCCAGTTGAGGCTCCAAACACACATTTTGTGGGATTGAGTCTCAGATTGTACTTCCTTAATCTCTCAAATAACTTATGAAAAACTGCTACATGACTTTCCCCCTCCTTAGACTTAGCCACTATGTCATCCACGTATACCTCTATTTCCTTTTGCATCATATCATGGAACAATGTTACCATCGCACGCTGGTAGGTAGCTCCGGCATTCTTCAGCCCAAAAGGCATTACTCTGTAACAAAACGTTCCCCAAGGTGTGATGAAAGTCGTCTTCTCTTTGTCATCGACATCCATGAGAATCTGATTGTATCCTAAATACCCATTCATGAAGGAGAATCTGTGGTTCCTTGCTGTGCTGTCTACGAGGACATCAATATGAGGCAATGGGAAGTCATCCTTTGGACTTGCTTTGTTCAGATCTCTGTAATCCACACACATTCTTACTTTTCCATCCTTCTTTGGTACTGGTACGACATTAGCAACCCACTCTGGGTGTCTCGACACTTCCACAAACCCGGCTTCTAACTGCTTAGTTACCTCTTCTTTGATCTTTAGTGACATATCTGGATGCATCCTCCTCAACCTTTGTTTCTTCACCACCGTATCTGGGTACAGTGGGATTTTATGTGATGCTATCTCCGGATCCAATCCTGGTATATCTTTGTAGGACCATGCAAACACATCAAGGTACTCCTTAAATAGCACGACCATTTCTGCATGTTCTGGATTATCCACTATTTTCAACTCCTTCTTGTCTTCCTCGGTCCCCATATTAATCACTTCTATAACTTCATAATTTACAGTGAACCCATTTTCTGAGCGCTCTATTGACTTTGTAAATTCCTCAATGGCTTCTTCTTCCACACTAATCCCAGAATCGTCTTCGTCAACAGCCGCAAGGGAATCAGTAAATGAGGTTTCAAGGTTCCTTCTGTGAGACAAACCTTCGACGGTGTTGAGGTTTCTGAAAGAATATGTTTGAAACAAGAGAAATATAGGCAAGGATATTATTCAAGAAATGAAGTGCAATTGATATAAGATAAAGAGCAGGGAAAGGAAGACACCAAGAAAAATGCTGAAAAATCATACTAACTCATTTTATTCATTTCTCAACCAAAGTAAACATCAGTTTATACGAGATACAAAAAGGTAATTACTTTGGAAATAACATCAACAAATGGTTCAGACTGCCAATTGCCAAGGACCTCATTGTCAGTAGAGAGATAAATAACAGGGTTTCTTGCTTGCTCCTCTTCAAGTGCACTGATAGTGAAACGAGGGGAAGTCAACTTTTTTGGCGAGATCACTTCAGTTGATGCTGAGAAAGTATCTGTCAAATGGGGGGTATAATTAAATTCCTTTCTTTCTTATCTCTTGCCTCTGAGAGTCGGGTACTTCATATTTTCTGCTAGAGAAGGATTGTATCCTAGTCCATGTCTTCCATCTCTTGTAACTGCTGTGATCGGTTGAGGGATCCCTTGGAGGCTTGCCCCTAGACCTCTTCCTTTCTGATACCCGTTCCTTTCCATTATACAGACTGCCACTTCATTCACATTTTGTATTGGCAGCTCCTCCTTCTTGCTCTCTGGCTTCAGGATTTCAAAACTACGTAGGGAATCATCCTCGACTTGCTCTGCACTTTCTACGTATGGTACGGAAACAGGCTTTGAAAGCATGATTTCCTCTTCACCGCGGAGGTAATTACAGCCCCATCCTGAATATATTTCAGACAATGATGCAATTTTGATGGAACAACACCAGCTTCATGAATCCAAGGCCTTCCTAGGAGCATGGTATAAGAGGGCTGGATCTCCATGACTTGAAAGAGAACACGAAAACAACTAGGCCCTACTTCGAGGGGCATAGTTATTTCCCATAAGATCCCTCTTGCTGTCCCATCAAAGGCTCGCACAATCCTCTCTTGGGGTGTCAAATCCGTCAAGCCTATGTTTAGATGCTCCAGAGTGGACAACGGAATCACATTCAATGCCGAGCCACCATCTATAAGCACCTTCGCAATCATAAATCCTTTGCACCTTAGGGTAATGTGGAGTGCCTTAGGACTACCTCTAAACTTTAAAAACACCTCATCTTCCGAGAAATTGATCATGTTGATCCGCCTCACCGGATCCATCACGTTTACTACATTCTCTGGCGTGACGTCGCGATTAACATAAGCTTCATTCAACACCTTCAATAATGTCTTACGATGCATTTCCGATGTGAGGACAAACGACAAAAGGGATATTCTTGCCGGTGTTTTCTTCAACCGCTCTATCACATCGTATTCACTTTGTTTCATGATCTTCAGAAACTCTTCTTCTTCTTCTTCTTCCTTCTCTTTTCCTTCATCTTTGGTATTCTTCCTTGCTTCTTCTTCTACCGGGTCATAGTATCACCCGCTCTTTGTGATGCCTCCAATTCTCACAACATTAGTAACCTGGGCCTTCGAGGTTTCTCCTGCCCCTCCTACTAGCTCAACTTTCTGTTCATAATTCCAGGGTACAGCGTGTGTATCATTATAAGCAAAAGGAGTTGGCTTTGTCACCTTTACAATCATTTTTTCTGGTGCCGGCGCATCATTCATAGGTGGTATCCGGAGCACAACTTTTTTAACCACATTAACTTCTTCAGTCGTACCTCGCCTAGCTTGGATCACCCCCAAGCTAAGTAATCCTTGGACCCAGACCTTAAAGTCCCAACAAAGTTCGATATTATGCCCTGCCTGCCCATGATGATAATCACAACTTAAATCACCATCATACTTCTCTTTTTCCCCAATCAGCTTCACCGATGCAACAATATCATATCCTGCTTTCTTGAGCCTCGCAAATACTTCTTGCATCGGGGTTCGCAATTCCAAAACCTTCTTAACTTGAGGCCCTTCCACTTCCAAGTTATTCACATTATTTCCCGCATTATGGTTTGGGATTGGATTATTAACAATGCTAGGCCCAGAATCTTCTTCGAAACCCAATCTTCCACAAGCAATCAATTTTCTTACTGCTATCTTGAAGGCCTCACATTCTTCAATGGAATGTCCCATGGCATCCATGTGATACTTGCAAGTCAAGGTTGGATTGTACCAAGCAGGGAAAGGCGGTTCCATAGGCCGTACAGGGTTTCCAGCGATTAGGTGACGATCAAATAGTTGTTTGAACAAATCTGCATTGGAGATAGACAGTCTTGGGAAAGGAGGCAGGTTTTGATATTGGAAACGTCCCTGATTTGGAAAATTTGGGCAAGGTCGAGGGTAGCTTGGATGGTTTTGTTGAGGTGCAAGTGGATAAGGAGTATATGTTGGGTGAGTGGGGTTGTATGGTTGAGGGGTAGGGATGTTATTTATTTGGTTTTGTGGCTGGGTAATGGTTGGCGAGGCCTGTTGAGGTTGGTAAAATGATGTTTGGGTCTGATATGGTGCTTGGTACCTTAGGTATGAAGGTACATGTCGAGGTCCAAAGTTTTGCTGGTGTTGCACATAATTTGCTTCAGCTTCCTTCTTCTTGGGCTGGAACCCCTTCTTGGATGCACTGCCTTCCATGTCAGTTGGCAACTTCCCGGCTCTGGCTAGGATTTCAATTCTTTCCCCTGCAGCAATCAAGTCAGAGAAATCCCTATAAGCTACTCATGTCATTTCTCCGATAAAGGGGGATCCCAGGGTTCCCAAAAAGTATGAGCACATTTCGGACAACATCAGCGGCGGCTGAACCTGAGCAGCCAAACTCCTCCACCTTTGTGCATACTGTTTGAAGGATTCATCACTCTTCTTCTGCATTGTAGTCAATTGTTCACGGGTCGGAGCTATGTCCAAATTGAACTTGTATTGATCCATGAACAAATCGGCTAATTCTGTCCACCGAGAGATCTTAGAATGGTCTAACTGAAGGTACCACTCTAGTACGATTCCGGTCAAACTTTCATGGAAAAAGCCAATGAGGAACTTGTCATCCTTAGACCAGATGGCCATTTTGGTGGCATAACTAATCAAATGGAATCGTGGGTTCCCACTTCCGTCATATTTGGAAAAATCAGGAATTTTGAAATCCTTAGGAATCACGACATTTGTGGCAGGGCAAAGTTCTTCAATCTCGAGAAGGCCATAAGTATTTGAGCCCTTGATCTCTTTTATTTGTTCTTCTACCTTCTCCATCCACTCTTCCTTCATCTTATTGGGTCCAAACTGGACTCCTCTTGATTGTTCAGGAATGAATGCATGGGGTTTTTCCCATGTATAGCCAGCAGCCTCATGATACACATTCTCGATGGGGCGATATCCTTCCCCGATGGGGATTACTATGGGTTCCGTGTAACCCGACATTCCCTGAGTAAAGCTATGGTTTATGTTTGAAAACCTTGGCGCTGTTACCATGGAGAGGGCCGGCTGTACGCTCACATGTGGGTCATCTTCGTTTCCACTTCTATTTGCACTAAGCCTGCTAAGAGATTCCCTCATATCCTGTAGTATAGCCTCCAACCTTGCTTGAGTTTCAGAGATTTCAATTACCCTTCCCCTCACTTCGTCTACTTCTAAACTCAAGTTCCTTCCTGTCTCAGGATTGTTGGCAGCCATCCTGGTCCGGGATCTTGTGTTGTAAACTCGGGTTTGATTGGTATTGTCTTTCTTAGGCCGCGCAATGATTCTCGAACCCTCAAATTTGTGTTTTTAGCTCTGTTACGAAAAATCGTCAATTATTCTAATCATTAACCCCTCTTTTCTAATATATATATATATATATACAATTTTTCTTGTAATTATTATTTAATATTAAGAAAGATAAAAGTATGCTTCGAAAAACCATGAATTTTTTCTTTTGCAAAGGAGAATCACCTAAAAAAAAATATAAATTATTTAAAAATAAAATAAAAATAAAAATAATATATATATAATATGTATTTTATTTATTTATTATCCATTAGTTAAAACACAAAGGGAAATGAAGTAAAAATAAATAAATAAGTAAATGGATAGAAAAACACAAGAGAGATATGGTACGCCTCCAATTGTCTTAAGAGGTAGGGCCTAATCAAGGGTACCTATGATGACAACTTCTAAGTCGAGCGGCCACTAAGTCAATTTAGGAGTGTAGACTTTAGGATGTGTCTAGACTTCTAAAGGTCATGGTCCCCAGATTGCCCTTATCAAGGACCTAGTTCATGAACCTAATCACAAGTAGGGATAAACCCTCCAGGATGACTAGTCCATGGCACTAGTAACAATCCGAGTGGTGAGTCAACAAATATCAGAGAGGCACTAGGCCTTCAATGACAATGCTGAGTCACCACCTAATCCTTATGGTCCCACAAGCTTGGGTATAGAGCTGGAAGTGTGTGAAAATGAGTGTCGGTGTTGTGTGTGCTGGAGGCATACAAACCTGTACAATCCTAATACATAACTACTTGAACCTGCTCGACAAGCAAACGAAATAAAAATAAAAATATCACGGTCTTCTATCCTAATGTAAAAAATAATTATTAAAGCAAAAAGGAAACAAATATATACGAAAAATAAAAGAAAACAATAAAAAGGGGTAAACAATAAATACCAAAATGCACAACTCATTACTTAGGCTCGACTCTCGAAGATTCCCCAGTGGAGTCGTCAACTGTCGCAACCAAAAATTACGGCGAGGATGACGATAAAAAGAAATTTTAAGGAAAAGTAGAGTCGCCGCCAATTTTATTTAATTTAGGAAAAATTGGAAAATCTTTAAAAAATGGTCTTTGAAACCAAGTTGAGTTCGGGAGTCGGTTACGAGTAGGGAAGGTATTAAGCACCCTACATCGCCCATCCTACGATGGTACCTTGAATTAATCGTGCAAAATTAAATTATTTATTTGTTTACCCCAAAAATATTTGCAAGGAAGGATTTGTTTATTTATTAATATTTTCTTTATTTTTATGTTTCTTTATTGGTTTTTTTTTATTTAAATTTTTTTAAAAAAATATATATATATATTATTGATAAATCCTAAATGGGATTGAACATGGCACGTAAGTCCATAGGGCAACCTCGAAGCTAAGGGATTGAGCATGACACTTGTCATAGAGCAACCCAAAAACATTAAATAAATTATTGATTAATTATCCACATTAAATAGACTAAAAAGAACACAAAAATAATGGAAAAAAAATAATTTTGGCTTGACGAGACGATTGATCCCGCTCTTACGTATTCCCTGCTTCGATAGGAAACTCAAAGCCACGTAGTTCTTGTAGAAAATATTTTATTTGTTGGTTTATTTTAAATTTTATGAAAAGGTTTTTATTTTAATTTGTATAAAAAAAGGTTTTTTTTTATATATTTCATTTTTATTATCAAAAACTCCTAAGTGAGATGGAACATGGCACATAGTCCACAGAACGATCTTAAACCTAAGGGATTAAATGTGATACCTCTCACAAAGTAATCCAAAAATTATCTCTAAAGAAACATTCTATTTTATTTAATTTATTGCTTACGAATTGAAAATTAAAGAATAAAAATAAAGTTTGACTATAGCATTTTTTTTTTTTGGGTTAAGTGACCAACCCACTAAAATACTCACATCAAGATCAACATTATATTTAGCCCAACAAGACACTCAAACCAAGCCCATATACTACAAAAGAGAAGGTTAGGTCAGACTAAAAAAAAGGAAACAAAGGTAAAATTAAAAAAAGGAAAGAAAAAAAAAAACCAAATAAAAAAGCATAAAACAAAAGGGAAAGGAACCAGAACCTTCTCCTAAACAACAACTACACAGAACTGGCAGGGGCAAGATGCCACAGAGCGACCGAGGAAGGAGACGGCGGCTTGGGATCCGACGCGACGGTTCAGGCCCAGAACGGCGGTGCGGTTCGCGGTGGAGGCACGACGCTCGCACGTAGAAGCTCGGACCAGACACGAACAGGAACGCGATCGGAGCAGGTGGTCCAGACGTGGTGGTCGCGTGGTCTTTTCCTTGCAGCGGCGAACGACGATCGAAGCTTAGGCGGGGCCGGAGGTCCTAGTGGTGGCGCAACTGGACAGGGCGGCGCGGCAGGGACTGAGTGAAGAAAGAAGAGAACTTTGGTTTGGAGTTTTAGAGAGTGGAAGAATGAGATGTGGGTTGTTCTGTTGTTGAAGAGTAGAAAAAGTTAAAGAAGAAAGAATGGAAGGGAAGGAACGGAAAAGTGGAGGTCGGAGAGCCCAGAGCAACATGAAGAAATCAACGTGAAAATAAAAGAATGGGAGAGAGCAAGAGAAAAAAAACATCAAAACCGATCCCCTATTCTGATCTCTGTTGTGATTTTTATAATGCCCATTCCTCTGATCTTGATCCTAAAATCCCGCCAAGATTAAGATTGTTATCTGATCCGGATCCTAAAAACATGCCAAGATTAAGATTTCCATCCTTGATTTGAAATCAAAATCTACCGAACCTCATCTACAAAATTAAATTCAAATTCAAAATAAAGTGGTTGCTAGGGTTTGTTGGAGGAGGATGAAATGGAGTTTTTATTTTCTTTTCAAATTTTTATTTTATTGTTTTTTTTGAATTTTTTTTAGTGAAGACTGAGAAACCCGGTTAAAATGGGGTGTTCACATGGACAATATGGTCAACACAAAGCAATTTCATTATCAGTATTTAGTTCCACTACTTGAAGAAGTTTCTCGTCTAATTGAAGAAGAAAACTGGGAAGTTCAAGTACTTCATATTTTTCATGAGGCGAATAGGTGTGCAGATTGTTTGGTCAATTTGGATCACTTTGGAAGCTTTGATTGTGTTAATTTTTCAGAAGCACCTTCTAATTTGAAGATGATGCTGGATGATGATGCTAGAGGGGTTTGCCTCCCTAGGACAATAGCTTAGTTTTGCTGTTTTTGTTTTTTCTTTTCCTTTATAGCAAAAAAGAAGAAGATATGTAGTAGCTCTGGACATACTCCCATCTGGGTTTGTGTTTTATTCTATTCTTCTTCACACAAAAATAAATAAGTAAATAAATAAATAAATAGAGTTTAATTTGTATGCACTATCTGTCAGTGTAAAGATTTTTACAGTAACAACCAATCAGAAATCATGGAATTAATGACTTATAAGATGGTTAGGATAAAAATCAAACATTTATAATGGTATATCAATTTCTAATTGGTTGACAATATAAAAAAATTTTACGCTGTCAGTATATATCAATTAAATTCAAATAAATAAAGCTTCCTAGACAAATCTTTTTGTGTACTTTTATGTCCGAATCCTGATCATAGCAATAAAATAAATAATTAATTTACAAAATCGTGATTATTCATGAGACATATACCATATATTAACTAACCCTCAAAAGTTTCAATGTTCACAATTTCACGCGACTGATTCCTTTCTTCAACTTTCAGTTTCAGCTATGGCTTTAGGAACCGATTTCTATTTTTGGTGTACAAGAGAGCCAACTCTTTCACCAACTGTATTTTATTGAAAGAAATCATCAAAGATAGTTTAAATAATTTCATAAGCACATGTTTTTTATGAACATATATAATTCATTTTTTTTACTAATTACATTACCAAACAATAAATATTGATTCATATGATAAAGCGTTTCGTCTTTTTTTTTTTGTGTCAATTCGTCTTTGAATTTAAGGTGAACTCAATTTGTCCCAACTCCCTTATAACTTTATAATTTTTTACACTATTTTAACTTTATTGATTTTTTTACTGAAGAAGCTTGGACGAGATGGTACTAGTCTCTTCCAGCCTAACAAGTGATCTCGAGTATTAATATAAGCCTTGGGAATGCAAAAATATTAAAACTCTTGAGAGAGAACTTTATCGTCCTTATGATCATTCTTGACTCGATGGATTAATCTTCGTAGTTGAGCGTCGAGATACTCTAGGGAAAAAAAACTTTGTCCTTTTTTTTCACATAATTAATTCATTAGCACAAAGTGTTTCTAACTAGTACTCTCAAGGAATGAAAAGATATAAAATTTTAATTATTTTTTAATATATTAAATACATTATTTTACAATAAAACTTTTTTATCTTTGATTCTTCAAAAGTCTGTTTGGACGATGGAATTCAAATTGTAGTTTAGAATTTAATCTCAAATTCTAACTTTATTTCAATTAAAATTGGTTCAGAATCATAAATTCTATATTTGCGTCGTATAAAAAAATTAGAGTATAAAGTTAAAATTCTAAATTCAATTCCTTAGAATTGATGATGGTGACAGCAGATGCTGTCTAGCATGAAGCATTTTGAAAAGTGCTTCACCTATGTACCATTAAAATTACCTATTATCATAGGTTTTCCGGTTTTTGTATTTAACTTTTCTAATTTCTTTTATTTTTCAAAATACATTTTTACCCTCATCCTTTTTAACTCTTCCCCTTCCTCTCCTCTCAGCTTCACGTGAGTCTGCAATTTCTACAAATCTAACGAGTTAAATAAGCAAATCAAGATGTGTTTTTACCCCTCCATCACCTGATTTCCCTTCACCTCCATCGCCCACCACCCCCATCAGCAGCAACCCTTCCTCTTCAGCGTTGAAGCCTTGCGGGTTCGCCACCGCTACCGACTCCGCCATGAAGAAGAGGGGTCGGCCCAGGAAGTACTCCTCTGATGGTAATATTGATTTGGGTTTGGCTCCGACGACGCAACCCGTGACTCCGTCTTCCGGTGGTGGTGGTGGTGGTGGCGTCGGCACGCTCTCCACGGAGTCCCTGGCCAAGAAGAATAGGGGAAAGGAAGTGCGTTTTTTTTTTTTTTCCTACTTCTATTTGTTCTGTGATTAGTGGAATTTTAATTTGAAATTGATTTTGATGTGATGTGCGGTGCTGAGTTTGTTCTCTTTGATCAAGAATGAGTTTTGGTGTGTTGATGAAGATTGTGGCAAATTGAACAGCTAAAGGTTGCATGGTGGACGGTGGTTGGATGGCCGGGTAGGGGTAAAATTATCTTTTAACATGTTTTCAATTAACCTAAGTAAAAGTTACTTTTTTTGTTTGAAAAATATGAAATCTGAACCATTGAATAAATTATTAATATATCTAATGGCTTAAACTCATGCTTCATCTATATACCACTTAGCAAGATACTTCATTCTAGCCCTCACCTGATAGCAATAGTACGACGATGATGGCAAGGCTTTTTGACCAAACTGGGTTCCTTTTAGAAACTATTTACCTGTTTAGGATTATTCTGAAACTATTTACCAATGGGGGTCGTTTTGAATATTTTATTATTTTTCGGTCTGACGAGTCAAAGACGTCACTGCAGATGGCGCCTTCAGGCGCCACACTTTTTATAAAAAAAAAAAAATCAAAAGGGGAGGCGCCAACTGCAGTGGCGCCTCTGCCCCTACCTACTGCCACAGTAGCGCACTGTAGCGCTACTATAGGAGCCCTTTTTTTTTAAATTTTTTTTGACTTTTTAAAATAAATAAAAATTTTATTTTTAAAAAAACCCATTCACCAGATAATGAACTGAATTCACCAGATATTTGTTCATGATTCATCAGATATTTGCACATACTTAACCAAAAAATTTATTTCTCAAAAAAACCTATTCACCAGATAATGAACTGAATTCACCAGCAATTTTTTTTTTAAATTTTGACTGTTTTAAAAAAATAAAAAAATTATTTCTAAAAAAACCCATCCACCAGATAATGAACTGAATTCACCAGATATTTGTACATGATTCACCAGATATTTGCACATACTTAACCAAAAAATTTATTTCTCAAAAAAACTATTCACCAGATAATGAACTGAATTCACCAGATATTTATACCCGATTCACCAGATATTTGCACATACTTAACCAAAAAAATTATTTCTTAAAAAAACCATTCACCAGATAATGAACTGAATTCACCAGATATTTATACCCAATTCACCAGATATTTACACATACTTAACAAAAAAAAATTATTTCTCAAAAAAAAACCATTCACCAGATATCTAAACTGGTAAATAGTTTCTAAAAGGAACCCAGTTTGGTCAAAAAGCCGAAAAAGAAATATTCATCTCAGGTAAAATGATGAATATTTATTGCTGAGAGAGCTTTAGACGGAACCATCAGCGACAAGATCAAAGAATATTCATCTCAGGTAAACCTATCTTCTTAATTTCACTCTGGAGATTTTCTGCAATGCTCTCACCAAATAATTTTTTTTTATTACTGTAATAATTGATGAATATTTATTGGTGTAAATTGTTATTGCTATTATTTTTTATGCCTACTGCGATATTATTTGCTACTCATTATTACGGGATTTTTTTTATTACTTCTTGTTTTTTATATAGATACTTTATCAAAAAGGAACCCAGTTTGGTCAAAAAATCGAGATCAGTTCCTTGCTTGGGAGATGGCTGGGAGCCTTGGGTCTCCCTTCAAACCATTCTCTTCCGCGAACATTTTTCTCTTTTTCGGCTTTTTAACCAAACTGGGTTCCTTTTAGAAACTATTTACCAGTTTAGATATATGGTGAATGGGTTTTTTTTGAGAAATAATTTTTTTTTTGGTTAAGTATGTGTAAATATCTGGTGAATCGGGTACAAATATCTGGTGAATTCAGTTCATTATCTGGTGAATGGTTTTTTTGAGAAATAATTTTTTTGGTTAAGTATCTGCAAATATCTGGTGAATCAGGTATAAATATCTGGTGAATTCAGTTCATTATCTGGTGAATGGTTTTTTTTGAGAAATAAATTTTTTGGTTAAGTATGTGCAAATATCTGGTGAATCATGTATAAATATCTGGTTAATTCAGTTCATTATCTGGTGAATGGGTTTTTTTAGAAATATTTTTTTTATTTTTTTAAAACAGTCAAAATTTTTAAAAAAAAAGTGCTGGTGAATTCAGTTTATTATCTGGTGAATAGGCTTTTTTGAGAAATAAATTTTTTGGTTAAGTATGTGCAAATATCTGGTGAATCATGTACAAATATCTGGTGAATTCAGTTCTTTATATGGTGAATGAGTTTTTTTAAAAATAAATTTTTTATTTTTTTAAAACAGTCAAAATTTTTTAAAAAAAAAAGTGCTGGTGAATTCAGTTCATTATCTGGTGAATAGGTTTTTTTGAGAAATAAAGTTTTTGGTTAAGTATGTGCAAATATATGGTGAATCATGTACAACTATCTGGTGAATTCAGTTCATTATCTGGTGAATGAGTTTTTTTAAAAATAAAATTTTTATTTTTTTTAAAAAGTCAAAAAAAATTTTTAAAAAAAATGGGCTGCTACAAAGAGCGCTACAAAGCGCGCCATCAGAGCAAAGAGGTGGGGCGCAGGCGCCACCGCTGCGCGCCCCTTTTTGATTTTTTTTTTTTATAAAAAGTGTGGCGCCTTCAAAGGCGTCATCTGCAGTGGCGCCTTTGATCCGTCAGACCGAAAAATAATAAAATATTCAAAACGACCCCCGTTGGTAAATAGTTTCAGAATAACCCTAAACTGATAAATAGTTTTTAAAAGGAATCCAATTTGGTCAAAAACCCGATAAATCAAAACATACCACCAACAAATTAGCTGACATTGATGATAATAGTTGTCCAAATAGGTGACAATTAACATAATAAATACTTCGTCCGTTCTTTTTTTTATTATGTTAATTTAAGGTTTTTATTTACAGGTTAAAAAATTATTATTTTGTTTATATTTGTATCAAAATATCCTTATTTATAATATCATTAATTATTTATAAATTCTAATCACATTTACTTCATACTCCACTACTTACTTGTATATTTTAAAAAGAAGCATCACTACAACAGATTAGACTTTAGATAGCGTTTCCGTATGCCTTTTAATAGCGTTTGTAACCGCTATCTATTCTACCGCTATTAAAACTCGTTAGCAAAGATAGCATTTAGGAACTGCTATTAATAGGTGACTTTAGATAGCGTTTGTACACGGAAACGCTATCTAAAGTCAGACTTTAGATAGCGTTTCCGTGTACAAACGCTATCTAAAGTCTGACTTTAGATAACGTTTGTATAAGGAAACGCTATCTAAAGTCAGACTTTAGATAGCGTTTCCTTATACAAACACTATCTAAAGTCTGACTTTAGATAGCGTTTGTACAAGGAAACGCTATCTAAAGCCCCTTTTTTTTTTTAATTTTATTTCTTAACTTTTACATCCATTATTCCTGCATATTTACACAAAAAAACCACAATTGTTGCAGTCAACACAATTGTTCAAAATGTGTTCAAAATATAAGTGTTCAATGCAAAGATCGCATGTGTTTGTGCAAAGAAACCAAGAACTATACAATCAAAGTGCAACACTCTATACAAAGAACTATATATATATATAACCAGATATAAGTACACCACTGCTTTTCTAAAGTATTCAAATTCACACGAGTAAGACAAAATCAAAGTGCAGCAACTATACCAGATCTCAATCCTTAAGAAACCAAAATCAGAAAACCAACATACATCTACAATTAATCTACATTTACAGCTTCTGTTTGTTTTTCATGAGACCAAGACAACACCAAAGTAATGTGTCGAAATGTGATCCAAAGACTCTGTAGCATACATACTGCATTTCCACCACAAAGACTAACCTGTTACATTGGGATACAGCAGACTAATTAGGTAAATACTACTGTAGCAAGAAACAGAATTCAAATCAAGCATTAACAAAGTGTAACAAAAATAATAAGTTTGAACTTATTTTCTCCTAGCAAACTATTACATTGGGCTTGAACGGGCGGTGACGGCTGCAGGATGGTCAACAACAGCAGCGGCGACGGCGGGATGGTCAACAACACCAGTGGTGACGGTGGCAAATAAGGCCGGGTTCCCGCGATGGCAACGAGCTACAGTAGGGTTGGGGCTGTGTGTGTCGAGTGGAATGAAGAGAGCAAGAAAAAAGAGGGAAGAAAACCAAGGTCCCGCGTTTAATTTGCTGTTTTGATGAAAAGGGGAACCTAAGATAGCGTTTCCTAAAGGAAACGCTATCTTAGGTATCACCTAAGATAGCGTTTCCGTGTGGAACCGCTATCTTTTCCTATGTGGCACTTTTAATAGCGGTTCCACACGGAAACGCTATCTTAGGTGATACCTAAGATAGCGTTTTCTAAAGGAAACACTATTAAAAGTCCCCCCATCACTTTTAATAGCATTTCCACACGGAAATGCTATAAAAGGTGCGTTATTAAAAGTCTAATCTGTTGTAGTGCATTTACAATATTAAATAAAAAGAGACATTTATAATAAGAGAAAATAAAGTGTATTGATATGTGTTGAATTTAAGTAGGAAAAATTTAGTGTATTTTCAAGACAGTTCAATTTAATTCTATGATACGGATATATATGAAAAAAATTGTCAAATATATCTTGGATTTATAAAAGATTCATTGTTTTGGAACTAAAATAAATAGCTTAAATTACCATATAAAAAGAATTGAGGGAGTAATAATTATAACATTATTTTTTTAAAAACTTTTATACTAGGAATTGGTAATCTTAAGATCTAAACTTTTGGATAAAAGTTTAACTTTTATGCTATGGGGAAGCATAATTTTGGTAAACTTTTGGATTTATGCAAAATGGAAATCATAAGGGCATATGGAAACGTATTTGGCTTTGCATCTTGTCTTCGATATGGTTGTGTAGAAATAAGATTTCTTTCGGTTATGCAAATCTAAATATTGAAGAGATTGTGGATATGATCAAGATTAGGAGTTGATTATGGATAAAAGCTGGTTGTGAAACTACTTTGATGAGTTTTTATGAGTGGTGGATAAACTCAGCTTTCTTGTATTTCTTCCTAGTGCTGGACAAAATACCGTGACCTGACCCGAACCTGATCATAGAAGGAAGGGTTTAGGTGGGTGGACAAGTCAGCGGTCTGGTTTCATATAACTTCTTGTGGTTGGCTTCAATTTTTTTTTAAAAAATCATCGGTACCCGACCCAACCCACTAGCAATGAATCAGAGGCCAAATTTTTTTAGATATCAGGTCATACGATGTCGTTTTTCCATCTTAAGACTCAAGAGAGCGTATAGGGTTAAACCTAACCATTTTCATTTGAGCCTTATCTCTATTTAATTTCTCCTCAGCTCCTCCCGAAACAAACCCTAGCTTAGGTTGCCACACTTTCTCTAGTCCCACTCTAACCTCTCGAGATGGTTGCAACAGGTCCGACGACGATAAAACCATTCAAGATGGCGCCATTCTCGAAGGAGTTGGAAAATGTCTCGAACACTATGGAGCTGGAACACGTCCACCATTCTCCTCCGAGGCTTCATTTAATCTGCTAGGGTTTGGTTTAGTGTAGCACTCTCTTCGTCTACACCCAAAGATTTGCCAACCGATGACCATCACAGCAAGCGCCCAACCATCCGCCGTTGTGGAATCGCAGCCAGGCGGTGCTCAAGACCAGTCACCCATTCATCCCTTATCTCTGTCATACGTCACTGTTGTTGCTGCATGTCAAGATCCAAAGTTGGGAATGAAGATGCATACAACCAAGAAGAGGTGCTTTTCGTTGAAAGTTTTGATGTTTTTTGTTGAAGTTTGAAACTTTTATGGGTTTGGGTTCTTGTTTGTTAAATGGTTATTCTTGGCAAGAACTTTTAGTCTCCTCTTGATGCTTTCTGGTTTCTATAAACATTTTTTTTGTTTGGTCCTCAACCGTGCCAACCTGCTCGCTAACCCGCCAATTTGAAGACACAAATGGAAGAGAATGGATGACATATTCTACTTGTCGGTTTTCTTCAAATTGGTATTTACCTCTTTAATTATTCCTACTATTTATCTACATATAAATAGAGTGGGATTGTAATTTCTTCTTGATGTAATTGGACAGGGGCATACACTATACTACATCATTAATACACTTTACTTTATAAAAAAAATCTTGAGATTCAATTATATAAAATAGTCATTTTTCAATTATATAGAATTGAACTTGATATTTGAAATTTCAATTTTAACATAAACACCAAATAAATTAATTGAAAGTAGGAGATTGTTTTTTTTAAATAAAAGTATATTGATAAGAGTACTAGGTGTAATCCAACCCATATATAAAGAAAGAAAAAAAGTATATGAGAGAAAGGGGCTAGCTTCAGTTCTCTGCTGCAGAGATAAGGTGATACATATAGTTTGTTGTGGGCAAGAAATAATTGGGTCCATTGTTGTAAGTACTTGTAACAACTGTAGTTATAGCTCAGTAACAAAATTAAATAGTTAGGAAGGACCATGTAAAAGGTACGATCATACCAGCACTGATGCATCGGATCCCATCAGAACTCCGCAGTTAAGCATGCTTGGGCGAGAGTAGTACTAAGATGGGTGACCTCCTGGTAAGTCCTTGTGTTGCACCTCTTATAAAGATTCCACTCATTCACCCACTCTCCTGAAATCATTGAGGGGGCCCCAAGATACTACTGAGAAATATGGCCCACTCATTAGCACTGCTAGGGTTTGCGCCATTGTGAAAGCCTAGGCCAGAGTTTTCCTCGCAGGCACGACACTTCCCTGGTCCCTTGGTCTTCATCTCTTATCTCCATCGCTGGTTCTTGCGTTCAGATCTCTGGGTTCGCTTGAATCTGTTCGCTCTGGTTTCTTGCGCTTGGTTCATCTCTATTCGCTCAGGTCTCTGTTTTCTGGTCTTCACTTCATCGCTATTGATTTCTGTATCTCTGTTTCCACCTTTCAGAGCCGCACCAGACGTTCAGACCAACACCGCTCCACCCTTCGGATCACCATCTGAGACACCCTGTTGTGCCCCAGTGTTTTATTAGCTTAAAACCTTATTAATTAATTCCTTAATCGTGTGCTTAGCGTGAAAAGTACGTAAAAATTAAAACTTTATTTAAACAATCATATAACTTCAGCAAATTAAACACACCAAGGTTGTAATATATAAATACACACCTGTTTATTTATTACATTACCAAAACACTGTTGAGGGAATCCTCTCAGTAGGATCCCTCACAGGCATAAACTTAAAATAAAAGCATACTTAGCGGAAACATATAAAAATACTCCTTCTTAGACACACTGGCCAAACTATCTATACTCTACTCGCCATGGATCACAGCTCGACCTCCAGTGTCTGGTTCGTAAGGAGTTCCATCCAACTCCTCAGCAACCTCTGTTCCATACAGAGCTCCGCCTAACTCCTCAGCAACATAATCCTCCATCGGGTCTTCTAATGTAAGTAAAGTAACCCACAAGAATACAGAAACATAGGGGATAAGAAACAGTTCTATCATCATAATGCGGAAAAGAGTCATAGTAAATCATAAAGTAATTGTCACAGACAAACAATGCACATAACTAACAGATCACTCTCAAGTTAATATATCATCCTCTACCCCCAATCTCATGCTACTCAAAGACACCATAGTTGCACATCTATTTCCTAAGGTGGAAGTGGTCTCGCGAGAACTCTTGATTTTACGTGTATTATATTACCAATACACGGTGTATTATATTACTAATACACATAAGTGTTTTACGTGCATTATATTACCAATACACGATGTATTATATTACCAATACACTTTCGTCGTTGTGTATTATATTACCAATACACTTTTGTCATTGTGTATTATATTACCAATACACTTTTGTCCTTGTGTATTATATTACCAATACACGGTTGTGGACAACAACACCGATACTTGAATCTCACCAACCTGTTTTAGCAACATCCTAGTGCCTTAACCTTCCATTAGAACTTGACACATATTCTATGCCATAACACCTCTTTAACATACATCATCTAGGTTAGGCACTTCTAAATCATCATTATCCTCACACCCAAAACAATCATCTCTTAGACAACATATATATCTTTGCTTAAAATTCACTAAGCATAATAATAAAAACCAGGCAGATCATGCATAACACAATATCAATCAAAATATTCCCATATCACCCACATAGCACAAAATCAATTCAATAAAGGTAGTAAAATCAAATCAACCATCAACAATATAAAATCAACCTAATATCGATAAACCTATAATACCCGAATCACAATTGGTTTTTCAGGAAAGGTTTCCAATGTGATTTTGGTTTTGTCGATTACTCGACTACTAGTAGGGTTTAGGTCGCCCTACACAATTATTATATAATCTACTACTTATCCATTCCGACGATAGGTTGGTTCTTTCCCCCACCTGGGTTATCACCGGACTCTCGAATTCGAAGCTCCTTATTGTCACACCACAAAGTACTAACTCCACCTTCTGTGAAGGTAAGGAGATTAGATGCTCGAAGAGGTATACCACGAACGTCCTCGTTTCCTCTGCGATGTAAGTCTAAGGTTATGAACACAAATCACAAGTTAAAATCAAACAAGAACACTAAACCACAAGGTATAGGTTCGGCCAAGACTAGTTCTTAGGGTTAGAGATTCCCAAAAATTATACAACTCATTGATTTATGATCCTTAAGTGTTAGGAGTTTATAAACAATGATCACTTAACAAAGTTGAATTAAAATCCCACTGAGTTATAAACTTAGGGTATTCGGCCAAGGCTAGTAAAATAGGCTAGCATTCACTAAACTTTCCAATCTCTTAGACTTAGCATCCAAATATCTTATGGAGCTCAAGTCCATGATCATTTTGGAAAACAATGGAAACTTAAACATTCCAATCTCTTAGACTTAGCATCCAAATATCTTATGGAGCTCAAGTCCACGATCATCTTGGAAAAATGAAAGTAATACATCCTAGCTTTAATAACATAGAATAAACAAGTTAGAAATCCTTAAACTTTCCAATCTCTTAGACTTAGCATCCGAATATCTTACGGAGTTCAATTCCATGATCATGTTGGAAAACAATGGAAACTTAAACATTCCAATCTCTTAGACTTAGCATCCAAATATCTTATGGAGCTCAAGTCCATGATCATTTCGGAAAAATGAAAGTAATACATCATAGCTTTAATAACATAGAATAAACAAGTTATAAATCCTTAAACTTTCCAATCTCTTAGACTTAGCATCCAAATATCTTATGGAGCTCAAGTCCATGATCATTTTGGAAAACAATGGAAACTTAAACATTCCAATCTCTTAGACTTAGGATCCAAATATCTTATGGAGCTCAAGTCCATGATCATTTTGGAAAAACGAAAGTAATACATCCTAGCTTTAATAACATAGAATAAACAAGGTAGAAATCCTTAAACTCTCCAATCTCTTAGACTTAGCATCCAAATATCTTATGGAGCTTAAGTCCATTATCATTTTGGAAAAATAAAATCTCAAACATCCTAGAACCTAAACACTAAGTTTCGGCCATCATAGGATGATGAGGAAAATATTCTTTGTTTAACAATAACTCTTAGATTTAGAATCATAAGGTATTAAGAGTTCTAAATCCTTGATCAATACTTGGAAAGTTGAAACATAGTATCCTAGACCTACTTATTCATATTTTTCGGCCATCATAGGAACAAACTATCAAAAATTCCAAGATTTATAGATTCAAGATCAAGGGATAGTTAGAAACTCAAACACATGATCATATTCCAAAAGTTGAAACAAGAACTTCCTAGGTCACAAATGCAAGCATTTGGCCTTCATTGGAAGAGATGGATAGATATTTTTGTTTTACACAACCTCTTAGCATGTGAAAATATAAGTTAATACAAGACTATAGAAAGTGTTTTCAACTCAAAAGGAGTTTTCTACCATTTTAGAGAGATTTTAGAAATTTAAAGCATATAAAGAACACATAAAGTAAACTAAGAAATAAAAGATTAAAGTTGAAAAAAGATTCATATGAGAGCATTACCCTTAGAATAAGGAAGAACTTTAATGAAGAACTTAATTAGAAAAGAAGAATAAAAACTAAAGCTTTAAGAGCTTGAACATTTAGAAGAAAGAAGAAGATGAAGGTTTAATGGATGTTGAAGGAGGAAGACGATGAAGTGAAAATGAAAGGGGTATATATAGAGAGGGGAGAGAGTGGCACGGAATTGAGGAGAGAGGAATGAGCTTGGAGAACAAGTTTTGACCTTGTGCCTTGTTTGGTTGAAGAGGAAAGAGAAAAATAGGTTTTTAGAATATAATATGATATATTTCAAAAAGTCCATCATGACCACTTTTTAGGAGGTAGCTTAGACCATACCTCTAGTGAGTCACCTCACTCCCTCATCTCACCTCAAGCCTTTTATGTCTCTTATTCTGCTCCATTTCGTACCCGGTTGCATTTTCGATCGTAATTCTTCCGACGTTTTCGCCCGAATAAAATATTATATTTTATTTTTGAACGAAAATTTTCAAAATAACCAAAGTTTAAGGAAACATAATAAAAACACTAACTATCTCGTGCACGGGTCAAAATTAGGTTTTCTTCACAGTAAACTTGTATCGGCAGTGAAAACGCAGACCGGCTTTCGTCTGAATTTTCAACCGAAAATTTTACCGTAACCCTCTACCATAAAGTAGACTATGAATATGATTTTATTTTAATTAAAAACACTTTATAACTCTCAAATTAAAAATATAATTTAATTATATTTTAACCGGTTGAACAACATAATTAAAATCAGGCTGTTACATTACTACCCCTCTTAAAAGAAAGTTCCGTCCTCGGAATTTACATACCTTAGAAAAGATGTGGATATTGTTGTTGCATATCCTTCTCACGTTCCCAAGTAGCATCTCCAGTAGTTTTATCCCATATGACCTTACCTAAAGGAATTTGTTTACCACGAAGCTCCTTAATCCGTCTATCTGCGATACTTACAGGTAAAGCCTCATGCTCTAGATCCTCTCGCAGTTGTATAGACTCAAACTCAATGACATGTGAAGGATTTGGATAATACTTTCTCAACTGAGAAACATGAAAGACATCATGAAGGTTTGAAAGATTGGGTGGTAAGGCAATTTGGTAAGCTACTGGACCAATTTGTCGAAGAATCTGAAAAGGGTTCAATGAATCGAGGAGTAAGTTTTCTGGATTTGATAACTCTACCAATTCCAATTTTCTGAGTAACTCTCAAAAACACGTGATTTCCTTCCTGGAATTCTAATGGTCTCCTCCTCTTGCCACTGTAGCTCCTTTGCCTATCTTGTGCTTCCTTCATCTCTTCCCGTATTTTCCTGACTTGCTCCATAGTTTGTTGCACCACATCTGGACGCAAAACTTGGTTCTCACCAGTCTCATACCAACACAGTGGGGTCCTACACTTTCTGCCATACAAAGCCTCATATGGTGTCATTCCGATACTACTATGGAAACTATTGTTATAAGTAAATTCAATCAATGGTAAGAACTCATTCCAACTGCCAGTGTGCTCCAACACACAAGCTCTTAATAGATCCTCCAATGATTGAATTGTCCTTTCTGACTGTCCATCAGTTTGGGGATGATAAGCAGAACTCATCCTCAACTTTGTTCCCAAGGAATTTTGCAATTGTCTCCAAAATCTAGATGTGAATCTAGGATCTCGGTCTGAGATAATACTCGATGGCACACCATGCAATCTAACAATTTCTTTGATGTAAATATGAGTCAACCTTTCCAAATTATAACTTTCACCAATAGATAAGAAGTGAGCACACTTCGTCAACCTATCAATGATAACCCAAATCGCATCATGCTTTTTAGGAGTTCGTGGTAATCCGACCACAAAATCCATAGCTATACTATCCCATTTCCACTCTGGGATATCTAAAGATTGTAGTAATCCTACTGGCTTCTGATGTTCAATCTCAGCTTTCTGACACACCAGACAAGATAAAACATACTCTGCTACTTCTTTCTTCATCCTTGTCCACCAAAACATTTTCTTCAAATCTTGATACATTTTTGTGGATCCAGGATGGAAACTCAACTTACTCTTGTGTGCTTCCTCTAAAATCATCTTCCTAACTTCTGCATCCTTTGGCACATATATTCTATCTCTAAACCTTAACACACCATCCGTTCCTCTATTATACTCAGAAATTTTACCTTCATCGATTCCTCTACTTACTTCCTAGAGGTATAGATCTTGAACTTGTTTATCTTTAAGATCTTTCATAAAATCACTACTAATAGTGATCATACTTAAGCAAATCTTATTCTCAGTCAATTCCATTCCTAAGTTCAAATCCCTGAACTGTTCAAGCAATTCTAACTCCTTAACCATCATCGTAGACACGTGCAAGGATTTCCTGCTTAAAGCATCCGCTAGCACATTGGCCTTCCCATGATGGTACAATAATTCAAAATCATAATCCTTGATAAACTCCATCCATCTTCGCTGTCTCATATTCAACTCTTTTTGATCGAATAGATACTTCAGTCTCTTGTGGTCACTGAAGACATTAAACTTTGCTCCATACAAAAAGTGTCACCATATCTTTAATGCGAACACTATTGCTGCTAACTCCAAATCATGAGTCGGATAATTTCTCTCATGAATTCTCAACTGTCGGGAACCATAAGCCACGACTCTTCCCTCTTGCATCAGGACACAGCCTAAACCTTGGTATGACGCATCACAATATACATCAAATTGTCCTAGTGGATCTGGTAAGATCAACACAGTTGATGTAGTCAACCTGTCCTTCAGCCTTTGAACACTTTGTTCACATTTGTCCGTCCATACAAAAGCTATATTTTTCCTTGTTAACTGCATCATAGGCAACGCAATCTTCGAGAATCCCTCTATGAACCTCCGATAATATCCAGCTAGTCCTAGGAAACTCTGTACTTCACTTACTGACTTAGGCCATTTCCACTTAAGAATTGACTCAACCTTAGCTGGATCTACAGCTATTCTTTCTTTATTAATCACATGACCTAGGAATTGTACTTCTTCTAGCCAAAACTCACACTTGGAAAGTTTGGCATAAAGCTGCCTATCCTTCAAAACTCGCAATACCAATCTCAAATGTTCCTCATGCTCTTCCCGCGTACGAGAATAAATAAGAATATCTTCGATGAACACAACAACAAACTTATCGAGGAACGGTCTGAAAATTCTGTTCATATAATCCATGAACACGACTGGCGCATTAGTTACACCAAAAGGCATAACTAAATACTCATAGTGCCCGTATCTCGTCCTAAAAGCCGTCTTGGTTATATCTTCCTTTCTTACTCTGAACTAATGGTACCCAGATCTTAAATCAATCTAAAAGAACACTACCGCTCCTTTCAACTGATCCATCAAATCATCTATCCTAGGCAACGGATACTTATTCTTAATCGTCACCTTATTCAACTGCCTGTAATCCGTGCACAATCTCGCACTTCCATCCTTCTTCTTAACAAATAACACTGGTGCTCCCCACGGTAAAACACTCGGTCCGATAAACTCTTTTCCTAACATGTCATCCAATTGTTCCTTTAACTCTGCCAACTCAACCGGTGACATCCGATAAGGTGCTATAGATATAGGCCCTGTCCCTGATACGAGATCTATAGTGAATTCCACTACTCTTTCCGGTGGCAAACCTGAAACGTTTGAAGGGAAAAATTCAGGAAACTCTCTCACAATAGGCATCGAATCTATGTTGGGAGTTTCATTAGCCTCCACTGCGAAAAGCATCACAAACTGTTGAGAGTTGTCACTCCTCGTAGAAACTCCTTCATTGGCAGATGCTACACTAAAAGGTTCAAGAAATGATAAAGTCTTGCCAGAATAATCTAGCACTACATGGTTGGCCGAAAGCCAATGCATGCCAAGAATAACATCTATCTGTTGCATAGGCAAACAGATAAGATCTACAATAAATGTCCTATTCTTAACAACGATAGGACACTGTAAACAAACAGACATAGTAGTCAAATGATTACTGGTTAGAGTAGACACTACGAGGGTATAAGGTAATTTGGAAACAGTTAAGTTCAAATGATCCACACACTCATGCGAAATAAAAGAAAGTGTAGCGCCTGAGTCAAACAACACATACGAGAGTCTACCAGCTATCAAACACATACCTTGTATAAGATCAGTAGATTGAGAGGATTCAGAACCCCTCACAGTAAACACTCTTCCAGTGGCTTGAGGTTTGGCCACTTGTGGTCTTGCTGCTGGGACTCCTCTTCCAGCTCCACCTCTATTGTCTCCAGTTCCTCTTCCGGCAGCTGTCGGTTGTTGCATAACCCTTTGTCTGCAATCTCGTGCCACATGACCTGGTTTTCCACAGTTGAAACAGCTAGGACTATTTGTACAGTCTCTAGCATAATGAGATCCTCCACATCTGAAGCAAACAAAGCCTTGTGGTTGCTGACCCGTTCTAGGTACTGGTGCTAGTGTCGGTGTTTTCCGGGTCGAGCATATGGTCTCTGTCTCCACTGAGAACCACTTTCTCTGTGCCTCTGGAAACTTGATCGATTAGGACCTCCACTCCTCGGTTGTTTTTGTTCATTGGCCATCCTTAGGTCTATACTTTCAATGGCACTGCATCTCTTGACTAGTTCGGGGAAATACTGTATGTCAAGAGACACTACAGCCCTTTGCAGCTCATCTCTGAGTCCTTCCTCAAATCTTCTACATTGCCAGTCCTCACTTTGAAACCACTGATAGAATTCCGAAAACTTGATCAAAGCTTCAAAACGTGATGCATACTCACCAATAGACATGTTGCCTTGTTTGAGGTTTGTGAATTCCTTTTCCTTCTCGCGTCGAACTAGACGTGGAAAATATTTTTCGAAAAAACAACCAGTGAATAAATTCCAATTAATGTTCCTATCCTCAGCTTCCAACAGTCTTTTCTTTCCCTTCCACCAGAATTCTGCTCCTTCGGTTAACATGAAGGCATCATAGGTCACTTTCTTCTCCTCGCTGCAGCGCATAGTAGCAAATATCTTTTCGATCTCTTGTATCCACCATTCTGATTTCTATGGATCATACTCTCCTCGGAATTTAGGTGGTTTTCCGTTCATAAAATTAGTCAATCCGACATCTTCAGCTGCTGTCGCCCTCCTCTGATTCTTAATTTCTAGCTGTTCTTCGTTCATCTGCAGCATCTCAGCATTCTGCTGGGTTTGCAGTAGCATAGCAGCAACTAGGGTTTCCAATGCACTTGGAGTCGAAGATGATCCTCCTCCATTCTCAGTATTGTCGACATTACCATTGACAGCTCCAATAATCCTTTCTGGAGTTTCGTCACCACTGTTAGTTGGACATCCTCTTCCGCGAGCCATGATTCTGTTAAAAGAAATCATCCGCTCTTATTATTATGACATATAATACTACATAGACAAGTATATAAATACCATATGCCAGACTAATATTAACCTCTCAGATCATATTCGGACACACTACCCAACTTCTAAGCATAGTCAAAATCCGATGTGGATTCAACTAGACACGGCCAGTAACAACATCCTAAACCTCGCAGTCCTTGATTCTGATCGGACATAACCCACAGTCCGTTTTAGAACCAAACTGCTCTGATAACAAAATGAGACACCCTGTTGTGCCCCGGTGTTTTATTAGCTTCAAACCTTATTAATTGATTCCTTAATCGTGAGCTTAGCATGAAAAGTACGTAAAATTAAAACTTTATTTAAACAATCATATAACTTCTGCAAATTAAACACACCAAGGTTGTAATATATAAATACGCACCTGTTTATTTATTACATTACCAAAACACTGTTGAGGGAATCCTCTCAGTAGGATCCCTCATAAGCATAAACTTAAAATAAAAGCCATACTTAGCGGAAACATATAAAACTCTTTCTTAGACACACTGGTCATACTATCTATACTCTACTCGCCATGGATCACAACTCGACCTCCAGCATCTGGTTCATAAGGAGTTCCATTCAACTCCTCAGCAACCTCCGTTCCATACAGAGCTCCGCCCAGCTCCTCAGCAACATAATCCTCCATCGGGTCTTCTAATTTAAGTAAAGTAACCCACAAGAATACATAAACATAGGGGATAAGAAACAGTTCTATCATCATAATGCGGAAAAGAGTCATAGTAAATCATACAGTAATTGTCACAGACAAACAACGCACATAACTAACAGATCATCCTCAAGTTAATATATCATCCTCTACCCCCAATCTCATGCTACTCAAAGACACCATAGTTGCACACCTATTTCCTAAGGTGGAAGTGGTCTCGCGAGAACTCTTGATTTTACGTGTATTATATTACAAATACACGGTGTATTATATTACTAATACACAGAAGTGTTTTACGTGTATTATATTACCAATACACGGTTTTACGTGTATTATATTACCAATACACGGTGTATTATATTACCAATACACAGAAGTGGTTTTACGTGTATTATATTAATACACGGTGTATTATATTACCAATACACAGATGTCCTTGTGTATTATATTACCAACACACTTTCGTCGTTGTGTATTATATTACCAATACACTTTTGTCCTTGTGTATTATATTACCAATACAATTTTGTCCTTGTGTATTATATTACCAATACACGGTTGTGGACAACAACACCTATACTTGAATCTCACTAACCCGTTTTAGCAACATCCTAGTGCCTTAACCTTCCATTAGAACTTCACACATATTCTATACCATAACACCTCTTTAACATACATCACCTAGGTTAGGCACTTCTAAATCATCATTATCCACACACCCAAAACAATCATCTCTTAGACAACATATATATCTTTGCTTAAAATTCACTAAGCATAATAATAAAAACCAGGCAGATCATGCATAACACAATATCAATCAAAATATTCCCATATCACCCACATAGCACAAAATCAATTCAATAAAGGTAGAAAAATCAAATCAACCATCAACAATATAAAGTCAACCTAATATCGATAAACCTATAATACCCGAATCACCATTGGATTTTAAGAAAAGGTTTCCAATATGATTTTGTTTTTTTCGATTACTCGACTACTAGTAGGGTTTAGGTCGCCCTACACAATTATTATATAATCTACTACTTATCCATTCCGACGATAGGTTGGTTAATTCCCCCACCTGGGTTATCACCGGACTCCCGAACTCGAAGCTCCTCGTTGTCACACCATAAAGTACTAACTCCACCTTCTGTGAAGGTAAGGAGATTAGATGCTCGAAGAGGTAAACCACGAACGTCCTCGTTTCCTCCGTGATGGAAGTCTAAGGTTATGAACACAAAATCACAAGTTAAAATCAAACAAGAACACTAAACCACAAGGTATAGGTTCGGCCAAGAATAGTTTTTAGGGTTAGAGATTCTCGAAAATTATACAACTCATGGATTTATGATCCTTAAGTGTTAGGAGTTCATAAACAATGATCACTTAACAAAGTAGAATTAAAATCCAACTAAGTTATAAACTTAGGGTATTCGGTCAAGGCTAGTAAAATAGGCTAGCATTCACTAAACTTTCCAATCTCTTAGACTTAGCATCCAAATATCTTATGGAGCTCAAGTCCGTGATCATTTTGGAAAACAATGGAAACTTAAACATTCCAATCTCTTAGACTTAGCATCCAAATATCTTATGGAGCTCAAGTCCATGATCATCTTGGAAAAATGAAAGTAATACATCCTAGCTTTAATAACATAAAATAAACAAGTTAGAAATCCTTAAGCTTTCCAATCTCTTAGACTTAACATCCAAATATCTTACGGAGTTCAAGTCCATGATCATGTTGGAAAACAATGGAAACTTAAACATTCCAATCTCTTAGACTTAGCATCCAAATATCTTATGGAGCTCAAGTCCATGATCATTTCGGAAAAATGAAAGTAATACATCATAGCTTTAATAACATAGAATAAACAAGTTATAAATCCTTAAACTTTCCAATCTCTTAGACTTAGCATCCAAATATCTTATGGAGCTCAAGTCCATGATCATTTTGGAAAACAATGGAAACTTAAACATTCCAATCTCTTAGACTGAGCATCCAAATATCTTATGGAGCTCAAGTCCATGATCATTTTGGAAAAAATTAAAGTAATACATCCTAGCTTTAATAACATAGAATAAACAAGTTAGAAATCCTTAAACTTTCCAATCTCTTAGACTTAGCATCCAAATATCTTATGGAGCTTAAGTCCATGATTATTTTGGAAAAATAAAAACTCAAACATCCTACAACCTAAACACTAAGTTTCGGCTATCATAGGATGATGAGGAAAATATTCTTTGTTTAAGAATAACTCTTAGGTTTAGAATCACAAGGTATTAAGAGTTCTAAATCCATGATCAATACTTGGAAAGTTGAAACATAGTATCCTAGGCCCACTTATTCATATTTTTCGGCCATCATAGGAACAAGTTATCAAAACTTCCACGATATATAGATTCAAGATCAAGGGATAGTTCGAAACTCAAACACATGATCATATTCTAAAAGTTGAAACAAGAACTTCCTAGGTCACAAATGCAAGCATTCGGCCTTCATTGGAAGAGATGTATAGAGATTTTTGTTTTACACAACCTCTTAGTATGTGAAAATATAAGTTAATACAAGACTATAGAAAGTGGTTTCAACTCAAAAGGAGTTTTCTACCATTTTAGAGAGATTTTAGAAATTTAAAGCATATGAAGAACATATAAAGTAAACTAAGAAATAAAATATGAAACTTGCAAAAAGATTCATATGAGAGCATTACCCTTAGTATAAGGAAGAACTTTAATGAAGAATTTAAGTCGAAAAGATGAATAAAAACTAAAGCTTTAAGAGCTGGAACTTTTAGAAGAAAGAAGAAGATGAAGGTTTAATGGAGGTTGAAGGAGGAAGATGATGAAGTGAAAATGAAAGGGGTATATATAGAGAGGGGAGAGAGTGGCACGAAATTGAGGAGAGAGGAATGAGCTTGGAGAGCAAGTTTTGACCTTGTGCCTTGTTTAGTTAAAGAGGAAAGAGAAAAATAGGTTTTTAGAATATAATATGATATGTTTCAAAAAGTCCATCATGACTACTTTTTAGGAGGTAGCTGAGGCCATACCTCTAGTGAGTCACCTCACTCCCTCATCTCACCTCAAGCCTTTTATGTCTCCTATTCTACTCCATTTCGTACCCGGTTGCATTTCCGATCGTAATTCTTCCGACGTTTTCGCCCGAATAATGTAACACCCTACGTTACATTAGTAGCCCAAATTAAGTTTCTATACAAACCTTTACAATATTTAAAATAAATAGTCGAGTCATAAAATTTTCACAAGATATTTAAGTCTGAAAGTATCTTGTATATTCAAAATAAATAAATAAAGTAATAGTATTAAATAAATCATTATATCCAAATAAAATAAAGTCCAATAAATATTAATTATTAAAAATCACATAACTCATTTACAGTTGCTTTTGCCTCAAAACACGGGTGTCTAATTAACTCAAAAGCAACAAATAAAAAGAAATAAACTAGAACTAATATCCTCAAGACTCTCTCAAGTTGCTGCATCATCTATCTTATCACCTGTTAACTCTGAAAGACAACACCACTAATGAGATTTATAATCCCAGTAAGTAAATATAGTTCTAAAAGGTTTTCGAAAAGATGTTGTTTTCAGCCGGTGCGGTAACCGGAAAAACAACCATGGTAATCCGCCATTTTAAAAATAATATAATTTCAAAGTATCTCAAATAATAACGTAAATAAACCAAAAGACAAATAATATTAACAACAAAACAAACACATCAGTGCAATGACATCTCATTGCCTTCTCTTCGTAGGAGTCCCTTTGCCATTGCCTCGCATTAGGCCAATCTGCCATCGCTACGAGTTAGGCCCTTTGCCATCTCTACGAAGGAGGCATCCACAACTTTGCAATGTCCAACATTGCCTTCTCCATGTAGGACGTCCTTTTGCCATCGCCTGGCATTAGGCCAATATGCCATCTCTACGAGTTATTCCATTTGCCATCTCTACAAGGAGGTACCCGTAACCGTACCCCTGCAATAATCATTATTGCCTTCTCCTTGAGGGAGGCCTTTTGTCATTGCCTCGCATTAGGCCAATTTGTCATCGCTACGAGTTAGGCCCTTTGCCGTCTCCTCGAAGGAGGTATCTCAAACGATTATCTCTCCCCATGGGAGATAACCAAGCACACACATATTTCCAAATGGTCATTCCAAAATAATCTCAATACATGACATCATGTCACATGCATTAATACTCATCAAGTTCATATCAAAACAACCAACATTAAGGCATCACATATCACGAAACGTCATACCAAACAATAATAATCATATCACTCAATATCTATATTCAATCTCATAATAATCAATCACCAATAAATTATCAATTTCATTTTAAAGACAAAACCCCAAATAATTACCCCTTTGAATTCATACTCAAACTCTTTAAAATCTATACCATGAAAGTTTAAAAATGAGGGTGTTTACTTACTTCTTGTAGATCCCAAAAAGCTCTAAAAATTTATCTACGATAAAAGCACCGAATCATCGAAACTATCTTTCTTGCGTTGCTCTTCTTTTAATTGTTGCTTCCTTCACTCTGTGCTAGTGTGCGGCTGTCATAGCAACAGAGGACACTAACATTCACTTTTTTTTTATGTTGTCGAAGCAGCAACCCTGACTAGTGACCGTGAATGTTTTCTCATGCTATTATATATATGTATTTTTTTTCTTTTAATTATATCACTTTTTAAAACCATCCAATTGGGCCTGCTTTTCTTTTCTAACTACCCTAACATGAATTTTTTTGTTTTGTACATTAGCTATCAAGGCCCCCCTTTAATTGACATTAAATTTGGATTATCAAACCTCTAATTTTATTTATTTATTTATTTATTTTTAATTCAAACTTTATAATTTTTTTTATAATTACTAAATAATTTCATTAAATTTTATACTAATAACTTCTACATCAAGCATCATAACCACTTAATCTTTTATTTTATATTTTGACAAGCACTTAATCTTTTATTAAAAATAATATATTATTTTAGGATGTTTCAAATAAAATATTTTATTTTATTTTTGAACGAAATTTTTTAAAATAATCAAAGTTTAAGTAAACATAATAAAAACACTAACTATCTCGTTCATGGGTCAAAATTAGGTTTTATGCACACTAAATTTGTACCGGCAGTGAAAACGCAGACCAACTTTCGTCTAAATTTTCGACCGAAAATTTTACCGTAACCCTCTACCATAAAGTAGACTATGAATATGATTTTATTTTAACCAAAAACATTTTCTAACTCTCAAATTTAAAATATAATTTAATTATATTTTAACCGGTTGAACAACATAATTAAAATCAGGCTGTTTCACCATCCACCTCGATTCGTTGGTGTTGGTTGTGTTTTGTTTCTCTGTTGTGTGCGTCTTTGATGGCTTGTCATTGGACTTTTCTCAATCCGGAATCTCCTTCTTCTCCACTGAATCCACAGCAAAAATCTTTTGCTCAGGCTTTGAATGGTTCGTTTGACATCGGAGATTCTGTCTCTATCAAAATTTCTGAGGATGAATATCAAAAAGGGTCGGAATGTTGCAAAAATAACCTTTATGGCTGCTTGTTGTTATTGAAGGGTGATAACCCTGTAAAGATCTCCGAATTATGCGACAAACTCTCAAAGCTATGGAAGCCTTTGGGTCAATGGAGAAGGATCCTATAGCATTCGAAAACCCCTTCCCACTGATCACACCTTTGCAGCATGGAAGAAATGCAATACTTTGGTTCTTTCTTGGCTCTAACATTCCATGTCATCTGAGATTGTCACAAGCATCCTCTCCTTTGATAACTTATGATGTGTGGCAAGATATCAAGAATCGATTCTGTCAGGGTGATTTTGTTAGAATCACCTTTGATACAACTTATGATGTGTGGCAAGATATCAAGAATCGATTCTGTCAGGGTGATTTTGTTAGAATCTTTCAGCTTAGAGGTGATATATGCTATCTAAAACAAGGGGAACTTTCTATCTCAGCATATTCCACTAGACTGAAAACTGTGTGGGATGAGCTTTACAATTTTCGAGCCTTTCCTTCATGTGAATCTTATCATTCGGGTAGCTGCAATGTATTAACATTGGTTCAACAATTTAAAAATAATGATTGTGTGATGAGTTTCTTGGAGGGATTGAATGACAATTATGCAGCAACCAAGTCCCAAATTCTGCTAATTGATCTTTTACTCCCCCCCCCCCCCCCCCCTTCATAAAGTTTTTTCCATGGTGTCACAATAAGAAAGACAGCTTCAGGTAGCAATCCCTGATGCAACCATTTTAGCAGCTGATAATCCACTGTCTTATCATGTTTTATCTATTATTTTAGAGCGGATTTCATCAATTAAATTTTGTTGAATGCTTGATTTAGCCCAAATTAGACTTTGTTTTCCTATTTTAGTTATTTTGAGTCAATGTGTGCATTTAATTGATTTTAATTAGAATTTAATCAAATTTCTCAAGATTTTCTTATTTTATTTTTAGGAAAGGACAAAGAAGAATGATTGAAATTAAATTGAAGATTGCCAAGTAAATTGCAAGGGCCACATGATGGATTTGAATCCAAATCAATTTGGATTTGGATTATTATGATTAAAAGATAATTCAATTGGCATTGAGATAAAAGATTGGATCCAAATCCAATTGGATTTGGATAATAATTGCCTATCACAACAACAAAGGATATGATAAGATTTGGCAATTAATTTGGAGATATTGATTTGGCAATTAAATATGAAGATTAAAATGCTCAGGACCAATTATATTGGAGTCTGCATGAAGGCGGAGCTTGAAATACAAGAAAAATGAGCCAAACAGAGCCCATCACGGCCTGGCCGTGATAGGCATCACGACCATGATCGAGCAGGGCTGAAAAAGAAAGAAGAACACAAAGTCAGAACCTGTCACGGCTAGGCCGTGATGGCCATCACGGCCGTGACAGGCCAACCAGTGTCAAGTTCTCCATGATAGAATCTGTCAAGGCCTGGCCGTGACAAGCATCACGGCCGTGACGCGCAATATCTGGAATTTTAAAAGCTGATTTGATCTGATTTTGTAAATGCTTGGGATTCAAGTTAACCTACTCTATAAATAGGGCAATTAGGCTCGAAAATGGGATGACTTGGGCTGCTACCTTAGGCAAAAACTAGGATTTCTCTTCTTCTCCAATTTCTTCTTCTCTCTTAGGTTTTCTTTTATGCTTTTGTTAATCAAGCTTGCTATGAACATGGCAATGCTTGAGTAGTCTTCTTATTTCTAGGAATTGGGGCTATGCCCAAGATTTGTTTTGTGTTATGATTGGACGTTTTACTTCTTGTTAGTTTCAATTTGCTTTCGATTTGATTCTTATTACATGAATTACTTGTGAATCTGGTGCGCACTTATTTTCATGCCATGGATACTCTAAGGAGGAACCTAGCGGTGAACTTAGGTATTGGATCTATAGGGATTGAACTTAGGACTTAAATCACGAGATTTAGAAGCGGTCCTTCGAGGGTTCATTGAATTGTCACAAAGCTTAAAGGGTTCGATTTAAATTCAACTACCATGAGAGTAGGGGGTTGGTTTAATCGGGCACGGTTCTTGTCTCCCGAGAGGGAACATTAACTTATTTAGGATAAATTCACCTTCAAAGCAAATTTCGATAATTAACAAGAGGGGTAGTCAATTTAGTAACATGAACAATCTTGTTGGTAACCCAATTCCTTGAAATCTCTTTTTCATATTTAAAATCCCAAAAAAATTTGATTTGATTTTATTGTTTCTTTTATTTTCTTGAAATATTTTCACACCTATTTCTCAGTCTAAAACAATTGTTTAATTTGTGAAGTGACACTTGGTTTCCCAATCCCTGAATTCGATACTCGGTTTCTCACCGTTTTACTATTACTTGCTTCGATCCGGTACGCTTGCCGGAGCCTATCAAGTTTTTGGCGCCGTTGCCGGGGATTGGCAATACCAATATCATTAGTTACAAAGGAGGCAACTACTTTAGACTTTTTAATTTTTAATTGTATATATTTGATCTTTTCTTTTGAGTTTTGTTTGTGCAAGGTTGATGAAACACATGGACTATCGTTACTATCCAACTTGGGAATATCAACTTGATTGGATCGTGTTTGTTGGTATCACTAATAAGCACGTGAAGATATACTCCAAAGAGGAATGGAGATCCTATTTGTCATCCTTACAACCACCACCAGATATTAAGCTGGATCCCGAGGTGCTGGAATCACTTTGGGATATAGATGCTCAACATTTGATCTAGAGCATAGAGCGTAGCAAGGATGAATTTAGTGGGTGATTCTAAGGCATAAAATGCGTAAGAAACGTTCTCAATTGGTAGCGGAGATGCTAAGTAACAACTTTCAAAGGTTAGAAGAGCAAGCTGGCGAATTTTCTAAATTGCTAGCTGAAAAGTCGATTTGAGACTCAAATTGAAGAGAATGTTGTTGCTGATATGGACTTAAATGAAGATGAAGTCATGGTCGAAGATGATTTAAGAGGAGACGATCATGAAACGGAGTGCAAGGAGGAATTATCCCCCATTATTACTTTGCAAGGGACGATTAAGAAGAATCATGTAGAAAACTCTTCCTTCACCATTCCTATTGAGGAGCCTAGAAATCCTGAGTTAGATAAATATGTTGGTTTGCATGCATGTGTGGATATTATAAAGTTGGTGCTTTCAATTTGTCTATCACAATACTTAGTAAAAATACCAACTTTGGAGTTCAAGTCATTGCCTGAGAATTGGGAGTTTTCATCAACAGCGGCAAAGGCTCTAAGATCGCCTCAAGAAGTTATGGTTCTAGTACTTCATGGAGAAACTAATTACATAAAGCCCATTCTTGGAGTAGGTGACTTACCATTTGACCCCGGAGGAAGTGAGCTCATCATATCACTTAAAGAAGTCACTGAAATCTCATCACCCTTGCTTCTTCCATCTCCACACCACAAGTCATGGGATCCGGGAGGAATGTCTTACATCTTGGGCATCTCTTGGTCTTTTTACCACAGGCTATGGGATCCGGGTGGAAGCGTCTTCAATGAGTTTTTCTAAACCCTTCTCTCTTTTTTTTTTGCTTTTCTTTACTTGAGTCTTATGTGTGTGAGTCTTCTGTTGGTGAGCATGAATGGATTTTATTAAGTTTACATAAATGGATTGTATGATAAATATTGATTTTTGATTATTTCCCCCTAATGATTTGAAAATTGAAAATTGAAAATTGATCCCCATGTGAAAAATTGAAAATTGAACTTTGAGAAATTTTATTGTGATTGCATAATTTATGATAAGTTTGGGGTGAAGGGATGCACACATTAGGGATTGTATCTCGGTCAAACAATTTGCAAAAAATGTCCAGGTGAGGAATTTGAGCCTCCAACAATGTTTTTGAATTCTGTGAATCACTTTTAAGTTACACTTTCCCGGATTTGCTTGAATCTCTTCATGGTTTGCATGTTTATATGTTTGCATCAAATGGTTTAGGCAATTTTATTTGAAATATCTACTTGGCCTCAAAAGGACCATCCCTAATGCATGTTCCCTAGTTAGCCACATTGAGCCTAATAGCCTATTGTTTCTTGATGACCTTATGTTATAAGCCAAAAATCCGGAAAAACCATGTTAACCCAATCTTAGGATTTAGGAGAGCATGGATGCTTAGCAAGACAAGGGTTGAAGGAAACTAAGTTTTGGGTGGCTACAAGGGTTTGATATGTTATTTTGGGTTGAGAAAAAGAAAAAATATAGGTTGAAGCCAAAGGCAAAAAGGAAAAAGAAAAAGAAGAAAAATAAAAAAATTGCCAAAAAAGGGGAAAATAAATGGGTGTCAAAGGAAATAGGTTGTAGCCACCCAAGGCGTCAAAAAGAAAAATGGAAAAAGGAATTAGAGTGAAAATAATAGTGTAAAAAGTTTCATGCTCTCTTAATTCCTAGGGATGTAAAGCCTAGCACTTTTGTATATCCTACCTTTAGCTAGGCTACATTACAACCTATGAAAGACCTTTTCATGATGCATGCATGTTTTCGTGGGAACTTTGTTTGTGATGAAAATCAAATTCATGGAAAGTGCTCTTGAAATGTGAAATTGAGTGAAAGTTGATAGCTGATAAGCCTCTGGCTCATCTAGTTTTATAGCTAGTATGACTAGGGTTTTGTGCAAATTATATCGTATTTTCACCCAAGTTAGATTAGATTGTCCTCAAGCAAGGTTTTGAGTCTCTAGAGTAGTTTTAAGTTAATTTAGCTAGTTTTAAGTCAAAATAATACACTTTTGCTTATTTCCTTGTTTTCAGGTTAAGTAGAAGTTGAGAAAATAAAGAACAGGGGATTCGCCCCGCGAAGGACACGCTCGCCACGCGACCCCGAAGCCTGACTGTTCCAAGAAATTGCTAAGTCTCTGGGTCGCCTCGCGAAGAAGGTCTCGCCCCGCGAGTCTTACAAACCTGAAAAAGTCAGAGACGATCACGGCTTGCCCGTGTTGAAGGTCATGGCCGTGGCAGTTTTGAAGCTGAAGAGTCTCGCCTCGCGAGCATCCCTTCGCCTCGCGAATCTGAAAGTCAGAGAGCATCACGGTTAGGCCCTGATGGCCATAACGGGCGTAAGGAGGAAACTCTTCATATCCTCGCCTCGCGAGCAAAACTTCACCTCGCGAGAATGCCAAGGGTTGCTGACAGTTCATGAAATTCGCCTCGCGAATGTTTGTTCGCCTCGCGAGCCATCTGAATTCTGAATTTGTATAAAAGGCTGTTCTGAACATTTTGTAAAGACTTTTGCTACTCCAACTTTCTGATATACATTTTTCTCTGCGATTTCGTTTTTGCCATGGAGCACTAAGTCCTAGGATTAGTCTACTGTTTGAGGATCCTATATACTTGAGGTTATGTAATCCCTATTTTAATTGCTTTTCCCTTTTCAATACCATATTTCATATTTCTGTTTGTTATTTCAGGAGTGTGTAATATTGTATTGATTTGTTTCAGTGATGTTAATTTCCTATACATAATCGCGTTTGTTAATTCGCGTGTGTTCATTCATGATCGTTTGATCATGAGCGCTTAATCCTGTTTGTTATTTCGGGAATAGGAATTTGCATCCATAGTAGCACTTACGTTGTTAGTTATTACTTTAGAATCGAAAGGGGATTAGAATCTGCTTAGGGCTTGGGATTACATTAACCAAGGATAGTTGGGAATTCTTGACAGTAGATTAATCGTTGTTTGATAATTGATAATCTCCTTTCAACTGCCCTGTTTTTGATTGCTCTGTTTTGTTTGTTTCTTAATTGCATTCCAATCCAACCCCCCCCAAAACTGATTTTTGTGAAAGATAATATTCTCAGAGTCCTTGAGAGATGACATCCGAGTTGTCGCACTAGACTACAGTTTTAAACCCGCTCGTCCTTTTTGGCGCGTGCGCGACAGCGCGACCAAAAATTGGCGCCGTTGCCGGGGATTCTGAGTTGTTATTTTTCGCAATTTGTTTTTATTTTATTTTCTTTTCTTTCTTTTATTTTCTGTTCTGTTTTGAATTGGTCTGGCTACTAGGTCTCATTGCCCTGAACTGTGTGATTTTGACCCGGAAATTGAAAGAACACTGCACACACTCCGTAGGGAATTTCGGGCTAGCACTAGTAGTAATTCCAATTTTAAAACTGCTTTTGAAAACATGGGAGACCAGAGGACATTAAGGCAGCTTGCTGCCCCTGATGTCAACTATAATGGATTATGTATTTCTTATCCTGGTGCTGACACCCCTTTTGAATCGAAATCTGGATTTACTCACCTGTTGCCCAAGTTTAATGGTCTTGCAGCTGAGGATCCACACAAGCACTTGAAAGAATTCCAAGTTGTATGCTCCACAACCTCGAGAGCAGAGGAGTCACCGAGGACAGATATCAAGCTAAAGGCTTTTCCATTTTCACTCCAAGGAGCTGCAAAGGATTGGCTCATCGTACCTTGAGCCTAACTCCATCACCACTTGGAATGATTTGAAGAGGGTGTTCCTAGAAAGGTATTTTCCTGCTTCAAGAGCTGCTTCAATAAGGAAAGAGATATGTGGCATAAGGCAAGGGAACGAGTCACTAGTCGAATACTCGGGAAAGGTTCAAACATTTGGTATCTAGTTGCCCCCAAAGCATCAAATATCCGAACAACTCCCCATCCAATACTTTTATGAAGGATTGTTGCCTATGGATAGGAATCATTGGATGTTTGCTAGTGGGGAGCATTAGTTGATAAGACCCCAACTGCTACTTGCTAAGCAACTTATTGAGAACATGTCGTTGAATTCCCAGCAGCTTTTCTACAAGAAGAAATTCAGTTGAGCCAAGAGGTGTGCATGAGATTCATAGTTCATCTTCTAACCAAGCCGCCCTTGAGAATAGATTGGATGAGCTGACTTCCTTTGTAAGACAATTGGCAATAGACAAGGTTCAGCCGGCAAAGTTATGTAGCATGTGCAATGCACCGAGCATCCATTTGTCGCTGAAGTACCTCGAGGCTTATGCAGTGAACCCCTATAATCAAGGAGGCGTAAATGAATCGGTACAGCATTCCGCACCTCTCTACTAATAGGTACCATCCTAGCTGGAGAAATCACCCTAATCTGCGGTATGGGAACTCTTCCCAACAACAACGATGGCACCTCGTAATCATCCTCCGGTGACCACTTCGCACCTTCCTGACCATCATTAGAAGACTTGGTAAAGCAAATGGCTGCATCTAGTGTACAGTTTCAGCAGAGGACAGATGCTAGTATTCAAGATTTGAGGACTCGGATTGGACAGTTGGCCACATCCATGAATAGCATACAACAAGGTCAAGGGACAAACCAGCTGCCCGCACAGCCAAAGTGATAAATCCTAATGCCTCCAACCCTAATGTGAGTGTCATCTCTCTCGAGATCCGGAAAGGTTGTTGAGGCCACTCGGAAAAGGATGAAGAAACCGCATAAGGCTACTCCCGAGCTTCTTGTTGAGGCTACTCCCGAGCCCGTGGTTGAAGTTGAAACGAGAGAGTGTATAGACCACCCATTCCATTCCCACACAGAATTCAGAAAAATTTGAAGATGGGTGGTGAGAATAAAGAGAAGGAGATTCTTGATGTTTTCAGAAAAGTAGCTGTTAATATTCCACTGTTGGATGTGATCAAGCAAGTGCCCAGATATGCTAAATTTCTGAAGGACCTATGCACTAACAAGAGGAAGATGAAGACTAATGAGAGGGTTGACTTGGGAATGAATGTCTCAGCGCTTATCCAGTCAAAGATAGAGAGAGTTGCTTCTATAGGCCCTAATCAAGTACTGCCACAAAAGTGCAAGGATCCAGGCACCTTCACTATCCCATGCACTATTGGGGACAAGAAGTTTGAGAACTGCATGCTGGACTTGGGAGCATCAATCAATGTCATGCCTACCTCCATCTTTAATAACCTTGATCTGGGGCCATTGCAGTACACAGGTCTTACCATTCAGTTGGCTAACAGGACCAGTGCCCGACCCATGGGGATGGTAGAGGATGTCCTAGTGCAAGTTGATGATTTGATATTCCCTGCAGACTTCTATATCCTCGATATGGCAGGAGAGACTCAGTCCAGTAGATCACCCATAATCTTGGGGAGACCGTTCATGATGACATCCAAGACCAAGATTGATGTTTATGATGGGACTATGTCGATGGAGTTTGGTGGTATTGTGGCCAAATTCAAGATCTTCGATGCTATGAAGCACCCAGTAGAGGAGCACTCTGTATTCCACTTAGAGTTGCTGTCTGAACTCATTGAGGACACTCATGATGACCTTATTTCTGATTTTCCTGTTATTTCTGGTTTTGATGATGTATATACTTGTACTAACTGCACTAACACTAACCCATGTTCTGTTTGTTCTGAGTTTTTGGATTTAACATTGCAGGGTGAGGATGATAGTGAAAGTGATAATGAGAGTGAAGTCGTTTACTCAAAGAAAAAGTCCTTGACCCTATGGCTGCTCCCAATGCACCATCTCTGAGCACCACCTTCTTTGGAACTCAAACCACTTCCCGAGAACTTAAAGTATGCCTACTTGGGGAGGGATGCAACATTGCCGATCATCATTTCCTCCACCTCACTTCGATCGGAAGCCAAGCTTTTAGAAGTTCTGAGGAAGAACAAGAAGGCCATTGGGTGGACATTGGCCGATATTCCAGAATTAGCCCCTCCGGATGCATGCACAGAATTTTACTTGAGGATGGGGCTAAGCCATCGAGGACAGGCCCAAAGGCGACTTAACCCACCGATTCGGATGTGGTAAAGAAAGAGGTGACCAGGCTTCTACAGCGTGTATTATCTATCCCATCTCCGATAGTTCTTGGGTAAGTCCGGTTCAAGTTGTACCAAAGAAGTCCGGTCTAACAAAGAGTTAGGAATGAGAATAATGAACTTGTGCCTACTAGAGTCCGGAATAGCTGGAGAGTTTGTATAGACTATAGGAAGCTAAACCAGGCCACCCGAAAGGATCATTTTCCTTTGCCGCTCATAGATCGGATGCTAGGATCGGCTGGCTGGTCATCCCCATTATTGTTTTCTAGATGGCTTTTCCGGTATTTCCAGATTCATATTGCCCCCGAGGATCGGGAAAAGACCACCTTCACGTGCCCCTTCTAGACGTTTGCTTATAGGAGGATGCCTTTTGGCCTCTGTAATGCTCCCGGCACCTTTCAAAGATGCATGCTTAGTATTTTCTCCGATTTTATTGAAAACTGCATAGAGGTGTTTACGGATGATTTTACCGTGTATGGCTCCTCTTTTGATGCTTGTTTGCATAGTCTAGAGCTAGTTCTCCAAAGATGCATTGATACTTGATTTGATTCTCAATTATGAGAAATGTCATTTCATGGTAGAACAGGGGATAGTATTGGGTCATGTAATTTCCAAAGAGGGTATTTCACGTGGATCCTGCAAAAATAAATGTAATTGCTTCATTGCCTTACCCATCTTGCGTGCGCGAGATACGTTCCTTTCTTGGGCATGCAGGTTTCTACAGCGCTTTATAAAGGACTTCAAAGAAGATAGCACCGCCATTGTCAAATCTGCTGAAAAATGATGCCTGTTCGAGTTTGATGAAAAGTGCAAAGAGTCATTTGACTATCTCAAGAAGGCGTTGACTTCTACCCCTGTCATCCAAATTCCCAGATCGACACTACCTTTTGAACTGATGTGTGATGCCTCAAATTTTCTTGTGGGGGCAGTTACGGCACAAAGGGTGGGCAAAGTTGCCCATGTAATTCACTATGCTTCTAGGACCCTAGATGCCGCACGAGCAAATTACACAACCATGAGAAAGAGCTGCTAGCTATTGTATTTGCACTTGACAAGTTTAGGTCTTATTTGCTAGGTTCTAGGGTAATCATTTTTCGACCATGCAGCTTTGAAATATCTGCTTGAAGAAGCCGGGCTAAGCCAAGACCGATCGGTGGATGCTTTTGCTTGAATTCAATGTGGAGATAAAGGATAAAAGTGGAGCCGAAAATCTGGTAGCAGATCATTTGAGTAGGATAGCAAGGGATGAGGATATTTTTCCCATCCAAGATGATTTCCTCGATGAGAGATTGTTACATATGTATGGGGTAACCCCCTGGTTTGCTTGACATTGTAAATTTTCTAGTTCTTGGTGTTGTTCCCGCAGGTACAAGTAGACAAAAGTTCCACAAGTCAAGAGCGATGCAAAGTATTATGTGTGGGATGACCCCTATCTGTGGAAGTTTTGCAGTGACCAAGTCATTCGGAGGTGTGTACCCGATCATGAGACGGAGTCCATCCCGCATTTCTCACATGCCTCTCCAGGTTGGAGGACACTTTGGACCTCAAAGGACAGCAAGAAAAGTCCTGGACTCCGGGTTCTCTTGGCCCACACTTTTTAGGGATTCATATGAGGTATATAAGAGTTGTAAAGAATGTCAAATAACAGGCCCCTAATCACTCGTAGGAGTGAGATGCCCCAACAGCCCATGCTCTTTTGTGAAGTTTTTGATGTGTGGGGATGGACTTCATGGGTCCCTTCCCTCCTTCTTTTGGTTTTGTATATATTTTGTTGGCTGTAGATTATGTTTCAAAGTGGGTGGAAGCAATCCCCACTAGGACTAACGATGCTCAGATTGTTTCAAAATTTGTTAGGTCCAACATTTTTTGCAGGTTTGGTATACCCAAGGCCATCATCAGTGACCAGGGCACGCATTTTTGCAACAGAACCATGGAGGTCCTACTCAGAAAATATGGGGTTGTACATAGAGTGTCTACTGCTTACCACCCCCAAACCAATGGCCAAGCTGAAATATCCAACAGGGAGATCAAGCAAATTCTGGAGAAGATGGTGCAGCCTAATAGAAAGGAATGGAGCCGCCGTCTGGAAGACGCACTGTGGGCACAAAGGACTGCTTTCAAGACCCCTATAGGAATGTCCCCATTTCGGCTAGTTTTTGGTAAGGCTTGTCACCTCCCGGTGGAGGTTGAGCATAGAGCATATTGGGCAGTAAAGTGTTGTAATATGGACATGAATAAATCTGGTGTTGAAAGAAAGCTGCAGTTGCAGCAACTTGAGGAGCTTAGGCTTGAAGCCTATGAAAGCTCCAAGATTTATAAAGAAAAGACAAAACAATTTCATGATAGAATGATTGTTAGGAAAGAATTTTTTGTGGGCCAGCTAGTATTATTGTTTAACTCCCTTTGAAATCGATGGTCGGGAAACTTAGGTCCAAATGGGATGGCCCCTTTGTCATTACTAATGTGTTTCCTTATGGTGCGAGAGAGATTACACGTGCGGTACACACAAGCCTTTCAAGGTTAATGGGCAGAGGTTGAAGCCATTCCATGGTGTGGATGCGGTTGTTCCTATGGATGCCAATGTTGAGGAGCTATCTTTGGATGCTCCAACCTACACCGATGCTTGATCGGGAGTTTCTTTTCCTTTCCCTCACTCACGATTGTAAAGTCTGTTTGTTGTTCATTGGGGACAATGCATGTTTTAAGTGTGGGGGAGGGAACTAGTTGTAGTTTTTCTTTTCTTTGAATAAAGCTCCTGAATAATTTGAGAAGCTCAGGAGCATTTGTGTGTTAAGTTTTTAGTTGGCAAGTTTGCTAGATTTTGATTGATGTTGCACAGATTGCTTGCATGATTGATATGTAATGATTTCCCTAGGCTGAAAAATTTTGTGATTCCCATGTGAAATTGAAAACTGAACTTTGGGATTTTGTTATGATAGCATGATGAATGATAAGTTTGGGGTGATAGGAAGCACACACTAGGGATAGTATCTCTTTCAAACAATTTGCATGAATGTCCAGGTGAGGTTTTGAGCCTCCAACATGTTTCAAACTGTGTGAAAATCGCTTTCAAGTTGCACTTCCCGGATTTGATTGAATCTCTTTTTGGTTTGCATGATTATATGTGTGTAGCAAATGATTTAGGCATTTTCCTTGTAAATAGCTACTTGGCCTGAATAAACCAATTCCTAATGCATGTTCCCTAGTTAGCCCTTTTGAGCCTATTAGCCTGTTAGTTCTTGATAACCTAATGTTATAAGCCCAAAAATCTGGAAAACCATGTTAACCCGATCTTAGGATTAGGAGAGCGTGTAATCTTAGAATGGGTGCAAGAACTAAAGTTTGGGGTGGCTGCAAGGTGTAATATGTTGTTGGGATTGAGAAAAAAAAAAAGAAAAAAAGAAAAAAAGAGTTGGAGCCAAAAGCTTGTGAAAGAAAAAAGTGTACAAATGTTGAAAAAAAAAAATACAAAAATGCCAAAAAGAAATAAAAAGAGCTGTAGCCACCCAGAAGTGTAAAGAAAAAATAAAGAAAGGAACTTGAGTGAAATTCAAAGTGTAAATATAGTTCATGCTCTCTTAGTTCCTAGGGTCTTCAGCTTAGTTCCTTTGTATATCCTACCCTTAGCCAGGCCCCATTACAACCCAATAAAGACCTTTTGATGTTGCTTGCATGTTTTTTGTGGGAGCCATTTTGAGGTGAAAATCAAACTTTTGGGAAGTGTACTTGAAAAGTGAAACTGAGTGCAAGTTGTTAGCTTGACATAAACTGAGTGACTGAGTGAACAAATAATGCCCTTGTGAGGAAGGCAGTTGTTTGGATTTGGTGATCTCCCTCTTGTGTGTGACTTAGATCCCCTGCTTAGATTTCTGATTGTTTTCATGATGAAACTCTCAAATGTTTAGAATAAATGAATTTGGGGATTGCTCTGTTTGAAAAGGGGGAAACAATGAAGAAAAACTGTTTTTGATGTATTGCTTGAATGTGTGCAATGTTGGTTGAATCTTTTGAGCTTGCCAGGTCTTGAGTCTTTTTGATTTTTGAGTCTTAGTTTGCTTGGGGACAAGCAAAGTTTTAAGTTTGGGGTATTTTGATAAGCCTCTGGCTCATCTAGTTTTATAGCTAGTATGACTAGGGTTTTGTGCAAATTATATCGTATTTTCACCCAAATTAGATTAGATTGTCCTCAAGCAAGGTTTTGAGTCTCTAGAGTAGTTTTAAGTTAATTTAGCTAGTTTTAAGTCAAAATAATACACTTATGCTTATTTCCTTGTTTTCGAGGTTAAGTAGAAGTTGAGAAAATAAAGAACGGGGGATTCGCCCCACGAAGGACACGCCGCCACGCGACCCCAAGCCCGACTGTTCCAAGAAATTGCCAAGTCTCTGGGTCGCCTCGCGAAGAAGGTCTCGCCCGCGAGTCTTGCAAACCTGAAAAAGTCGGAGACGATCACGGCTTGCCCGTGTTGAAGGTCATGGCCGTGGCGCTTTGAAGTCAAGAGTCTCGCCTCGCGAGCATCCCTTCGCCTCGCGAATCTGAAAGTCAGAGAGCATCACGGTTAGGCCCTGATGGCCATAACGGCCGTAAGGAGGAAACTCTTCATATCCTCGCCTCGCGAGCAAAACTTCGCCTCGCGAGAATGCCAAGGGTTGCTGACAGTTAATGAAATTCGCCTCGCGAATGTTTGTTCGCCTCGCGAGCCATCTGAATTCTGAATTTGTATAAAAGGCTGTTCTGAACATTTTGTAAAGACTTTTTGCTACTCCAACTTTCTGATATACATTTTTCTCTGCGATTTCGTTTTTGCCATGGAGCACTAAGTCCTAGGATTAGTCTACTGTTTGAGGATCCTATATACTTGAGGTTATGTAATCCCTATTTTAATTGCTTTTCCCTTTTCAATACCATATTTCATATTTCTGTTTGTTATTTCAGGAGTGTGTAATATTGTATTGATTTGTTTCAGTGATGTTAATTTCCTATACATAATCGTGTTTGTTAATTCGCGTGTGTTCATTCATGATCGTTTGATCATGAGCGCTTAATCCCGTTTGTTATTTCGGGAATAGGAATTTGCATCCATAGTAGCAATTACGTTGTTAGTTGTTCACAGAATCGAAAGGGGATTAGAATCTGCTTAGGGCTTGGGATTACATTAACCAAGGATAGTTGGGAATTCTTGACAGTAGATTAATCGTTGTTTGATAGTTGATAATCTCCTTTCAACTGCCCTGTTTTTGATTGCTCTGTTTTGTTTGTTTCTTAATTGCATTCCAATCCAAACCCCCCCAAAAACTGATTTTTGTGAAAGATAATATTCTCAGAGTCCTTGAGAGACGACATCCGAGTTGTCGCACTAGACTACAGTTTTTAACCCGCTCGTCCTTTTTGGCGCGTGCGCGACAGCGCGACCAATAGCCTAGACAAATTGAGCGAATGAGTGAATTATTAAATGCCCTTGTGAGGAAGGCAAATGTTTGAAATTGGTGATCTCCCTTTTGTGTGTAACTCGAACCCTTTGCTTAGATTAATAATTGCATGAATGATAAAATTCTCAATTGTTTAAAGTAAATGAATGTGGGGATTACATTGATGTAAAGGGGGGAACATTGAAGAAAAATGGAATTGATAAAATTGCATGAAATTTGTGCGAGATTAATTAAGTCG